>CM038670.1:198916083-199388359 GCA_021605145.1 Aegilops bicornis
AAGAAGAGGGTTGCAGAGGAATGAGAAATAAGCAACGCCACGTGATTATACTTGAACGGCTCAAATAAACAATAAGTTGTCTCATTTTCCCTTCTATCTTGGTCACGGAGTAAGATACTCCCTCAGTTTTTATTTACTCTGCATATTAGGTTTGACTGAAGTCATACTTCAAAATTTAACCAAATTTATAGAAAAAATATGAACATTTACAATAGCAAATCTATATGCTGTGAAAGTATATTCAATAATGAATCTAATGGTATTGATTTGTTATTGTATATGTTATTATATTTGTCTATAAAATTTATCAAAGTTTAGAAAGTTTGACTTTGAGCAAAGCTAAAATGTGGAGTAAATAAAAACAGACGGAGTACGCGGGGACTAGTATAGTTACTACTACCGGATCATGGTAAGTTGGACACCTAAATGCGGGCACGGACCGGGCACACCTCAATTATTCCTTTAAACAGTCGGACACCTACATTTAGCACACCATCCGGCTAATTAATCAAGTGTTACGCTTCACTAGTTGAAAAGGAAAAGGGTGGTACCGTACCCAAAACCACCACACTTGGGGCTAGGGTAACAACTTGGTACTGTACCACATTCGAACCAGGGCACAAAAACACCTGTTCTGCGCCTAATGTGCAACGCGGAGCACTGACGCTCAAAATTGGCCGGGAAAACAGGGAAACCGACATGTGGGGCACACCTGTCGAGACGACATGGCGTAGACTAGTCCAATGGAGGACCTGCCCACGACCTCCTCGCCACCGGCAACCGTTCATGTGGGTCGTGGGGGCCAGCAACGTGGTGTCGCTCCCGCACCGCCTCTGGACCGGCGACAGTGGTGAGCGACACGCTCATCGTCGCTGGACACGGTCGGCTTCAATGTGCCGAGGGTTGCGTTAGCACTGTGGCATGACTAGCAGATCAACACGCGGCTCGTTGCGGATGCACGGGGCGCAGAAGTGCGCGCGCGCCACAACGCGTCCGCGGAGTGGTATAGCGCGGCCAACTGCATCCCCAGGACCTGAGACCATGCGGGGTCGTCTTGATTTTTGAATGACATGCGGGGATCGCATGTGAGCAAAGGGCATCTCCAACATTGCCACGACCACGGCTGACTACCCTGGCACACCAAAAACCCTCGCCCCTCGCGCCGTTGTGCGGTGCGTTCCCATCCGGCGCCAGCTACCCGCATTCATGCCGTCCGTCCGTATACCATTGTTAAGAGGCTCGGTGTCCGAGGAACCAACTTCGGCGACTTAATGACGCACCCGGATGCTTGGCCTCACCGGAATGCGCTACATAAAGCGGCAACGCCCAGCTAAACTCCACACCAAAGCGCATCGTCCTGCTACCTGGCACCACATCCGCCATGACCGCGAGCATGAACGCTCTGCGGGAGAGCTTGTCTTCGGGGATGAAGCTCGAGGTCACCGCCCTCGTTCAAGTCGCCGCTCGCGACGCAATAGCGACGTAGCCGGACGCGGACGCGACCGCACAAGCGGTGGCCACGCTGGTGGCCGACGACGGGAGCATCGTCAGCCACGCGTCCTACTTGCCGACGTCCAACGTCCGGCACCGCCGAGGTCGGGGACTCCTCCGAGGATGAGTAGGGCATGGGAGGCGGCAGGGCATGGTGTGCCAACTGGCCGGTCCGTCTCCCATGTTCTACTCTTCCTTGCCGGAGACCACACCTTCACTTCACGGGTCTTGAACTCCGGCCCCGTACATGGAGATCGCAGATGCAGGACATTGGTTGCCTCCGTAGAATCGGTTTAGGGTCGGGTTTCTTTTATTTTTCTGTCCTATAAAAGTTCGAAATGTAATGAAAATCTGCCGTGTTTGCATTAATCTTGCCCGGTGTATATGAACTTTCACAATAATAGTAAGATACTCCAATTGTATTTTGTAGGAGTATATGGAATGATGATTCATTTTTGTGTGTATAAACTTAGAAGGTTTGACCCGAGACAAAGCTAACATGCAAAGTAAATAAACACATAGGGTCTACATACACAATTTATCTTAGGCACTCCAATAGTATGTACACTACATATTCACGCATTTCACATCTTTATACATCTACGGGGACCTACGAAAGGGTTAATTTAAATTGCCTCTCTCTCACCTCCCTAATTTTCATGATGGTGGGCCCCTCCCTCCCCCCAATATAAAATCAACAGCTCACACGTTTCACATTACGTTAATTACATAACTGGGATTACATAGGTGTAGCATTACTCGTCCTAAAAATCCCAACTAAGCCAACCTCGCAGCATATCGCGCGGGAAAAGCCCCGGCCGCGCTGTTTAAGTCGGGATTACTGAATTACTAGTAGTAGTATCGATGGATCGCGCGAAACACCAAGTTTTTTTTGAGGGGGCGAAGCACCAAGTTTAAAAGGAAAAAAGGCGGTACACTCACAGCACCCCTGTCGCGGTTGCATTGCACCCCACACACGTTCGGTCCTGCACACGGCTCACACAAACGGAACGCGCTTCGGCTTGCTTATTCACTGACACGTGGGACTGCACTTGGAGAAACCGACCATGCGCCAAAATCCCCCTGCGCACCACACAAAATCCCCCCCCCCCTCCAAAAAAAGTTCCCCCCAAAACCCAAATCCAACCGCCCTTTGGCCAACTAGCCAATAATATTCCCCAAACCCCCTCCCCCCGACATCCTCCCCTCTATTCGCTCCTCCAAAGCCGCCCTCCCCGCCGCGCCGCTACATCGGTGCCGTGGTTCATCGAGGGGACACACTACGATCCTCGCGCTCCCACAGCACGCTCTCGTAGACTGTCGTCTTGTAGCCGCGCCGACACCGCTGGCGACGTTCTTGTGGAGACGCACGGTGGTCAGCTTCTCCCACGGTACATGCATTCTAGACTGAGGCCCCGTGCATGTCGGTGTAGCGCTGAATGTTACCTGATAGACGCTGTTAATCTCAATGTTTGCCAAAGTAGTTTACAATCAATATGCTCTGCTTAAGAAGCTTTCTTGCCCTGTTCTACACTCAATCTGCTTAGCTGAGATTGTCGGTGTCCTGGGAACGGGGGTACCCAGACTAGCCTGCCTACGGCCCACGGCGTGGCTCCACCGACGTTCTGGTACGGCCCAACTTCGACAACAACTGCTCAAGACCCTCGCGAGGGGCCAAGCCCCGCAAGGCAAACGACACCAAGACCTCCTCTGGGGCGGCCTCGCTAGGCTGGCTCCCGAGGAGCGGAGATATCAAGGCAGGGGGCACCTCGCGAGGTTCACATGACGTGAGCCATGATGACCAAGGCCAGGAGGGCGCCAACGGTTGCAGTGTGCTAGTTTCCTCTTTGGTGATAAAGAGGCAGGCGC
Source organism: Aegilops bicornis (assembly GCA_021605145.1). Classification (NCBI taxonomy): domain Eukaryota; kingdom Viridiplantae; phylum Streptophyta; class Magnoliopsida; order Poales; family Poaceae; genus Aegilops; species Aegilops bicornis. Next base: position 198,919,444 of record CM038670.1, read on the forward strand.
AGGCGAGCAGTCCCGAGGCATCAGGAAAAAGTTTCCATATCGGTGCAACAAGACCAAGACCAGTAGGATGGCAGGAGGGAGGTCACCACAGAGCCCACATCAACATCACCACCAGAGCCTTTGGCAGGCGAAGACCACCTTTTGTCAGGATAGCTTGTACTAGTTGTCCCCCTTCAAACTTGGCCGTTGTGGGATCCCTTCCCGCCTAACATTTGGGAAGAGGACCAGGGCCTCTATAAATAGGACTAGCCACCACCATAGGAGGGGGGCGGATCATCGAGACCACCCTCATACGCATCAGCTCACCGAGCTCAAGAACACCTCTCCTCAGGAGGTTGTTCTACCTTTTACTTGTTCATCCTCAGCCTATAAGGAAATCCACCACACCACACTGGAGTAGGGTATTACACCACAACGGTGGTCCGAACCAGTATAATCTCTCGTGTCTCTTGTTCTTTGGGTTCAGCGAGCTAGGCCTTGAGATCGTTGTGCGAGCGAGCTAGGAGGAGGGAGTCCTTCATGCGCACCCTAGAGTTCAAACCTCAAGGGTTTGCGAGACCCCGTAATCTGACAGAGATGGCATGCCAAGCCCGATTAGTTGCTAAAATATCCTGCCATATATTTATTGTGACGTAGATTGTCATTGTCTAGTAGCCAATCTGTTAGGTGAAATAGCTCTACACCATTTTATACTCGATCTTTGTTGATGAGATGGCCTTCGATAGTTTGATGGTTGTGTGCTCGACCTCATTGACTGCTAAAACAACCTGCCATAACTTAGCACTGAAATCTATTTGCTGAATTAGCTTTACATATATTTCGTTACTTAGATCCGCTTGTTCAAATATCTTGCCATAGCTTTAGACATCAACCTAGGTATTTTTTTTCTGGACTTCATAAAAAAGCATATATGTTTTTCCTGTAATATCTAGTAGAATAACTAATTTGTATGTCTAACAAATGGATATGACTTGGATAACTTTTTCTCGAAGATTCTCGCTGCATATGTCGAGGGGGTTGAAAACTTCATGAACTTTATCAAAGATGAGTACGGTGGTCCGAAATCAGATGTGCTCTGCCCGTGCAGCAGTTGTATGAATTCAGTTACAAGACCCCAGTTAACTGTGCATAATCATCTACACTTGTATGGGATGTCGGTCACATATACTAGGTTGGCTCATCATGGTGAAGCTGTGAACGTCAATGTTACTGACCATGTGGAAGCAGCAGATCACCATCTTGATTTGCCTGATGCTCAGGTGGAAGAGGAGGAGGAGGTGGTGGTGGCGTAGCTAGTAAGTTTGACCAACATTGAAACATTGCTACAAAATGCTCATGCGTTTCGCCCGCATGTTGGAACAATGCAACATGGATGCCACCCCAGGAAATAAGCTATCAGTATTCTCAGCTATGGTCACCTTTCTTCAGGTGAAGACATATGAGCGGATGACCAACAAATCATTCGATGCGATGTTGGCTGCTTTCCATAAATCTTTCCCAGATCGTCTGAGTTGCCACACACCTACAAAAAATGAAGAATTTCCTTCGTGCAGTTGGAATTGGATATGATATGATCCATGTTTGTAAGAATAATTGTGTTCTATTCTTGAAGGATTATGCCAACTTAAGTGAATGCCCGAAATGCAAATCATCAAGATGGAAAGATGGCGATGCTGTGAAGAGGATTCCTCATATTGTTCTAAGACATTTTCCAATTATACCAAGATTGCAGAGGTTGTTTCATGATGCTGAAACAAGAGAGGATGTACTGTGGCATTCTAGGAACCAGGAGTACAAAGATCAGAATGTAATGAGCCATCCATCTCATGGTAGTAACTGGAAAAGCTTCAATTAGAAACACAAAAAGTTTTCTGCTGACCCGAGAAACATTAGACTTGGCTTAGCTTCAGATGGACTTAACCCATTAGGCCACCAGAGCGCCACATATAGCATGTGGCCAGTGCTTGTTATCCCTTACAACATGCCTCCAAATGTCTGCACCAAAAAATCAAACTACATGATGGCCTTGCTCATCCCAGGTCCAAAAAGTCCTGGAAAGGATTTTGATTTATTCATGGAGACTCTTGTGGAGGAACTTCAACAACTATGGAGGGGTGTTCTCACTCGAGACCTATATAGAAGCCCACCAGCTGATTTCTTCCTGCGTGTTGTTATAATTTGGTGCATCCATGAGTATCCGGCTTTGGGCACTATGTCAGGGCGAACGACACATGGTTACAATGCATGTGTTCGCTGTGGCAGGAATCCGCTGTCATACGCAATACTTAGCAAGATCTGTTACATTGGACACCGCCGTTTACTTTCCAAGGACAAGTCGCGTCCTACAAAATACCGAAGACATGTGTTCAATGCAAAGCATGAAAATTTTGAGACGCCAAAGAGGCTCACCACCGATGAGTTGCAAGTGGAATTAGAGAAGGTCGGGCATATTACACCAAGAAACCATCCTAGTAGTGGTAGCGGGAAAAGGAAGCGTGGCAGGGCAAAAGAGAGATTATTGCTTACCTGCAGGTCCACTTTGTGGGACTTGGAGTATTGGAAAGATTTGGATCTGCGGCATAATCTTGATGTGATGCACATCGAGAAAAATATATGTGACAGCATTATAGGCACACTTCTTAGTATTGAAGGCAAGACGAAATATACCTTAAAATCTAGGATTGATTTGACACACCTGGGTATCAGAAAGGATTTGCAGGTGGAAGATGAAGGTAAACCACGGGATATGGCACCAGCTGTGTACGTCTTGGACAAGGTAAAAAGAAAAGAATTCTGCGAGGTCCTGTCACATGTGAGATTCCCACATGGATTTGCTTCCAACCCTGACAGGAGAATCAGTGCAGATGGAAACAAGGTACAAGGGTTGAAAACTAATGACTGCCACGTCCTACTTCAAAGGGTTTTACCTATTATCCTTAGAGGATTGGGCCGCCCTGACTTATACAGAGAAGTTGCAGAGTTGGGACAATTCTTCAGGAACACTACAGTAGAAATATCAGGATAGATGCTTTGGAGCGTCTTAGAGACAAGATACCAACTATCCTATGCGACCTTGAGAAGATATATCCTCCAGCCTTCTTTGATGTGATGGTGCATTTGGCTGTTCATCTACCTGATGAGGCACTACTTAGAGGTCCAGTACAGTATGGCTGGATGTACCCTATTGAAAGGCGTCTAGGCACTTTCAAGGGCTATGTTAGGAACAGAGCTAGACCCGACGGTTCCATTGCAGAGGCCATTGCTACAGAAGCGTTGACATTCTGCTCAAAATACATTGAAACAACTGATCAGCTTAGCAAAGAGGTGGGTGAAGACAGTCCTAGGCTCAATGTTTTCGATCATTCTATTCGAGTTACAGGGAAGAGTCGACAAGAGGACAAACCTAAGGATTTGGAAAAAATGGTTTGGTATATGTTGAATAACTGTCTTGAGATACTACCCTATAATCAATTAAGTGCTAAGTACTGCAGCTTATACATCGTAATCTACTAAACTTGCAGCACATTCTTATATATTTAGATGTTTGACGCGATCACTATGTTGTGCAGCATCTACAAAAAGTAGTTACTGCCGCAAAATCCAAGAAACATTGACAAACTGGTTATGGCAGGATTTGCGAAATGGTTCAAGAGCCGTCTGAGCTTTTGAATTGCACTATTGTTTTTTTAATATATTGAGTACATAAGATGATCAGCTTGTCTATTTTCTAACCATAGGTTAAGAAGATGCGGGAGGATGGGCAGGCAGTTGAAGATGCCCTTTACGCACTAGCAATGGGTCATGATACTTGGGTAAGACATTATGAATCTTGCGTTGTTGGAGATGTGCGCTACAACACCCATGCATGCGACGAAGGCAGGAAGACACAAAACAGTGCCATCATGAGCACAGATACGTATGACGGAGAGACAACTGAAATGTATGCTAACATAACATACATTGTTTAGTTGCAGTATATCTCCAGTTTTGAGGATCATCGGCGTGTGGTTCTGTTGTGCTGTCGTAGGTATAACCTGTTTTCCAAGATCGCAAAACCCAGAGCTAATGATTATTTCAAATCCATCAATGTCAAGGCGGCATACCAGACCAATGAGCCTTTTATTTTGGAAAATCAAGCAACACAGATAATTTTCTTGGAAGACACATTTGCACGTAGCGATGACTGGAGAGTATTGCAAAGGTTTTGAAAGGATCGAGAAGAGGTGTCTAGAGGGGGGTGAATAGACTCTAATTAAGAAAAGTTGCAGTTTTTCATCTCTTAAGTTGAAGTGGAGTATTAGCACAAGTTTAAACATTCACAATACATATCAAGCAAGCATGCAAGCATACAAAGAGTATATGAGCAGCGGAAAGTAAAGCATGCAAGTTGCAAGAATGTAAATAGAAGGGATTGGAGTGTGCAAACACAATTTGGAGACACGGAGATTTTCTTTCCGTGGTTCCGGTAGGTGGTGCTATCGTACATCCACGTTGATGGAGACTTCAACCAACAAAGGGTAACAGTTGCGCGAGTTCACGGAGGGCTCCACCAACGAAGGGTCTACGAAGAAGCAACCTTGTCTATACCACCATGGCCGTCGCCCACGAAGGACTTGCCTCGCTAGGGTAGATCTTCATGAAGTAGGCGATCTCCTTGCCCTTACAAACTCCTTGGTTCAACTCCACAATCTTGTCAGAGGCTCCCAAGTGACACCTAGCCAATCTAGGAGACACCACTCTCCAAGAACTAACAAATGGTGTGTTGATGATGAACTCCTTGCTCTTGTGCTTCTAATGATAGTCTCCCCAACACTGAACTCTCTCTCATAGGATTGGATTTGGTAGAAAGAAGATTTGAGTGGAAAGCAACTTGGGGAAGGCTAGAGATCAAGATTTATGTGGTTGGAATGGAATATCTTGACCTCAACACAAGTGTAGGTGGTTCTCTCTCAGAAAATATGTATTGGAAGTGTAGGTATGTTCTGATGGCTCTCTCCACAAATGAAGAGTGGTGGAGGGGTATATATAGCCTCCACACAAAATCTAACCGTTACACACAAATCACCAAACTCGGTGGGACCGAATCAGAGAACTCGGTCAGACCGAATTGGTTCATAATGTGACCGATAGGTGTTTCGGTGGGACCGACATGTCAACTCGGTGGGACCGATATCATTAGGGTTAGGGCATAACGTAATCTCGGTAAGACCGATTACACAAACTCGGTGGGACCGATTTTGGTAATAGTCAAACAGAGAGTTGGTCAGGCACACTCGGTGGGACCGATTCGCTCATCTCGGTTAGACCGAAACGTTACGAAGGGGTGACAGAGAGTTTGCATTGCGAACTCGGTGGGACCGATCGCATATCTCGATGAGACCGAGATTATTGCAATAGGCAACAGAAAGTTTGCAATCCCATCTTAGTGGGACCGAGATCCCTATCAGTGAGACCGAAAAGACTAGGGTTTGTGGCAGTGGCTATGTCAAGTGAACTCGGAGGCGCCGGATAGAAAGAATCGGTGGGGTCGAGTTGGACTTTTGGTTTGAGACATATTTGGAAGTGAGGAAGTGGTTGAGGGCTTTGGAGCATATCACTAAGCACTTTGAGCAAGCAAGCCATTAAGCAACACCTCATCCCTTCTAAATAGTATTGGCTTCCCTATGGACTCAATGTGATCTTGGATCACTAAAATAGAAAATGTAGAGTCCCGAGCTTTGAGCTTGAGCCAATCCTTTGTCCTTAGCATATTGAAGGGGTTCCACCTCTAGTCCATGCCACTCCATTGTTGAACTTATCTGAAACATACTAGGTAGAAACATTAGTCCAACAAGAGATATGTTGACATTAATTACCAAAACCACCCAGGGAGCACTTGTGCTTTCAATCTCCCCCTTTTTGGTAATTGATGACAACATACATCAAAGCTTTAGATAAAGATATAGAGAACAACAAGTAAAGCTTTGGAAAGACATGTAACATGCAAAGGCTCCCCCTATATGTATGCAATCATATAAATATGAAACATAGGAGCTTGTGAATGCATAAGCATGACAGAGTAAGCCATGTGTTACATGTATCTTGGCTATATGCATCAGAGTGAATGATGAAAATATAGGAAATGTACCTTCATGCTCATGAGTCTTTCTTGCAAACAGTACGTACAACAACAAGAGATCCTCATACACATAACTCAGATGCATATACTTACCTCGCGGTCTTTGAGTTGGCTTTGGAAACTGAGTAAACAAGGTTAGATAACACAGATACATCTAGTAGCCAGAGCAAACAGAAGAAACCACAAGAGTACCAAGACTGGGATGACATGTAGAGAGTGAGTAATGAGTACTCTATTGGATATATACATGTCCTCAAGGGTAAAGATGTGCAAAGAATTCGAGGATTTTCTTCCCTTAGATGTCTTGCTGCCCCTGAATCTTGCATGGGATATTGGGAGAAGATAGGGAATAGAAAATCAGAGCAAAAGAAAAAAAAACAGAATTAATGCAAGCAATCAAATATGAACATGTCTTTCCCCTCTTAAAGACATGTAATTTCTCTCCTCTTGAACACCAAGCATCTGAGGTCTGAGGTTTCTTACACACACTCCCCCTGAGTATCCTCTCCCCCTATAGATGATTAAGCATGGAGCTTTGATGTGATCCCTCTCTCCCCCTTTGACATCAATTTCCAAGAAGGGCTCTTTTAGATTTTTGTTTTATTGCAAACGGGTTTGGTCCTTGAGTCACAAAGCAAAGCGACTGTGATGCCGGTAGAGAACAAGAGTCATTGAGTGGAGCTGGAGCAAAAATACTGCAGAAATAAGTGGCAAGTTGTCTTTCCTGTAGTGAAATCGGTAGCACCGAGTTGTGTGCTTCGGTGGCACCGAGAGAATTCGGTTGGGCCAAAGAAAACAAACAGTTGTGACCGAGTTCATCACAGTAAAACACTTGTCACCTCAACTCACTAGGCACTTAAGATCTCACAAGGATTTTAAAGGAATTAGCTAAAATATTTGCAAAGGATTTGATGCAGAAAATGCAGAACAAAAATAAAGAAAAGAAATAACAAGATCTAGATGAAGTTGAAACACACATGTACATGAGACAAATACAAGAGGAAACACGAGAGAACTTCATCTAGAATTGGGCGGTGACAAGGTCACCTATGTTAGAGTATATTGACATGAGAGTCAAGTGAGGTCACTTGATCTTTGGTCATACTCATCGTTTAAGCTCAAAATGGGGTTACCATTTTTTGTTTAAGCATCTTGATGTATTCACGTCTTGTTGAGTTGCTTTGTCCCATGTCTTGGAGTAAAGCTTCTCTAAGATGGAATAACATACCTTGGGTGGTGGTGTTGATCTTGGTCATGTAGTTGAACTTGTGTGAGTTGCTCAAGGTTGATGTAGCTCATCAAGAGTTGGGAGCACCACCTGGAATTTGAGTTCATCTACCTACATGGGTTAGTTTTGCAAGGAAGAACACTTGTGTATCCAAAATGACAATCACAAATCTTAATGTAGAATTTCTCGAAGGATATGTTTGAAGAGTTTTGTGCTTCCTTGTCTTCAACCACCATTATGTAGAGACTTGATGATGTAGAGATTGCTCAAGATGTGAGTGAGTTGCAATCTCATGGATTTAGATTCATCCAAGTACCTACAAGGGTTAGATAGCATGCAAGGGTTCAAAAATATCCAAGACATATATATAGCATCATGAAAGAAATATCAAGGATTAGTCAAAGGGTCATGCCTTGCATGTATCCAAATGGAGTTCCTACTCCAAGTTTGAAGAATCAATGATGTTCAACTCACCTCTCAAACGGCAAAAGACTTTATCATCAAGCGGTTTGGTAAATATATCTGCCAATTGCTTATCGGTGCGAACATGCTTAAGATTAATGTCCCCTTTGGCAACATGGTCTCGAATGAAATGATGACGTACTTCAATATGCTTGTTCGAGAATGTTGCACGGGATTGTGAGCAATCTTAATAGCACTTTCATTGTCACAAAGCAATGGAACATGTTTCACATATATCCCATAATCTTTAGGAGTTTGGGTCATCCAAAGTAATTGAGCACAACATGATCCAGCAGCAATGTATTACCTTGGCGGTGGATAAGGATACGAGTCCTGTTTCTTGGAGGACCAAGACACAAGAGATCTACCAAGAAATTGACAAGTACCGAAGTGGACTTTCTATCAACCTTGTCTCTGGCATAGTCCGAATCGGAGTAACCAACAAGATCGAAAGAAGACCTCTTAGGATACCAAATGCCAAAACTTGGTGTGTGTATTAAGTATCTCACTATCCTTTTCACAGCCTTAAGATGACACTCTTTAGGGGCCGCTTGATATCGTGCACACATGCACACACTTAGCATAATATCAGGATGAGAGGCACATAGATATAACAATGAACAAATCATAGAGCGGTAAACTTTTTGATCCACCGGATCACCATCTTTGGTCAAATCAAGATGTCCACTAGTAGGCTTGGGTGTAGACATACCTTTGCATTCTTGCATGTTGAACTTCTTGAATAAGTCCTTGGTGTACTTTGCTTGAGAGACAAAGGTACCTTCCTTAGTTTGCTTGATTTGCAAACCAAGAAAGAATTTGAGTTCACTCATCATAGACATCTCAAACTTCTCCGACATTAGTTTTCCAAACTTCTCACTAAAATGAGGGTTAGTTGAACAAGATATAATATCATCAACATAAATTTGGCACACAAATAGTTCTCCATTAACCCTTTTAGTAAAAAGAGTAGAATCAAAATTTCCAATTTCAAAGCCTTTTTCAATAAGAAACTTGGTCAAGCATTTATACCACGCTCTAGGGGCTTGTTTAAGACCAGAAAGGGCTTTGTGAAGTTTGTAAACATGATTAGGTTTCTTAGGATTGACAAAGCCAGGAGGTTGCTTGACATAAACTTCCTCCTCAATTTCACCATTTAGAAACGCACTTTTAATGTCCATTTGGTACAAGGTGATATCATGGTGATTAGCATAAGCAAGTAAGATGCGAATGGACTCAAGCCTAGCAACGGGAGCATATGTCTCACCATAGTCCATACCTTCGACTTGAGTGTAGACTTGGGTGACTAGGCATGCTTTGTTGCGGACGACTTGACCATCCTCATCTTGCTTGTTGCGAAACACCCATTTGGTACCAATGATGTTGTGGTTGTTGTCGGGCTTCTCGACCAATGTCCATACTTTGTTTCTCTCAAAGTTGTGTAGCTCTTCATGCATAGCATTTATCCAATCAAGATCTTCCAATGCTTCTTCAACCTTCATAGGTTTAATGCTAGAGATGAATGAGTAATGTTCACAAAAATTTGCCAATCGAGTTTTAGAGCGAGTGATTCTCCCGGTTTGGATATCATCGTAGATTTGCTCGACGGGATGATCTTTGGCTATTCTTTCTCGAACTCGTGAGAGCTTTGGCTTGGCTCGGGGTGAAACATCCTATTCATCTTGTTCTTCTTCTTGGCCTTCTTCATTGTTGACGTTGTCATTCTCTTATCGTGTTGGAGAAGGAGGTTGTTGATGTTCATCTTGGTGTACTTCCTCGTTTTCTTTGTCTTGGTGTGTCCCACTTATGGATGCTTCCGTATCAACTCTTGGTTCACCTTGTCGTGAGGTAGAAGCTTCCACTTGGACGGACGAGGTACTCTCCTTCACCTACGTTGGAAGAATCTTGCCAATAGACAAGTATTGGATAGCTTCCGAAGGGTCTTTGTCTCCTACATTAATTGGCAATTGCTCTACTTGCGAGCCATTAGATTCATCAAACATCACGTCTACCGTCTCTTCAACCTTTCGGGTGAAATTGTTGTAGACATGGTAAGTGTGAGAGTTTGAGCCATAACCAAGTAGGAAACCTTCATGAGATTTTGGAGCAAATTTAGAACGACGATGCTTATCAAGGATGTAGCACTTTGAGCCGAACACTCGAAAGTATCCAACTTGAGGTTTGTTACCGGTGAGGAGCTCGTATGCCGTCTTGCCGAGTATCTTGTGAAGATACAAGCGATTTGTTGCATGACAAGCTGTCTCAACCGCTTCCACCCAAAAGTGTTTTGGAGTCTTGTACTCATCAAGCATCGTTCTTGCCATCTCAATAAGAGTCCGGTTCTTCCTCTCAACAACTCCATTTTGTTGAGGTGTGTACGTAGCCAAGAACTCGTGTGAAATCTCCTCTTCGTCAAGAAAGGTATCCACATTTGCATTCTTGAACTCCGTTTCGTTGTCGCTCCGAACCTTTTTGATCTTCACGTCAAATTGATTTTGGGCCTTCCCAGCGAAGTTTTTGAAGATCTTTTGGACCTGTGATTTGTATGAAGAAAGAACACCCACGTAAATCTTGAAAAATCATCAACTATGACTAGTCCAAACGAGTTACCACCGAGACTCTTGTAGGCATTTGGACCAAAGAGATCCATGTAAAGTAGCTCGAGTGGTCTTCTCGTGGTCATGATGTTCTTCGCGCGATGACTTCCTCCAACTTGTTTCCCTGCCTGACAAGCACTACAAAGTCTATCCTTGTCAAATATGACATCTTTTATTCCAAGGATATGATCACCTTTAATAAGCTTATCAAGATTTCGCATACCCACATGACCTAGCCTTCTATGCCACAACCAACCCTTAGAAGATTTAGCAATTAAGCAAGTTCTAGGTTGAGCCTTTTTAGTGAAATCAACTATGTAAATATCACATCTACGTATACCGGTAAAGACCATTTTACGATTGTCTCTTCGAAACACTTGGAAATCTACCTCAGTAAACAGGACATTGAAACCGAAATCAGCAAGTCTAGATACTGAAAGTAAATTGTACCCAAGGGATTCAACAAGCATGAAATTTAGTATGGAGCTATCATGTGAGATGGCCACCTTACCTAGGCCAACCACCTTACCCTTTGAGTTATCACCAAAAGTGACATACTTTCGAGGGCTGTCATTTTCAGCAAGCTCACGGAACATATCTTTATCTCCGGTCATATGATCAGTACATCCACTATCAAGGACCCATTCCTTTCCTCCAGCCATGTAGCCGCTAAGATTTGCCATAAGACCAAAGTGTCTCATTGCATCATCAAGATCATAGTCACTATCATGATCCTCAACATAGTATCCATGTCCAAAATCATCTTATAATTTATCAACTCCTAGAGAGGGTAATTCATCAAATAAATGATCATTCCTATGGTTATCTTTATGAATTCTAATAGCTTCGGAAATGATATTGCTAATGATTCCAACTTCTCCTTTGGCACGCATGAGATTGGTAAGCTCAAATAGACAATCACCAAAGCTAGGATCACTAGAATTCATCTTACTCAAGGCAATAGACTTATGGAGAATTTCGTCTAAATTTTTCAAGGAATAATCTGGAAATCGTTCCTCAAGAAATCTCCATATAGTATAGGCACAATAAAGAGTAGGTAAATTAGCAATCAAATTTTTGGGCAATCCTCTAATGATTAGATTGATGGTTCTAAGATTGCGAATCATGTCAAGATCCTCTTCTAGTGTAGGATGCAAAGGATCAATATGAGGAGCACAAGGGCTAGTAATGTACTTGTTCAAACGATACTCATTGAAAATCACAAGCATTTCATTTTTCCACTCATAGAAAAACTCTCCATCAAGAATAGGCACTCTACGTCTAAGACCCCCCAAAGTAGACACATCCATCTTCCTCCAAAGGTGTTTAAACCAAGGCAATGGAGACCAATGCTCTGATACCAATTGAAAGGATCGAGAAAAGGTGTCTAGAGGTGGGGTGAATAGGCTCTAATCAAGAAAAGTTGCAGTTTTTAATCTCTTAAGTTGAAGTGGAGTATTAGCACAAGTTTAAACATTCACAATACATATCAAGCAAGCATGCAAGCATATAAAGAGTATATGAGCAGCGGAAAGTAAAGCATGCAAGTTGCAAGAATGTAAAGAGAAGGGATTGGAGTGTGCAACGCAATTTGGAGACACGGAGATTTTTTATCCGTGGTTCCGATAGGTGGTGCTATCGCACATCCACGTTGATGGAGACTTCAACCCACGAAGGGTAACGGTTGCGCGAGTCCGCGAAGGGCTCCACCCACAAAGGGTCCACGAAGAAGCAACCTTGTCTATCCCACCATGGCGGTCGCCCACGAAGGACTTGCCTCACTAGGGTAGATCTTCACGAAATAGGCGATCTCCTTGCCCTTACAAACTCCTTGGTTCAACTCCACAATCTTGTCGGAGGCTCCCAAGTGACACCTAACAATCTAGGAGATACCACTCTCCAGGAAGTAACAAATGGTGTGTTGATGATGAACTCCTTGCTCTTGTGCTTCAAATGATAGTCTCCCCAAAACTCAACTATCTCTCTCATAGGATTGGATTTGGTAGAAAGAAGATTTGAGTGGAAAGCAACTTGGGGAAGGCTAGAGATCAAGATTTATGTGGTTGGAATGGAATATCTTGACCTCAACACAAGCGTAGGTGGTTCTCTCTCAGAAAATATGTAATGGAAGTTTAGGCATGCTCTGATGGCTCTCTCCACGAATGAAGAGTGGGTGGAGGGGTATATATAGCCTCCACACAAAATTTAACCGTTACACACAAATCACCAAACTCGGTGGGACCGAATCAGAGAACTCGGTCAGACCGAATTGCTTCATAATGTGACCGTTAGGTGTTTCGGTGGGACCGACATGTCAACTCGGTGGGACCGATATCATTAGGGTTCGGGCATAACGTAATCTCAGTGAGACCGATTACACAAACTTTGTGGGACCGATTTTGGTAATAGTCAAACAGAGAGTTGGTCAGGCAAACTCGGTGGGACCGATTCGCTCATCTTGGTTAGACCGAAACGTTACGAAGGGATGATAGAGAGTTTTCATTGCGAACTCGATGGGACCGATCGCATATCTCGGTGAGACCGAGATTATTGCAGTCGGCAATAGAGAGTTTGCAATCCCATCTCGGTGGGACCGAGATCCCTATCGGTGAGAAGGAAAAGACTAGGGTTTGTGGCAGTGGCAATGTCAAGTGAACTCGGTGGCTTCAGATAGAAAGAATTGGTGGGGCCGAGTTGGAATTTTGGTTTGAGACATATTTGGAAGTGAGGAAGTGGTTGAGGGCTTTGGAGCATATCACTAAGCACTTTGAGCAAGCAAGCCATTTAGCAACACATCATCCCTTGTTAATAGTACTGGCTTCCCTATGGACTCAATGTGATCTTGGATCACTAAAATATAAAATGTAGAGTCCCGAGCTTTGAGCATGAGCCAATACTTTGTCCTTAGCATATTGAAGGGGTTCCACATCCTCTAGTCCATGCCACTCCATTGTTGAACTTATCTGAAACATACTAGGTAGAAACATTAGCCCAACAAGAGATATGTTGACATTAATTACCAAAACCACCCAGGCAGCACTTGTGCTTTCATGTTTGAGCAGAGGATTTCGTTTTATGAAGTTGCACAATAATATGATGCTTACACTGCTCCTGATGTACAAGATTCCACAGATGTTCCTAATATCTTTGAGAACCATCACGTCAATGACGCTGGCGAAAAGATTGCCTATCGTGATGTGGACGTACAAGAGTTGATCAAGAAGAAGCCAACGTTCGAGGACATTGAGCATGAAGAAGAAGATGACACTGTGGGGAATTACGATTCAGACTGATACACATGGCGAAGATGTTGACGTTGCTGCTGCGGATGATGATTAGATTGATTTTGTCGTATTTGCCTGTCAGAAGACGTTTTTTATCTACTATGTGAAATTGTGTTTGCTATGACAACTGAAACTAGATGAACGTGTTGTTTAGTATTTTACTGTGAGAACATCACTTGTTATGTATGTTGATTTGTGTTTGGTGATTGTATGATGACTAAAACGTGATGACATTGTTGTTTAGTTGTACTCATATTTGGCTGTGAAACTTGAATTTGATAACATAGTTTGCTGTTGGACTGCAATTTGCTCGACGTCTTCAAATGGGAACAAAGCTGACCCGACAGGGCCTCTGCTAATTTATTTATTTATTACCAAAAGGGCCTCTGCTATTTATTTATTTATGAGCAAAAGGGGGATACCCCCCGATTTCTGTTAATAGAAATCATTAGATGTTCCCAACACTATGCCCAACATGCTAAATAGGTTTCATTCATTACTAGTTTCAGCAAAGTGCTCATGTCATAGCCACTGAATACATAACAAGTGCTACATACACTGCAAATAAAGAGACAATCATCCTATAGAGCACATCAATTTTGCCCATTATCTTCACAAGCTCTTTCATCTCCTCATTGCTGTCAAGGCCGTTCAGCACCTATTGCTTGGCCATGATCAGAGGAACTTCATCTTTAACATTTTGCTCTGCATCTTCCTCTTTTGTCGTTCCTTCAGTTACTTGTCCAAACACCCCAACCTGCTGGTATTGGGATTCCTCGGCTAACCAAATAATCAACGTAGTTGCATTCCCCACATCAAGAACTTCCCAGAAATACAAATCACACGAATCTTCCCTTTTCTGCACGAATCAAATTGGAAGATCATCAACCAAACTATTAAAAAAACCAGCAATTGAAAACAGCAGAACAACACTTAAACATATTATTACCCCATGATTCGGACATTTGTAGAAGACTCGGCCAGGGTTGATGATTGTGGTTGAGACGCGACGGACGACTCTGCATAATTTGCAACAGTGGCACCACACCAACGGCAGCGGGTTGCGGTGAGCAACCAACTGCGGTTTGTGTGCTGACGGGGGTGTGATGAGACCCACAGGCAATGGTACGGGTGGCGACTTGGTGCATATCTGGTGGTTGCCTGCTGAAGAGCAGGTGGACGAGCAGCTAGTGGACATGGTTTTTGGAGCCAGAGCTTCTGATGCTATGCAGATTAAGTAGAGAAGAGGAGAAGTGAACGTTGGACATGTCAGTTTCATTACTTGCAGAGTAGCATAGCACCATATATAGTCATAGTCTAGGTTTGGATTCGAACCAGCTACAGGAGCACGTCTCTCTTTTTTCTAAAACTCAGCAACGTCTCTTTACTGGTACACTAGCTTGTTCTGTACGCCTTCTCAAGTCTTTGATTTTCTTTCTTTTTTTTGCGAGGAAGGAAGGAGGACAAAATTGAGAGTTCCTGGGACTCGAACCCAAGACCTCTCGGTTGAAAACCAAGGGTGCTAGTCACTTACGTGGCGAACGTTCCCTGTGAGGAGGACGGCAAACAAACAAATTTTCCTCGCAGTTTTAGTTGCGGTGCAAGATTGAACGGTCGCAGTTTCAGGAATGCTATTAGGCGAACGAACCCAGTTTTTGTTTTCTTCCTATATATAAAAAAGTATGCTACTTGGTGTCAGCTTAGTCAACAAACGATTGTGCCAACCTTGACCGTTGGATTGACATTCAACGTCTGTCGTGTTTCTTCAGTCTCTTCTTCCTCCAGCCGCAAAAGCCAAACCAGCACTGGCAGAACCGCCTGCTCCCGCATCGCACGGCTGGTTGTGCTATCGTGCATGCATCATGGCCACATCGCACCCTAAAACTCTATGCATCTTCCCCATCTACTGTTCATTCCCATCCGAGGTTTCTCCATCGTCCTCTGCCTTGGTTCGCTCGCCGCGGCGCTGCCCTCCGGTGTTATCAACATGGTCAACAACCGAGAGGAATAAGGAGTTGATTGTACATGGTGAGGATGACAGTAGGGATCCAGCAGCGCGCGCAGTAATTTCGTTTTTTCAGGACGGAGAAGGGTATCAACTAGGTTGTGCGGGAGCTGTGGCCCATCTAGCCCAGGCTTTTATTTCATATGTTTACCACATGACCAGCCCAGTTTGTTTTTTCCTTTCTGAAAATGGCTAGCCCAGCTATTTTGTTTTTTGCAGAATAACCAACGTAGGCCTACTTGCTTTTCTACGCCCTGCTGGGCCGGATATCTTTCAAGACGAGGAGGGATGCATTCAGGCTTGCCCAGAAAATGGGCTATAAGTAATAATAAATGGGTTGTAAAATGAAAAAATACAGCAAATAGGCAATTAGTTCCAAAATACTTTTTTCGGATTTTGATATTTTAAATTTCATTGTTTTTGTGCAAGTAAAATTTCATTGGATTTAAATTAAGGTACGTTTAGTTTTTAAATTAATTTGAATCTGGCTAGAAATTTTGGGTTGTATGCTGTTTGGGACAGATTTGGAGGCTGACTTGTGGATCTACTAGGTTGACGTATACGAAAGGCTTTGTCAATTTAGTCCACAAACGATTCTAGCAGCAGTGACCGTTGCACGTTAATCCAACGGTCGTGCTGCTTCTTCAATATCTGATCTTCTTGCTCCAGCCCCACAAACTTGCGCCGTGCGACTGCCTGCTCCCGCCTCCCATGGCCGGCTGTGCTGCCGCACAAGCCGCACTGCCCCACCCTATTCCATCGCTGGCCATGCCATTCCTCTACTCACCCACACCTCCAGTTATTTTCTGGCAATGGCAGCCGAACCAGTAAACCCTCGTACTCCCCACCGCGTGGGCAACCACTGCCGAGTCTTCCCCGGCTCTGTGTTGTTCCCTTCCGAGGCCTCGCCGTTTTCCATCGCCCTAGTGCTCTCAGCGCGGCGTGGTCAATGAACGACATCCATTGGAAGTGGACTATACGTGGAGAGGTTGACAGCTGGGTCCACGGCTGCACACAAGGAAATGCCTCCTTATTACGCGCAAAATAATGATTCCTCCACCTGACAGCTGGAACCCACCGGAAGGGCCTCTGTATTTCGTGAAAAAATGTTCCCCTCGCTGACAGCTCGGACCCACCAGCTATATCTTCACACGCAAGGAAGTGCCTCCTCATTATGCACAAAAAAAAATGAATACTCCCCTGCTAGCCGGGACCCACCATAGCAGGAGGCTGACTTGTGGGCCTACTAAGTTGATGGGCATGGTGGGCTTTGTCAACTTAGTAAATATGAACGATTCTAGCTCCAGTGACCGTACGATGTCCATCCAACGGCCGCAGTCCTTCTTCAACCTCAAGTCTTCTTGCTCCAGCCGCCCAAACCAGCACTGGTCGTGTCGTGTGCTCCTGCCTCCCGTGGCCGGCTGTGCTGCCGCGGAGGCCTCACCGCCCCTTACTACTCCCACGGCTGGCCAGACCATCCCTCTACTCAACCACACCCCCTGTGAGGGAGTCCTGGATTAGGGGGTATCCGGACAGCCGAACTGTATACAGCGTCCGGACTATTGAAGCGTGAAGATACAAGACTCAAGACTTCGGCCCGTGTCCGGTTGGGACTTTCCTTGGCATGGAAGGCAAGCTTGGCGATCCGGATATTATATTTCCTTCCTTGTAACCGACTCCATGTAAACCCTAGCCCTCTCCGTGTCTATATAAACTGGAGAGGTTGGTCCTTAGAAGGCCGATCACAATTACAATCATACCATCATAGGCTAGCTTCTAGGGTTTAGCCTCTACGATCTCGTGGTAGATCTACTCTTGTACTACCCATATCTTCAATATTAATCAAGCAGGAAGTAGGGTTTTACCTCCATCGAGAGGGCCCGAACCTCGGCAAACATCTGTGTCCCCTTGCTTCCTGTTACCATCAGCCTAGACGCACAGATCGGGACCTCCTACCCGAGATCCGCCGGTTTTGACACCGACATTGGTGCTTTCATTGAGAGTTCCTCTATGTCGTCGCTGCAAGGCTCGATGGCTCGTCTCGTCGTCAGGGACAACATTACCATGGGGGGAGCTCTGGCTGTAGGCCAAACTCTCCGACTAGGCGGCTTCGTCATGGCCGCCCCATCGGCTGTCGCGCCGACGATGACCTCTCGGGTCATCACGCACAAACTTCACATCAATTCGGAACTCGCCGAAGAGATGGATCCGATAGAGCTCTCCTCTCTTAATGAGCTCTTGGATCGCATCGCCGCTCTGGGAGTCGCAACGGACTATGACCGGATCGGGCTTAAACCCGACCAAAGGGACATTAAATCCCCGCCGGCCACCCATGAGATAGCGGTATCGAAAGAACCGCACAAGGAGTATCCCTCTATTTTGAGGACGAATTATGTCCGGATCGCCGAGCTCCCGGAGCCGGACACCCGCCCGGGGGATAATATGACCCGGGTCCCGGACTTAGAACCGGGCACGTTGCCGGAGAAATTGGGCAGCGTCCCGAATCCCGAGCTATTGAACTCGGAAGCTTCCATGCCCCAGGGTGCTATATCGGATCGGAATATGGATTCAGCTATAACCACCCATGCGGACTTAAATCATCTCTCCCATAGCAGGCAAGAGCCCCAGGAGATAGTACATCATTACTGGGCTAGATTCCTCCTTGCGCTAAACAAAGTCGAGGACTGCCACGAGGAGGACGTAGTCTCGCTCTTGTGCAGAAACTGCACGGACAAAGGAATCCTTAATGCTATAAGTCGCTGTGACATAGTACGCTTTGAGGACTTAGCAACCATAGTACAGAATTATTGTCCGATGGAAAGTGTCTGGAAAACTCAAGCTGAATTTTGGGACAGTCCGGCTTTCACCAAAACCTTTGTCCGAACTAAACGGGCGAATTCTCGTAAGTCGGCCGATCCAATCCCCAAGAAACCAAAGCCCACCCCAGGGCAGGGAACCGTATTGGAAAAATGGCTCAATGGGCCATGTAAACTCCACGGCACTCCGGACACAACACCAACTCATGGCCTTAGGGCATGTTGGATACTCCGGCAGGTTGCAAAAAGTGGCGAGGACCTTCTTACAGAACAACATCCCGCCATCGAGCACAATACGGTACTAACAGCCTTCGAGACTTTTGCCTCAAACAATAGGCGCAAGCGTGCTCATTGAAGCTCCACGGAAATTTGCCATACGGCTAAAATAAACCCTTGGAACGACACTGCTATAACTTTTAATGCCAGTGACGAACCTCGATCCCGAACTGTCCGGGCACCAGCCGCTCTGGTTCTCAGCCCAATCGTGGACGGCTTTCGGCTCACTAAAGTGCTCATGGATGGCGGAAGGGATTAAACTTGATCTATGAAGAGACACTCAGCAAAATGGAAATTGACAAAGGCCGCATTGAACAAAGCGGCACAACCTTCAGGGGAATTATCCCTAGTCAGGAAGCGCGGTGTGCAGGAAAAATCACACTCGACGTGGTATTCGGCACCTCGAAAAATTATAGGTCCGAAGAAATCACGTTCCAAGTGGCCCCTTTTAGCAGTGGATACCACGCCCTTTTAGGGCGGGACGCGTTTGCAAGTTTTCAAGCTATACCCCATTACGGGTACATGAAGCTTAAAATGCCCGGGCCCAATGGAATCATCACTCTAGCCGGTGATCCGGACGTCGCGCCGGCGAAAACAAAACCGCAACACTAGCCCTGGAGGCATTATCTAAGGCCCTAGCAGCCGAAGAATTAACAACACTGCGGGCCACCGTGGACAGGGACGACGTGATACTCGACAAGCGATCCAAGTCCACCTCATTTAAACCCGCAGACGAGATAGTCAAATTCCATGTCCATCCAACGGACCCCACGAAGACAGCTTCCGTCGGGACACAGCTGAGCCCCGCGATGGATGCCGCACTGCGAGACTTCTTACGCGAGAATTGGGACATCTTCGCCGCACCCATCGGACATGCCAGGCATCCCACGCAGATTGGCCGAACACAGCCTCAATATACTAAAAGGATACAAACCGGTCAAGCAAACTCTAAGACGGTTTTCCGAGCCCAAACGGCAGGCCATGGGGGAAGAGCTAGCCAAACTAATCGATGCCGGATTCATCCGAGATATCAAGCATCCAGATTGGTTGGCAAACCTGGTAATGGTACCAAAGAAGGACAAATCCTGGCGCCTATGTGTCGACTTTAAAGACCTCAACAAGGCTTGCCCCAAGGATCCCTTTCCCCTCCCTCACATCGATCAAATCATTGATGCCACAGCAGGACACGACTCGCTGTGTTTCCTCGACGCATACTCTGACCAAGCTGCAATAGCTTTCATAACGCCATATGGCCCTTTCTGCTTCAACAGTATGCCTTTCGGGCTTAAGAACGCCGGCGCAACCTACCAACGCATGATTCAAACATGCCTGGAAAAGCAAATCGGCAAAACAGTGGAGGCATACGTGGACGACGTGGTCATAAAAACAAGACACGTCGAAACCCTGATAGATGACTTGAGGCTTACATTCTACAATCTCCGGACATACGACATCAAGCTGAACCCGGAAAAATGCGTTTTTGGTGTCTCCTCGGGGAAACTACTCGGCTTCATCGTTTCCAATAGAGGAATTGAAGAGAATCCGGCAAAAATCCGAGATCTGTCGCAGTTGGCTATACCAACAGACCTCAAGCACATCCAGAAACTAGCCGGATGCGTGGCTGCTCTAAGCCGCTTTATCTCCAGGTTAGGAGAAAAGGCATTACCTCTTTACCGCCTTCTTCGGCGCACCGAACACTTCGTGTGGACGGATGCGGCCGCGGCCTGACTAGATGAAATAAAGACCTTATTGGCCAGTAATCTAGTACTAACAGCACTGAGTATCGACGAACCTATGCTGCTATACATAGCTGCAACGCATCAAGTTGTAAGTGTAGTGCTCGTCGTTGAACGGGAGGCTGACGGATACAAATACCCGCTCCAGAAGCCGGTTTACTACATGTCCACGGTCCTAACCCCATGCAAATCCCGATACCCACACTATCAAAAAATAGCATATGCGGTGTTCCTGGCATCTCGGAAGCTACGACACTACTTTCAAGAGTGTTCGATTACGGTGGCCTCCGAAGTACCACTAAATGACATAATAAATAACCGCGATGCTACGGGCCGGATTGCCAAATGGGCCATTGAGCTCCTTCCGTTCGACATAACATACAAACCTCGGCGGGCCATCAAGTCGCAGTATTAGCTGACTTAAATGGCGAATGGAATGTTTAACTCCCTAAAGAGTACGACGCATACTCAAACTAGATCATGCACTTCGACGACTCTAAAATACCGGCGGATTAGGAGCAGGTGTAGTCACGACGTCTCCCACGGAGACACGGTCCAGTATGTCCTCCAAATATTATACACAGACTCCAACAATGCAGCCGAATACGAGGCTCTGTTGCACGGTCTTCGGATGTCAGTTTCTATGGGCATTCAACGCCTAGAAGTGCGTGGGGATTCAAACCTCGCAATATCACAAATAAATGGAGATTTTGATGCCAAGGACCCGAAAATGGCGGCCTACTGTAATGCCGTCCTCAGAATGTCAGCTTGGTTCGAGGGGCTCGAATTCCACCATGTGGCTCGAGAAAACAATCAAGCGGCGGACGTCCTCGCTCGCAAAAATGGGCATTAAGCTTGATTACGCTTCCGTCTACCATCCCCAAACAAACGGCCAGGTAGAGCGGGCAAATGGTCTCATCATGAGCGGCATCAAACCCAGACTAGTAATGCGATCCTTGGACAGAGTCGGATACGCACTGGGTCGAGGAGCTTGACTCCGTACTCTGGGGGCTGCGGACCACGCCAAATCGCACCACCAGATATACACCATTTTTATGGTGTATGGCGCGGAAGCGGTATTACCCTGCGACATAATACATGATCCGCCACGCGTACGCATGTATGAAGAGAAGGAAGCCGAGTTAGATCAGCAAGATAACTTGGACGCCCTGGAGGAGGAGCGCGATGTCGCAAAAGCCCACACCGCATTCTATCAGCAGCAGGCTCGACGATATCAAAGCAGAGAAGTGCTGGCCAAAACTTACAATATTGGCGAGCTCGTTCTACGCCTACCGGAGAAGAAGGACAAGCTCAAACCCAAGTGGGAGGGTCCCTTCGTCATTGACAAAGTTCTCACCGGAGGAGCGTACCGCTTACGTAATGCATCCGATAACAGACTCGAGCCGAACCCATGGAACGCGGCCAGACTCCGGAGATTCTACGCCTAACGCCGAACTCAATGTTCGTCTCCTAACCCCTCCTTTTTAATTATGCTCCATCCCTTTTCCTTTCTCGACCTTTTTCTCTCTTCACACAAGGTATTCAATACAATGCGGATTTCCAGATCACTCCGGCCGCACTAAGTGTGTAAGCAATACCTGGGGGCTTCCTATACGGAAGCTAATTACTCACATGGCTTTCTGCCCGTCACATATGCATTCTTTTTCCATATGTGCCTTTTCTTCACCATTATATGCATCGATATGACTTACCATGTTGCCAAGCTGGGTTGCCTGGCTCTTGTGTTTATGCCCTACGTTCCCGTTAATTTGGCTAGGGCATAAGGGGAGCAGCACTGCGATTTTTACTGCCGGTTCAGCCCGATGTGTACCTCAGACTGGGTGAAGCCGAAAGCTAGCTTCCTTAAGAGAATATTCGGTCGGTGAACAAAAGATGTATTTGTTTATTATAACGCAAATCCCCAGAAGTTTTGTATCCTGCGTGATCGTTCGCAGTCCGGACATGTGCATCATCGCATGCTTACCCAGGGAAAGAACCCCTAACGGAACTATTCTCCCTGGAAGATGTTTCTTACTATCCATGTAATATAACATAACTAGTTGGGTACATGTCTATTCAAGCACTTATGACCCCTACGCCTGGTGTCCACGCATACCCCGGTTTTGTATAACTGAGTGGGTATTCGGACACACCCCGGACTATAGGATCCGGGGGCTGAAGCGAAAAGGTCCGCCATGACAAATGATTTTAATCCGGCTAGGGACTACTTATGTCCATTGAATTACACAGTCACTTGGACTGACTATATTCCTCCTCTATACCATCCAACAGTCTATCTAGCTTACAATCCTGTTGAGAATACTTTGCGGCTAACGCTACCTGGTCATATACCAAACTCACGGGAATTTCTTGCCCATCGGGCCCCGCCGGTCCTACTTCGGCCATATGGTTTGGGTCCAGCTTGGTGTAGCGCGTCTTCATCATAACCCAGGCTTCTCTTGCGCCTTGCCGGCAAGCAGACATCTTCCACAGTCGGAAACGCCGTCGTGTTCCTTGTAGCATACCCACAAGCTCCCCCATGCCATTCGGCAGCAAGCTTGATGGCCACAAAGCCTGAGCTACACCCTGCATCACTTGCCGAGCTCGCTCGTGCAGTTGCGAAAGGTCTTGCAGTAAACCACTTGCAGATGAGGGCATCTCCTCCTCAGGGCGACCTGTTAACAGTCCTGCAAGCAAAATTCTTTCAATATCCGTCCTCACCGAACTATACTACAGTTCGTCTAGGCACTTACCATAAATGCCGCGTTGAAGCCTTTTGTTCTCCTTCACGGAGTCCGCCAGCTGAGCGCGTAGGTCTTTTAACTCCACGTCCAGCTGGACGTTGGCATCTTGAAGATTGTTCTTCTCCTGCCTAACTCGCAGAAGAATGTGCTCGCTAGCCTCCAGCTGCCTTTTGAGATGTGATGCGTCCTCTCTTACGTCCTCCGGATTCACCCCGGGATCGTCTGCAGAATTTTCTGATAGACTTGTCATATCAGCCATTTATGAATTGTAGCACCTTCGTACAATTGCGACAACTGTTACCAGAGGAGGGCTTTTGGGATTCCTCCAGCTTGGTAACTGTGGCCCTTAGTTCGGCCTTGCATTCCTCCAGCTCCCGAGACAATTGCTCGTTCTTATCTACAAGGACCTGTGCATATATTGATCCTTAAAACAGTTGTTCCACCCGTTTCAAGTCTCAAGGGCTACTGCTACACATGCTTATCAAATTTTCTTACCCGTATATCCTTGGTATACTGGTCCGTCGCTTGGGCAAGCCCGCCTTGAGCAGCTCGGATGTACGCGTCTCCCGAATTGAAGGCGTTAAATGCCTCTTCGGAAAAGATGTTGTTCCGAAGTACGGCCCATCGGCGCCGGTGATTCATGGCGCTCTCTACTTCGGAATTAGTGGCTGAGAGCATATCTGCATTCTCTTTTGGAGAACTATGCGGCATCGGCCCCGCTCCCGCCTCCGCTCTCAAAGCCGGTTCTGGAATCCGACTGGTGGAGGCATGGTTGGCAGGATCCCCGGATATAGTCCAGCTGCTCCTCTTCCTGCCAGGACACAAAGGGTGCTGTCATACTTCAAAATACCATAATCACAGCGCAAGTTTTTGCCTTACCTCTGTAGCGGCGAGTCAACCAGTACCGCCTTCCTCTTAAGCCTGCCCGATCCGAACGCCCTTGGCCGACGAGTCTCTAAGGGCTCGGCCCCACGCTCCGACCATCGTCTCTGCAAAAACACGACACTTCAAGGGTAAGGCATGACATCTGAAGGAAGTCCTCTTCGGAGGATAGGGTTTTTCAACTTGGCTTACGCGCGATGTAGGAAGCGGTCCGGGATAGTCGGCAGTAATGGCCACTGAGGCGCCATCGCAGCTCGCTTGATAAAATATCCCGTTGACGAGCTCCACGGTAATATCCGGATCCTCTTCGAGACATGGATCTAGGGCCCTTCCGGGGTCCTCTGGCTGCGGGGAGGGGCTGGAGACCGGCCATGTTGGAATTGTTTTCCCAGAGCGCTTTGTTGGATGCTTGCTCGAGGGGGAAGAGTGACGTTTGGATCTAAGAATCCCCGCCTCTTCAAATAGGCGGTCAGCCCAAAAGACTGAGGGTGGTAAATGCGAAAAATGCCTCGGCTCCTCACATTCGTTCGACTCGTGGAAACGGTCATTATTGAGGCACCGAAGCCAACGAGTACAACATTGATGGAGTTCCGGACACTATTCACCATAACAAGTACTTTAGAATATTCGGAGATGGAACCCGCCCTGCAATGCCGAAGACAAGACTGCGCGCGGGACTCATCGTCATTGAAGCCTGGTTCAGGGAGACTCTTGAGGAGTCCTAGATTAGAAGTGCCGGACAGCCGGACTGTATACTTCGTCCGGACTATTGAAGCGTGAAGATACAAGACTCAAGACTTCGGCCCGTGTCTGGATGGGACTTTCCTTGGGGTGGAAGGCAAGCTTGGCGATTCAGATATTATATTTCCTTCCTTGTAACCGACTCCATGTAAACCCTAGCCCTCTCCGGTGTCTATATAAACCGGAGAGGTTGGTCCTTAGAAGGCCGATCACAATTACAATCATACCATCATGGGCTAGCTTATAGGGTTTAGCCTCTATGATCTCGTGGTAGATCTACTCTTGTACTACCCATATCTTCAATATTAATCAAGCAGGAATTAGGGTTTTACCTCCATCGAGAGGGCCCGAACCTGGGTAAACATCTCTGTCCCTTGCTCCCTTTTACCATCAGCCTAGACGTACAGATCGGGACCTCCTACCCGAGATCCCCCGGTTTTGACACCGACACCCTGATATTCTGCAGCGATGGCATCCTCACACCGCAGCCAAACCAGTGAACCCTCGTACTCCTCTCCGCATGGGCATCCATTGTCGCGTCTTCCCCAGCTCCGTGTCGTGCCCTTCCTAGGCCTCACTATCGTCTACCGCCCTGGTGCTCTCGGCGCAGCATGGTCAACATGGTCAAGGAACGACTTCCATCAGAAGAGTACTGTACGTGGAGAGGCTGGCAGCTGGGTCCAAGGCCACAGCAAGGAAGTGCCTCCTTATTACGCGAAAAATAATGATTCCTCCACCTAACAGCAGGGACCCACCAGACGGGCCACCGTATTTCACGGAAAAAACATTTCCCCCCTGACTGCTGGGACCCACCAGCTACATCTTCGCACGCAAGGAAGTGCCTCCTTATCCTCCCTTACAGCCGGGGCCCACCTGGTCAAAGCGTACGTAGCATTGTCATTCTGGTCGCGAACATGTACGTACATACTGGTTGATCAGTCTATCTGCAGGTTGCAGCGATGAACCGTGACCGAGTAAGGAAGGGCACGTGTCGTAGTAGAGGCGCGCACGTAGCATGTACACGTACGTACAGCCAGGGTGCAAGAAAGTAAATACGGCCACGTACGTACATACGGGCGGGGTCTCAAATGCCTACTCATGCATACATACGGCTTGGCAGCGACGGCGTCATGTTCATCGGCAGCCAACCCGCTGCGTCGGAATGGAGCAACTGCATCGTCGTGTTCATCGGGAGGCAACGAAATGCATCGTGTTCATCGGGATCTGACCGGCTTGGGCGGAACAGCCGATCGAAAAGAGGCTAGGCGTACCGCAGAACGGAGGAAATGGCCTTCTGTTCGACCGGCCACGGTTGAAACGGGATCCTGTTCATCAGGAGCGGTCTGACATACTGCAGAACGGAGGAAACCGACTTCTCTTGGACCTCCTACGGTCAAAACGGGGTCCTGTTGATCGGGAGGGGTTTGGTGTACCGCAAAACGAGACTCCACGGGCTATTGTTCATCTCCACCGTCGACTTCCCAGCCTCCACGGGGCTACTGTTCATCCACCGTCGACCTCCTCTAGCCTCCACATGTGACTGTTCATCCACGGGCTCCTGTTCATCTAGCCTCCACCGCTCCTCCACCGGCTACTGTTCAACCAACCCTCTCCATGGGGTCCTGTTCAACCACCACTCCACGGACTACTATTCATCTAGCCCTCCACTGGCTACTGTTCATCCACCCCCAACCGGCTCGATCGGGGACCTGTTCATCCAGCGGCAACGGCCTCTACTACCACGGGGTCATGTTCATCCACCCCCCACCGGGTACTGTTCATTCACCCCACCCCCCCAACAACGCTCACTGTTCATCAAGGGAAGGAGGCAGCAGGTTCAATTGGCTTCAGTTAGCAGTAGTAGCGAAGGAATCACTCGATTGGGTTCAGTTAACAGCCAGATCGATCGATCGCTTGGGTTTAGTAATGCGTAGCCTGCAGTGCAATCGCTCGGGTTCAGTAGGTGAATGCCTCGCTCGGGTTCAGTTAGAGCCCAACGCCTCGCACCCACGCGCGTAGGTGTACGAGAGAAACGCGCATCGCTTGGCCCCCGACCACCCACCGTATTCGGAAAATCCCTGATATTTTCCTCGCCCTCGCTTCTACCAAAGTTTTTTCCGTCATGGACGGCCCAAAGAATGTCATGCAGCTGCGTCTCCAGCCCGCCCAGGATGAAAAGCCCATTTTTTGTCATGATTTTTGTCATCGAAGTAGGAGCCCACCACATCTATGATGATATCGGGTTTTGTCACAATTATCGTCATAGAAGTGTCATAAGCATGACAGAAAAAAATCGTTCAGCCCAAAATGTCATGGATGTGTCTTTTTTTTGTAGTGCATATGGTTACATTCCATAAGCATTTCTCCTTTGGATTCATCTGTACTAGTTTTCTTAGGGATTTTTTCATCCAATCCAACCTCTTGTGAAGAAGGCTACATTTTTCTAGATTGTAATCAAATGCCCATGTTAATCATGTCAGATTTGAAGATGGCACGTTGGTGCATTTTACAAATCCTGCAAACCAAATAGGCGTGTAGTAGTGTTCAAAACTGCATGTAGGCACTAACATGTTCTCTTCTTTTGCAGATAATAATAGGCCCCAGGTGGATAATGTTAATAACGACAATCACATCGAATGCCTGGATCTGCATCTCTCAAATATAACTTTGAACTCCTATCGAGGGACCTTACCGGAGATTACATTCGCCAAGTTCTTTCTTGCCGGAGCAAGGGTGCTGAAGGTACTGAGGTTGAACACGCATTTAATTAGGAAAGATGAATGTTTTGTTGATCAGAGCTGGCAGCTACTGCATAATGGAAGAGGCTCCAAAAAAGCTAAACGTCGTATTGGAAGAGCATATGACAGAGTAATTAGAAGTCACTGTGTCAAACCCATACATGACTTGTCAGCGGCTGATCCCTTTGCTGAAATGACGAGGTTTGCAATGTTTGAATTTGGGCATTGTAATATTTGAATTTGAACCTTGTAATATTTATGGTATTTGTTATGTAACATAATTGGATGTTTAATTTGGTCTTGCAATCATGTCCTGTTACAAGTATATATATGTTGTTCTTCTGTACACAGAGCATAAATGTTCTGCAGACAGAGCATATCACATCTCACATGGACCACACTAGGTAACCCGTCGGTGATGAATTCATCAATCGCAAATGGTTATATACCAGGAAGCGTTTGCCCAGAACACACACGGCTTATTCCATCACAAACAGCTCGGATGGATCAACTGTATGCCACATATCACAGACGCAATCTAATTCGTGCTTGATGTCTCCAACATCGCTCTCACAGTTCGTCTTATTTGCCATGTATCACTGTGCCAGCCTCTGCTCGCGTCCCTCAGCAAGCTCTACTCGCCGTTAGGCGCCGCGGCGCGCTCTGCTCGCGTCAGTCAGCATGCTCGGCTTGTGGAAAGCTTTTCCTTGCGTGTTCAACGGCTATATGCATATATAAGGTTGCTCGCCGTTGAGGCGATCGTGGAGCGCTCTGCTTGCGTCCCTCTGCACGCGCTCTGCCAGCGGTTGGGCCTATGCACGATCACGTCGGGGGGCCTATATGCATGCGGTTGCGTTGCGCGCGTCGCCACGTGATGCAGTTACGTGCGACACGATGGAGTTACGCGCTGCAAATTAGAACTGCCATCCGGGTGTTCCGATATTCCAGGCCGTCCGGCTTCCCCTTTAATTCCCGTGGCCATTATAAGCTTACTCTCTTCAACATTTCGATCGCGCCCCACAACACAACAAGCACAGCCATGACGACACATAGAGAGGGGATGTCTAGCGGCGCTCCAATGGAGTTTGGCAAGCATAAAGTGGAGACCCACGCGAGGGAGACGGATCTCTCAGTGATGTACACCATCGACCGGCCCGGCGGACGACTACATCAACACCGTTGAGCAGTTGCTTGCTCGAGACACGTACAAGGTGGTCGGCATCGACCTCCAGTACACCGGCGGTCGTCCCAACATATATCAGAAGGTTGCCGTCGCCCAGTTATGCGTGCGCCATCATGTCCTCTTCTACCACTACTGCATGGCCACAGAGCCTTGCGACCGTTTCACCAGGTTTGTCAACAGCACCGACTACAAATTCGCTACGGTGGATACCACCGACGATGTAAAAGCGCTTAGGGTTACGGGCTTGGCCTGTAAGAACTTTGTCGAAATCCATGAGCACTACAGGGTCTGGGGTAGCACGAAGAAGGACTCCCTGGTTGAACGCGCCTCGGCCATCATCGACCCATACTATGAAAATATGTAGCAGCATGCCATCAGAACACGTCCCATATCCTGGCAAGGGGCCTGCATGCGGCAACTAGATGAACCTCACCTCAGGTTCGCGGCCAAGAGCATGTACACATTCTACGAGATGCACAGGCGGATCGTTGACATGAGGAAGTGCCTCATTACCGAGATCGACAAAGCCGGATCGAGCCACAAGCAGAGAAGTAGCGGCAAGCGTCCCAAGAGGTAGATGATGATCAGACGATCGTTTATCCTAGTTAATTATGCATGTAATATAAAGTTGACTTTGGTGTGCGGAAATGTCATGTGTGTGGTAGCCGCCTATGTAATTATGCATGTAATAGTTTACTTTGGTGTGTGCTAATGTCATGTGTGTAGTAGCCACCTATGTAATTGGATGTTTAATTTGGTTATGCAACCATGTCCTTATAAGTGTGTGTGTATATATATGTGTGTGTGTGTGTGTATATATATATGTTGTTGCTGTTGTTGTTGTTGTTGTTGTTGTTCTGTATGCAATCCCAACGCACAACACACATGTCTTATTAGCAGCAATCGTCTGTGTTATTATCGGTCTTCGCACACATTTCTGATTATAGACCTGTTTGCCGCGTATCACACACATCTTGTTATATTGAACCGTTTCTGTTATCTTGGCTCAACGCAAACAGTTCATCCGAGTGAACTGTTTGCCCTCTATCGCACACACCTTAATCTGGCTGACCGTTTGTTTTGTTCCCCCTAATCACAAACAGTTCATCTGAGTGAACCATATGACGTATATCGCACACACCTCACCACAAAAAAAGACACATCCGTGACATTTTGGGCCAAACGAATTTTTTTCCTATCATGCTTATGACACTTCTATGACGATAATTGTGAAAAAACACGGTAACATCATAGATGAGGTGGGCTCCTACTTCTATGACAAAAAATCATGACAGAAAATGGGCTTTTTGTCCTGGGCGGGCCGGAGACGCAGCTGCATAACATTTGTCCATGGCAGAAAAAATTGTGGTAGAAGCGAGGGCGAGGAAAATATCAGGGAGTTCCCGATTACGGTGGGTGGTCGGGGCCGAGTGATGCGCGTTTCTCTCGTACACATACGCGCATGGGTGCGATGGATTGGACTCTATTGAACCCGAGCGATTGCACTACAGGCTACGCGTTACTGAACCCAAGCGATTGATCGATCCCTGGCTGTTAACTGAACCCGATCGAGCGATTCCTATGCTACTGGTGCTAACTAAAGCCGATCGAACCTGCTGCCTCTTGATGAACAGTGAGCGTTGTTGGGGGTTGGATGAACAGTTCCCGATGGGGGCTGGATGAACATGACCCTGTGGTAGTAGAGGTCGTTGACGCTGGATGAACATGACCCCGTGGAGGGCTGTTTGAATAGTAGCCGGTGGAGGGCTGGATGAACAGTAGCCTGTGGACGGGTGGTTGAACAGTAGCCGGTAGAGGAGCTGGAGGCGAGATGAACAGGAGCCCGTGGATGAACAGTAGTTGGTGGAGGCAGGAGGGAGACGCCGTGGATGAACAGTCGCAGGTGGAGGCTGCAGGAGGTCGACGGTGGATGAACAGTAGCTCGTGGAGGCTGGAGCAAGGCAGTAGATGATGGATGAACAGTAGCCCGTGGAGTCCCGTTTTGCGGTACGCCAAACCCCTCCCGATGAGCAGGACTCCCGTTTCAACCGTAGGAGGTCGAAGAGAACTCCGTTTCCTCCATTTTGCAGTATGCCACACACCTCCCGATCAACAGGACCCTGTTTCGACCATAGGCACTCGAACACAAGTTCGTTTCCTCCATTTTGCAGTACGCTAGACCCCTCCCGGTGAATAGGATCCCGTTTCGACCGTAGGCACTCAAACACAAGGCAGTTTCCTCTGTTCTACGGTACGCCAGGCCTCGTTTCGGCTGTTCCGTCCAAGCCGGTTGGTTCCCGATGAACAAGACGATGCAGTTTCTCTGTTCCGACCTAGCCAGTTGTGTCGGATTTCAGGTTCCGGCAGACCCTTGAGGTTCGAACACCGGGGTGCGCGCGGGATCTCGCCTTCTACCTAGCTGCACCCCACCGCCTCGCTAGGATTTAAACTACAAAAGGAACAACACAAAAGACACAAGGTTTATACTAGTTCGGGCCACCATTTGTGGTGTAATACCTTACTCTAGTTTGTGGTGTGGTGGATTGCCTCTTGGGCTGATGGTGATGAACAATACAAGGAAGAACAGCCTCGCGAGGGTCTGTTCTTGGCTGATGCGATGAACTGCTAGGGGGAGTTCAGTTGCCTCTCTCTATCTCTCTCGTTTGTTCTCTAGCTATCTTCCTCTCTCGCTGATCCCGGGGGGTCTTGTCCTATTTATAGGCAGAGGCCCTGGGCCTCTTCCCAAATATTGAGCGGGAAGGGCACCAACAATTGGCCATTTTGAAGGGGAACATATGGTACACTTATCCTGACTAAAGTTGGTCCTCACTTGTCGAAGGCTCTGGTGGTGACGCCGGCTTGGGCTCCACAATGACTTCCTTCCTGCCGTTGGACTGGTCTTGGTCTCGTTGCACCAAAATGGACGCCTTTGCTGGATGCTCTCGCCTGCGCTTGCTCCATTTGCACCAAAGAGGAAAGGAGGACTCTGCGCAGGCTGGCGCCCTTGGTCGTCATGGCTTGCGTCATGGGCACCTCGTGAGGTACTCCGCCTTGATCTCTCCGCCACCTCGCGAGCCAGCCTGATGAGGCCGTGCCTGAGAAAGCTCCCTGTCGTCCGCCCCGCGAGGCTTGGCCCCTCGCGAGGGTCTTGAGCTCGTGTTGATGAAGATGGGCCGTGATGGGCCCCCCTTTGAGCCACGCCACAGGCCGCAGGCAGGCAAGTCTGGGGACCACCGTTCCGACAACGCCGACAGTAGCCCCCAGGCCCAAGGCGTGCCCGGACTTGGCCCAGCAGAGAGGCGAAGGGTTAAGAGCGAAGCGCCGCGGGCCCTAACAGCCTGCAGCCTTGGGCGCCGCGTGGTGGTTGATTGGATGTGGGTGCCTCCACTTCCCCACGACGCCTCGACAACTGAACGAATTGACAAGTCCCTGCACGCAAAGCGGGTCATGATTACCTGCGATCGTGGGGGTCGGCGGTTGGCCTCCTCCGGCTTTAAGTACGGGACATCGCCTGCCCTTCGAGTCCATCTCCTCCTTGCTTCTTCTTCTTCCCCATGGCTCTGCCGAAGAGGTTCTCGGCCGCAGAGAAGGGGAAGGCCCGCCAGGTAGGGCCGGACTCTTCCCCTCCCAAGCGCGGCCGAGGCCGTCCTCGCAAACACCCTGTGGCTCCCATGGTGGCTCCTCGTGGTCGCGGAGGTGACCTCCCGCGCGGTGGCGGACGGCAGGCCGCAGCTGGGGGGTGCACTACGGCTGCGCGCCCCCCTAGGCCGCGCTTCCACTCGGCAGAGATGCTGTCGGAGTTTGTGGTGTGGTCAGCGGAGCCGACCGGCACCCGGCTCCAGCTCCCTCGCTTCCTCCTAGGTGAGCTTCCGGCCGGTGCCCCGGGCAGCCTCTGACTTTAGGTGGATGGTTGCTGCAGTCGGGCCTCCTTGGCTTCGCTAGAGGTCTCTGCCGCTGGGAGCCTGGCCCTGGCCCGCGGCTGGCAAACGTTTGCCCGCGCGCACGGTCTGAGCCGGTGATGCACCCTGCACTTCAAGTTCGACGGCGTCGCTACCCTCTACATGAGGGTGTTCGGGGAAGATGGTCGCCGCGCTGGGTGCTGCCCTGAGAACGACGACCGTGGCCGCGGGTTCAACCTCAGCGACGATGAAGACGACAGCGTGCGCGTGGTCGGCGACGCCCGGGGCTCGTCGAGCTTCGACGGCTCTTCTTCGAGCAGCGGCTCCTCCAGCGGTGGTCGCGACCAGCCTCCGCGCCGCCGCGCCCGCCTGGAGGGAGGTAGCGAGTCCGCCCGCCGTCTTCCCCCGGTGAAGCGCGAGAGGGAGTCCGCCTGAGCTCCGGAGGCAGTTCCAGTCTCCCCCGCTAGTTGGTGTCAGGCAAGCCGCGCCTGTTTTGCCCTTTTTCCTTTTCGTGCGCAAAGAAACAGTAGCGTAGGGCCCCGCGTGAGCATGCTTGGACTATTGCTGTTAGTTATCGTAGTGATTATGCTATCTTGGTATTATGCCCTTGTGCTACATGCTCGCGCGTAGAAATTGTTTGGCTCGGGGGCGCCCGTCCTGGCCCTCGTCGAATGCTTCATGTCCTGCAAAGGTTAGTCTGGAGGGGTAGTTCCCGGCCTCAGCTGTGGAGGCGACCGACCCAGGTCCTGTGTTCGTGTCGCGGTGCCCGTGAGGCATGGACTGGAGGGGTTCTCCTATAGCGGACCCGGGTAGGGAAACCTCGAACAATAAGGGCAGAGAACACTTTCATGGGCGCCAGGCTGCCCCCCTCGCGTGACCTTGCGCGAGAGAAATCGAGGTAAGAGGGCGAAAGGTCGAAGAGCCACAAGTCAAAAACGACAACAACTTTGATAAAACCTCAAATGAGAATGAACAAGCCAACTGCAGAAAGCAAATGAAAAAGCCGCGTCCGGCACCTAATCTAGTCTTCGATGTCTTCTCACCGGTAGCAGAGCTAAGTGCTGCCATCAGGCGTGGGAGGGAGCCCAGGCTGAGGTGGCGCCTCTGAGACTCGAGGCGTGTACAGCCCCAACTCATTATTACGTGAGAGTGTCACGGGCGGCGAAGCTTCACAGGCGTTGGCCTTCTTCACAGGCTGGGCCTTTCTTGGGGAAGCAAGCTTCACGGGCATTGGCCCTCTTCACGAGCTCCGGCCTTTTCCAAAGACAGCTTCACAGGCATTCGCCTTCTTCCACGTGCTCTAGGCCTTTTCCAAAAAGCAGCTTCACAGGCATTCGCCTTCTTCACGAGCTGGGCCTTTTCCAAAAAGACAGCTTCACGGGCATTCGCCTTCTTCACGAGCTCTGGGTCTTTTCCAAAAGACAGCTTCACGAGCATTCGCCTTCTTCACGAGCTCTAGGCCTTTTCCAAAAGACAGCTTCACAGTATTCGCCTTCTTCACGTGCTGGGCCTTTTCCAAAAGACAGCCTTCTGCGCATTCGCCTTCTTCACAGGCTCTGGGCCTTTTCAGGGGTAAAATCTCCAGAGGTGCTGGATGTTCCACGCGTTCTGGACTGGCACCCCCTCCCGAGTCTCCAAGCGCGCGGAGCCGGGCCTGGAAACATGAACAACCTTGAACGGGCCCTCCCAGATGGGAGAGAGCGTATGCAACCCTTCCCTGGAGAGAACCCGCCTGAGCACGAGGTCCCCTACCTCGAGATTTCTGGGGCGGATGTTGCGGCAGTGGTATCGCCCTTGATGCTTGTTGGTACCTTGCTGCTCGCAACGCAGCTTCTCGACGGTGCTGCTCCCCCAGCACGAGATCCGTCCCCCGCATGGCGTCCTGCTGCGCCTCATCGAACGCCAGGACCCATGCGGAACGACGCCTGACCTCGTGAGGAAGGACCACCTCGGCTCCATAGACCAGGAAGAATGGGGTCTCTCCAGTTGGCTTGGTTGTGGTCGTGCGGATGGACCACATCACAGACTAAAGCTCGTCGTACCAACCCCTGCCGTAGGCCTCCAGTTTCTTCCTGAACATTCTGGTTTTGAGGCCCCTCAGGACCTGTGCGTTGGCCCGCTCGGCCTGGCCGTTGCTCTGGCGGTGCGCCACCGAAGCGTAGCATATCTGCGTTCCCAGGTTAGCACAATATGTTTTGAAGAGGTTACTGGTGAACTGCGAACCGTTGTCAGTGATGATGCGGTTCGGCACCCCGAACGGGCTCACGAGGCCCTTGACGAACTTGACCGCAGAACCTGCGGGATGGTGCGGACGGCTTCCACTTCTGCCCACTTGGTGAACTTGTCCATGGCGACGTAAAGGTAGCGATAGCCCCCTGGCGCCCGAGAAGCGGGCCAGGATATCCAAATTTCGCATCGCGAATGGCCACGAGAGGGGTATGGTTTGTAGGCCTCCTGCTGGCTGATGGATCTGCTTGGCATGGAATTGGCAGGCTTCGCAAGCCTTCACTAGCTCTCG
Organism: Aegilops bicornis; assembly: GCA_021605145.1. Lineage (NCBI taxonomy): Eukaryota > Viridiplantae > Streptophyta > Magnoliopsida > Poales > Poaceae > Aegilops > Aegilops bicornis. Next base: position 198,954,671 of record CM038670.1, read on the forward strand.
GCGTCGTTGAGCGCAGTAGGCCAATAGAAACCGCTCTGGAATGCCTTGCCCACGAGGGTTCAGGATGATGAGTGATGCCCATAGTCTCCACCGTGTATATCCGCCAGCAATCCTTTCCCTTGCTCCCTGGAGATGCAGCGCAGTGCCACATCATTCGGCCGCTTCCGATTGAGCTCTCCATCCCTGATACAGTATGCCGTGGCTTGCCGCGCCACGCGCTCCACTTCCTCCTCCTTCTCCGGCAGGGTCTCTTGTGTTAAGTAGCTCCGGAGTTCTGTCATCCAGCACCACTCCTGAGGCTCCATCGTCAGGAGCAGGCGTGCTCCTGAGGTCGGGCCCTGGGCAAGGGCTCTGAGGCAGGTGGTGGGAGCTCCTCCCGAGGCTGCGCCCGTGTTTGATAGTGATGGCATGGCGGAGGGCTTGAAGAGCCGCTCCTCGAACACGCCAGCTCCCGAGGTAACCGCCTGGATGCTCGTTTGGCGATGTCGTCGGCCTCCCTGATTGGTCTTGGGGGCACATGCTGCAACTCCAACCCCCAGAACCGCTTCTCCATCCTGCGGACCTCTGCAAGGTAGGCTTCCATGTGCTCATCTTTTGGCTCGTACACCTTGTTGGAGAAATTTACAAGGAGCTGCGAGTCGCCCTTGATGGTAAGGCGCTTCACCCCCAGGGCTGCCGTGGCCTTCAAGCCCGCTATTAGACCTTCATACTCCGCTATGTTGTTGGAGACCTTTTCACCTTGCTGGAAACAGAGCTCCACAGTGTAGTAAAGCTTGTCCTGAGTGGGAGATATGAGCACCGCCCCAGCCCCAGCGCCATGCCTGGAGAACGCCCATCAAGTACATGACCCAGCCTTGGCGCTTCGCTTCCCGGAGAGGGACCGATCCTCGTCGGCCTTGAGGCCCGGTGCCTCTGTCCATTCCGCTAACGCGGCCCCCTTGATGACTCTGGTTGTGCTGAATTCGAGCTGAAACGCTTGCAATTCAATGTTCCACTCCGCGACCCTTCCGGCTGAGTTAGGGCTCCTGAGCACCCTTTCCAAGGGGTATGCTGAGACGACCTTGATGGGCTGAGGCCACCAATAGCGCGAGGAGGAGTTTCTGAGGCATGGGGTACCGCGCCCTTGCGTCCCCGCAGACTGCGGCCGACGGCGTATATCGGGTGCTCAACGAGGTTTGGAGCGCCAGTGTCGCTCGCGCCCTCCGGGGACCGCGGCGCCTCCTGAGGCGGTGGGGCCTCCGGAGGCTGGGAGTCTGGGGGAGGGACCTCTTCCTCCCCCTGCGCGCTCCCCTGCGGTGGCTCACCCTTCTCAGCCGCGGCAGTGGTTTCTGTGGGTCTTCCCTGTTCGCCGCCTTGACACAGGCTGCTCACGTGGCTTTGGTCCTGCGGCGGTCTTCCCTAACCGCCACCAGAGCTGCTGGCGGAGTAGGGAGTGGCGGCGAGTAGAGCACCAGGGGTTCCTGCAAGGTGGGTCCACCATGACCGGAGGGCTGGTCAGTACCTCTTAAGATCTTGGAACGCCTTGTCGGCTTCTTCATCCATTCAAAAGGCCCCTTTTTCTTCATTAGCTGGAAGAAAGGCAGCGCTCGTTCCCCCAACCTGGAGATGAAGCGCCCTAGCGTAGTCACGCGCCTAGTGAGCTTCTGCATTTCGCTGAGGGTCTTTGGCGGGCTCATGTCCTCGACCGCCTTGACCTTTTCCGGGTCAGCCTCGATGCCTCGGTGGGATACGAGGAAGCCCAAGAGCTTACCCGAGGGGACCCCAAACACACATTTCTCCGGGTTGAGCCGTAGGCTCACTGCGTCCAGGCTCACGAAGGTTTCCTCCAGGTCTTGTATCAGGGTTCTGGCCTCCCGAGACTTCACCACAATGTCATCGACGTAAGCCTCAACATTCTTCCCGAGCTGCGGACCTGTGGTGATGTGCATCGGCCCGGCCGGAAGGTCGCCCCAGCGTTCTTGCAGCCGAATGGCATGCACGTGTAGCAGTACACCCCGCACGGGGTCAGGAAGGCTGTCTTCTCCACGTCCTCTACCGCCATCTTGATCTGGTGGTACCCGGAGAAGGCATCCACGAAGCACAACAGGTCGCACTCAGCGGTGGAGTCGACGATCTGGTCGATGCGAGGAAGCGGGAACGGATCTTGCGGGCATGCCTTGTTGAGGTTGGTGAAGTCGACACACATACGCTCCTTCCCTCCCTTCTTTGGTACGACAACAGGGTTGGCCAACCAATCCGGGTACCGGACCTCGCGAATGACCCCAGTGGCTTCTAGTTTGCGGGTCTCCTGGACGATGAAGGCTTGCTTTTCAGTGGACTGCCGCCTCGTCTTCTGTTTTACGGGGCGTATGTTGGGGCACACGTGGAGGTGATGCTCGATTACGCCCCTAGGGATCCCCGCCAACTGGTCAGGCTCCCAGGCAAATACTTTCTTGTTTGCACGCAGGAACTTGACCAGGGCCTCCTCCTGCTCGGGCTCGAGGTTGGCGCCTATGGTGAAAGTGGCGTCAGTGGACCCGTCCTCGTCGATGGGTATTTGCTTGGTCTCTGCCTTGTCTTGGGTGAACAACTGTTTCTTCTTGGTTAGTGCAGCCCCCTTGGGCTCAGGGGTCTCTGCATCGGTGGGTTGCGCTGGCGCCGCCGTATTGAAGGCGAGCCTGAGCACTCGCAGACATCTCCGTGTCCCGAACGCAGTGAGGACGACGCCGTTGCTCCGGGCATCTTCATGAGGTTGTACGCCGGGTGAGTCGCGCCATGAACTGGGCGATCTTTGGGTAGCCGAGGATGGCGTTGTAGGGGAGGCCGATGGGGGCGATGTCGAATCGACCTGCTCCGTCACGGAAGTTGTCGTAGGTGCCGAAAGTTACGGGAGCCGGATCTGTCCCAAGGAGCTGGATGATCCGCCTCGATGCCCAAGAAAGGCGGCTAAGCTGCAGCCGCTCCCGGGTATCTGAGAGGAGGTTGAAGGCCTCGACTGAGAGAATGTTGAGGCCCGCACCGCTGTCGATGAGAGTCCTAGTGACGGCCACCTGGCAGATGGTGGGGGTGCACAGCATGGGGAGCGCACCCGAGCAGGCTGAGTTGGAGGGGTGGTCTTCCGGGCTGAAGGTCAGGCTAGCCTTGGGCGCCGACTGGTCCTGGGGGGCCTCCTGCTGCGTGGAGACGGCACCGATCCAACGGAAGAACGGCTTGACGTGGTGACTCGAGGGCGGCGCCCGCGAGCCGCCCAAGAGGGCCGCGACGACTGGGGGCGCCGGCGCGGCGTGATGGGTGAGGAAGAGGCCGCAGAGCTCTTCCCAAGAGGCCACAGAGGCTGCCGGAAGGTGAAGCATCCATGCGCGTGGAGCGTCGGTGAGGGCCATGGGGAGCCAGTTAGCCATGGCCCTGTCGTCACCTCCAGCTTTGAGGACGGCTTCCTCGTACGCCAGCAGGAAAACCATCGGATCGGTCGCGCCGTTGTAGCGCGGCGGCGTTGCTGGCTTGAACTTGTCCGGCCACCGCACCCGTTGCATGGCCGGGGCCAGGGCTCGGAGCCCCCTGGCCCCCGCGCTGTTGGCGGCGGGCGAAGCGGCACGCTGCTCATTCTTGAGGCAGGCCCGCGGTGGCGGAAGAAATCACACACCCCTACCTGGCGCGCCAAATGTAGGATTTCGGTTCCGGCAGACCCTTGAGGTTCGAACACTGGGGTGCGCGCGGGATCTCGCCTTCTACCTACCTGCACCCCACCGCCTCGCTAGGATTTAAACTACGAAAGGAACAGCACAAAAGACACAAGGTTTATACTAGTTCGGGCCACCATTGTGGTGTAATACCCTACTCTAGTTTGTGGTGTGGTGGATTGCCTCTTGGGCTGATGGTGATGAACAATACAAGGAAGAACAGCCTCGCGAGGGTCTGTTATTGGCTGATGCGATGAACTGCTAGGGGGAGTTCAGTCGCCTCTCTCTATCTCTCTCGTTTGTTCTCTTGCTATCTTCCTCTCTCGCTGATCCCGGGGGGTCTTGTCCTATTTATAGGCAGAGGCCCTGGGCCTGTTCCCAAATATTGAGCAGGAAGGGCGCCAACAATTGGCCATTTTGAAGGGGAACATATGGTACACTTATCCTGACTAAAGTTGGTCCTCGCCTGTCAAAGGCTCTGGTGGTGACGCCAGCTTGGGCTCCACAATGACTTCCTTCCTGCCGTTGGACTGGTCTTGGTGTCGTTGCACCGAAATGGACGCCTTTGCTGGATAATCTTGCATGCGCTTGCTCCCTTTGCACCAAAGAGAAAAGGAGGACTCTGCGCGGGCTGGCGCCCTTGGTCGTCATGGCTTGCGTCATGGGCACCTTGTGAGGTACCCCGCCTTGATCTCTCCGTCACCTCGCGAGCCAGCCTGATGAGGCCGTGCCTGAGGAAGCTCCCTGTCGTCCGCCCCGCGAGGCTTGGCCCCTCGCGAGGGTCTTGAGCTCGTGTTGATGAAGACGGGCCGTGATGGGCCCCCTTTGAGCCACGTCGCAGGCCGCAGGCAGGCAAGTCTGGGGACCCCCGTTCCCAGAACGCCGACAAGTTGGCTGCCAAGGAACAGGACACCGTCGATGCCTCTCCATGTACACGAGCCCTGCCCGTACGTATGCGCGAGTAGGCGTTCGAAACCCTTCCCGTATGTACGTACATGGCCATATTTACTTTCTTGCACCCTGGCTGTACGTACGCGTACACGATATTGACGGGACTGCGTGACATGCTATGTCCGCGCCTCTACTACGACACGTGCCCTTCCTTACTCGACCACGGTCCATCGCTGCAGCCTGCAGACAGACCGATCGACCAGTATGTACGTACACGTTCGCGACCAGAATGACAACCCTACGTACGCTTTGACCAGGTGGGTCTCAACTGTCAGGGAGGATAAGGAGGCACTTCCTTGTGTGCGAAGATGTAGCTGGTGGGTCCCAGAAGTTAGGGGAAAATGCCATCACCGCCTTGACAAATCAATGACACTGTATAAAAAGAAATGACTTAACATTACATCATGATGTCAGGTATGTAATCGACAGGCATTAGAGACAAACATACAGACCTCCTATGATAACATAATGAATATTAATTTTAACAAAGGTGTGACTAAATTTACCGGGATAATTTGAGTGGACTCTACACCCTCTATTCCTTAATATAAGACATTTTCGCAGTTCAATTTAAAGTACCCAAATGTCTAGTATTTAGAAAAATAGGTAGTAGTTTTCTTGAGCACATATCTAGGAAAGCTTGCCACACTTTATATATGTCCATGCACTAATGCAACACCATTCGAATAGTACAAATATACACTCATCCAGTGGCTAGTGCAACAGTAGAGTAGTTTTTTATTGTGGGTTACAATACAATGGTTTTACTGAACAGATTTCCATAAGTTAGCACTGGAAGATTTCTATAAGCATTAACAATACAAAATGTAAAGGTAACAAGTTTCAGCTTTGGTATACTAGCTGTGCAACAACATTAAACCAAATAAAAAAGTCTGAAGGTAACTAGCATTATTAACTAATGACAGTATAAAAAATTGTAAACCATGTACCTTCAAGGTAAATATCATTTCGAACTCGAGGGGACCTCAAAATTGCTATCCCAATATTGATAATCGATCAAACATAAAAACTTGATCGAATGGATCAAGAGAACAGCCGGAGGAGGAGGTGCCCACTCTTGAGCTTTCCTCTTGTCTTAATAATTTTTTGTGCAGTTTAACCAAAATAAAATGTACAAAAAATTTTGGTGACACTGTACAAAAAATTTCACTTATCTCATGAAAGTGAGGTATGTAATCTGTAAACATTAACAGTGCAAAAATCTAAAGGTAGTAACAAGTTTCATCGTTGGTATACTGGTTGTGCAATAGCATTAGAATGCCTTAGTTAAAACATCTTTAATACATCCACAATAAACATCTAACCCTGAAATAATCAAGGGTCGGCGGGAAGTGGCTTCGGTCATGGTCGTCATCCTCCGCACACACTACGACAGCGAGCTTGGGGACGGAGGCCATCCCGTGCAGGCGATCGGTCTGAGAGGACGACCTTGTCGTCAGTGCGTGACCTCGCTCGCCGATGACACATGTGTCAACACTGCACGTCCTTTTCTTCCTCGGTGGATATGTGACCACCGGTGAGGAGGGAGAGAGAGGCCGTCTTTTTTAGATCTGGAGAGAGGGATTGTGTGAGAAGCAAGTGGGCAGCCCTTATCAAGCAAGCGCTGAAGCTCCAGCCTATATATCTTTTTTCATAGTAGTACCCGAGCTGGAGTAGTGGTAGAGTAGTTTATATTTTCTCTGCATACAGTACCAGTTAGTCGTGCTTCAAAACTGATTGGCACGCCATGAAAAAAATAAAGTCGAGAAATAATGCGGCACCTCGGGCCAACGCGGCCAGATCGCATTTTGCACGAGAAATGACACACCATGTTTCATTTACATGTGGTCCCGTTCCAACATGTCAGTGAGACAACGGCGAGTACTTTTGTACAATTTCCGAACGGACATCGATGTAGGTCGGGGCGCCTCTTCGTGTACCATGGCAACCATCCACCGCCTCTTCGCCTTTCCCTCTCGATTTGGAACTGTTGTCGCACGCTCTTCGTACCTCCTCAATGTGCCTTCACCCTTCCTTCTGCCATTTTTCGATTGTATTCTCCATGGAGGGAACATGCTGGAAATGACCTCGTTATTCTTGCCCCAATCTGAAAGATGACATGGTGGAGGAACTCATTGATCGGTGCGATGTCATCACCAAGGCTAGCATGGCAGATTCGTTCAAAATCATTCTCGACTCAACTAATAACATCATTACAAAGAACACTTTTTAATGTAGGATCAACTGTAGAAATTGCATTATGATGTTTGGGTTCAAACTTTCAAAACTGCTGCACTATCTCTACGTCTACGTATACGTAATACAACAAGTTTTAAACTTGAGACCAGCCATCCACCCTCACAAACAACACTTTTTAACCTAGCACAGACTCCAGGAAATTTGGCCACAGAGTGAGGTGGGCCATATGTTAATGTGTTCGCTGCACGTAACCAGCACCTCGAATCCTCGATATATAGTAGGGTGGCATAGGCCAGAACAAGCATTCACGTCCAGGAGTATGACACATGCCACCAGCACGACTTCCATCTTACACCATATTTCTTGGAGTCCCTTCTACATATATATCTTCAACCTCCTCGGTTCTCTAACTCAGCCATAGTGCGGCGGGCGAGGTGTGGGTTTGCCAATAGTCAGTTTCCTCAACTGTGGTCCCACTTGTACGACCAACTCCAGCGCACGACCCCAAACAAACGTCTGTTTTGCCCGGATTCTGTCCGTTTGGGTAGGGCAATGGGGTCGTGTCCGGGCCATTTCGCGGATGTGGTGGCCGTGCGCCCAACGCGCGGACGCATCCCGGCCGCATCCCGTTCGCGTACATTTTTCTTTGCAAACGCATATCTTTTTTTCATCATTGATTTTTGGTACATGGAAATACATTACCAAATTTTGACTAGAAAAGCTAGACAAAAGAAAACAAGAACCACAAGAATACATTTTAGAAGATATCCAACTTCCATAACTGCTCCTGTAAGTAGGATTAGTGCCTTCACGATGCATTCATTGTTGATCTGCGGAGGCTCGATCTCGCGTGCTTTTTTCTTCTTCGAGTGTAAAGAAGTAGACATTGCTTCCTCGCATCTAGTCTCATGTCTAGCCTCTATTCTGTCAACAAGTGCACTAGTGTCATCTCTAGCCTCTATGCTAGCTAAAAGTGCATGAACATCTACTAAATTGTGCTCTCTCAATATATCGATGTACTCTTCTTCCCAATACCAAAACTTGCATCCACTCTACACAATAAAATTTTAAGTTAGCACAACTAGTCAAATCCGAGAGCACAACCGAAGCTAAAGTAACAGATACCCCATCGGTTGAGCACTTGATGAACACCCATCTGGTATGTTCCGGCATTGTAGACACGCGGCGCAAGACCTTCTTTTGGCAGTCGTCGCACGTAATGAGTGGCAATGGTGCGCCGACGAGATTTTGGGTCAGCACCGAGCCCGACCAACCGCCAATCATGTATCTGCCGGCGGACCGCTGATGGTGTAGATCTGAGCGGCTAGAAGAGGAGTTAGTGCCTGCATGCGGCCTTGCAGCCTTGCCCGACCAGTCCATGGCGTGGTGCGCCCTCCCACATTCGGGCGAGCTCAAGCCCGACCGAATCCGCTCCAAATCCGGACACCGGGTGCGCAAAACATTTAGCCTTGGTTGGGTAGCTCGCAAGCATCGAGGGAAAGGGGGCTGGGCGAGCGCGCGTCCGAGCTGCACGCGCTGGAGTTGGCCTAAGTGAAGATGCAACAAAGCACGCGTTTCCCTAGAAGCGTGATGGACCAACCGTGTGGGGGTGGCAAGTGGCTTTGCTCATGTGGGGGACGTAGCCTATCCCGCGCAGGCGCTAGGTCTGACAGGACGACCTTATGTCCACTCCCCACTAGCCTCTTCGTGTACTGTGGCAACCGTCCACCGCCTCTTTGCCTTTCCCTCTCGATTTGGAACTGCTGTCGCACGCTCTTCCTCCCTCCTCCATTTGCCTTCACCCTTCCTTCTACCATTGTTCGATCGTCTTCTCCATGGAGGGAGCAGGCCGGAAACAACCCTATTATTCTTATCCCAATCTGAAAGATGACGTAGTGGAGGAACTCATTGATCGGTGCGATGCCATCACCTCGGCTAGCATGGCAGGTTCGTTCAAGACCATTCTTGACTCGACTAATAACTGAAGGAAATATGCCCTAGAGGCAATAATAAAGTTATTATTTATTTCCTTTTATCATGATAAATGTTATTATTCATGCTAGAATTGTATTAACAGGAAACATAATACATGTGTGAATATATAGACAAACAGAGTGTCACTAGTATGCCTCTACTTGACTAGCTTGTTAATCAAAGATGGTTATGTTTCCTAACCATAGACAAAAGAGTTGTTATTTGATTAACAAGGTCACATCATTAGTTGAATGATCTGATTGACATGACCCATTCCATTAGCTTAGCTCCCGATCGGTTTGTATGTTGCTATTGCTTTTATCCATGACTTATACATGTTCCTGTAACTATGAGATTATGCAACTCCCGTTTACCGGAGGAACACTTTGGGTGCTACCAAACGTCTACAACGTAATCGGGTGATTATAAAGGAGTACTACAGGTGTCTCCAAAGGTACATGTTGGGTTGGCGTATTTCGAGATTAGGTTTTGTCACTCCGATTGTCGGAGAGGTATCTCTGGGCCCTCTCGGTAATGCACATCATTATAAGCCTTGCAAGCAATGTGACCAATGAGTTGGTTACGGGATGATGCATTACAGAGCGAGTAAAGAGACTTGCCGGTGACGAGATTGAACTAGGTATTGGATACCGACGATCGAATCTCGGGCAAGTAACATACCGATGACAAAGGGAACAACGATGTTGTTATGCGGTTTGACCGATAAAGATCTTCGTAGAATATGTAGGAACCAATATGGGCATCCAGGTTCCGCTATTGGTTATTGACCAAGAATAGTTCTCGGTCATGTCTACATAGTTCTCGAACCCGTAGGGTCTGCAACGATTAAGGTGTCGATGTCGGTTATATTATGAGTTTTGTGTATTTTGATGTACCGAAGGAGTTCGGAGTCCCGGATGTGATCACGGACATGACGAGGAGTCTCGAAATGGTCGAGACGTAAAGATTCATATATTGGATGATATGTTTAGGCCAAGGGGTCAAGCCCATGAGGCTTTAGGTCGGTGCAAAAGGAGTTTTATGGAGGCCGAGGGCCAAACGCCGGAGACCTGGCGTCGGCCTGGGCCGACGCCGAGGCCCATGGCGTCTGGGCAGACGCCAAGGATTGTGGCGTTTGGTCCTGGAGTCCGAGTGGGACTCTTGCCTTTCGGGCAAAACCGACTTTGAGGAGGCTTTTGCTCCAAGTTTCGACCCCGGCTCAACATATAAATAGAGGCAGGGCTAGCACCAAAGACACAACAATTGATCTCTTGGATCTCTTAGCCGTGTCTGGTGCCCCCTCCACCATATTCCACCTCGGTCATATTGTAGCGGTGCTTAGGCGAAGCCCTGCATCGGTAGAACATCAAGATCGTCCACCACGCCGTCGTCTTGTGGAACTCTCTCTCCCGGAGCTTTGCTGGATCGGAGCTGAGGAGCGTCACCGAGCTGAACGTGTGCCAAGAACTCGGAGGCGCCGGAGTAACGGCGCTGGGATCGGTTGGATCGCGAGGAGAACGTACGACTACTTCCTCTACGTTGTGATCGCTTCCGCTTCGGTCTATGAGGGTACGTAGACAACACTCTCCCCTCTAGTTGCTATGCATCACCATGATCTTGCGTGTGCGTAGGAAATTTTTTGAAATTACTACGTTCCCCAACAGTGGCATCAGAGCCTAGGTTTTTATGGTTTGATGTTTTGCACGAGTAGAACACAAGTGAGTTGTGGGCGATACAAGTCATACTGCCTACCAGCATGTCATACTTTGGTTCAGCGGTATTGTTGGATGAAGCGGCCCGGACCGACATTACGCGTACGCTTCTGGCGAGACTGGTTCTACCGACGTGCTTTGCACACAGTGGCTGGCGGGTGTCAGTTTCTCCAACTTTAGTTGAACCGAGTGTGACTACGCCCGGTCCTTGCGAAGGTTAAAACGGAGTCTATTTGACAAACTATCGTTGTGGTTTTGATGCGTAGGTGAGAACGGTTCTTGCTAAGCCCGTAGGAGCCACGTAAAATTTGCAACAACAAAGTAGAGGGCGTCTAACTTGTTTTTGCAGGGCATGTTGTGATGTGATATGGTCAAGACGTGATGAGATATAAGTTGTTGTATAAGATGATCATGTTTTGTTGAAGTTATCGGCAATCGGCGAAGCCCTATGGTTGTCTCTTTGTTGCATAAGATGCAAGTGCCAAATAATTGCTTTACTTTATCGCTATGCGATAGCAATAGTTGCAAGAGCAATAGTTGGCGAGACAACCATGTGATGACACATTGATATAGATCAAGATGATGAAGATCATGGTGTCGTGCGGTGACGATAAATATCATGACAGATACTTTGGAGATGGAGATCAAAGGCGCAAGATGATCATGGCCATATCATGTCACATATTTTGATTGCATATGATGTTTATCTATTATACATCTTATTCTTGCTTTGATTGACGGTAGCATTTTAAGATGATCTCTCATTAATTATCAAGAAGTGTTCTCCTGAGTATGCACCGTTGCCAAAGTTCGTCGTTCCCGGACACCACGTGATGATCGGTGTGATAAGCTCTCGTCCATCTACAACGGGTGCAAGCCAGTTTTGCACACGGAATACTTAGGTTAAACTTGACGAGCCTAGCATATGCAGATATGGCCTCGAGCACGGAGACCGAAAGGTCGGCGTGAATCATATAGTAGATATGATCAACATAGTGATGTTCACCATTGAAAACTACTCCATCTCACGTGATGATCGGTTATGGTTTAGTTGATTTGGATCACGTGATCACTTAGATGACTAGAGAGATGTCTATCTAAGTGGGAGTTCTTAAGTAATATGATTAATTGAACTTTAATTTATCATGAACTTAGTCCTGGTAGTATTTTGCAAATTATGTTGTAGATCAATAGCTCGCGTTGTTGCTTCCCTATGTTTTTATATGTGTTCCTAGAGAAAATTGTATTGAAAAATGTTAGTAGCAATGATGCGGATTGGATCCGTGATCCGAGGTTTATCCTCATTGCTGCACGTAAGAATTATGTCCTTAATGCACCGCTAGGTGATGAGACCTATTGCAGGAGCAAATGTAGACGTTATGAACGCTTTGGCTAGCTCAATATGATGACTACTTGATAGTTTAGTACACCATACTTAACAGCTTAGAATCGGGACTTCAAAGACGTTTTGAACGTCATGGACCATATGAGATGTTCCAGAATTGAAGTTAATATTTCAAGCAAATACCCGAGTTGAGAGATATGAAATCTCCAACAAGTTCTATAGCTAAAAGATGGAAGAGAATCGCTCAACTAGTGAGCATGTTCTCAGATTGTCCGGGTACTTCAATCGCTTGAATCAAGTGGGAGTTAATCTTCCGGATAAGATAGTGATTGACAGAATTCTCTAGTCACCAACACTAACTTACTAGAACTTCGTGATGAACTATAGTATGCAAGGGATGACGAAAACGATTCCCGAGCTCTTCGTGATGTTGAAATCGACGAAGGTAGAAATCAAGAAAGAGCATCAAGTGTTGATGATTGACAAGACCACTAGTCTCAAGGAAAATGTCATAGTGAAGAAGGGGAACTTCTAGAATAACGGCAAGCAAGTTGCTGCTCGAGTGAAGAAGCCCAAGTCTGGACCTAAGCCTGAGTCTAAGTGCTTTTGCTGCAATGGAACTGGTCACTAGAAGCGGAACTACCCCAAGTATTTGGCGGATAAGAAGGATGGCAAAGTGAACAAAGGTATATTTGAGATACAGATTATTGATGTGTATTTTACTAGTGTTCGTAGCAACCCCTCGGTATTTGATATTGGTTCAGTTGCTAAGAGTAGTAACTTGAAGCGGAGTTGCAGAATGAACAGAAACTAGTTGAAGGGGAAGTGAAGATGAGTGTTGGAAGTAGTTCCAAGATTGATATGATCATCATCGCACACTCCCTATACTTTCGGGATTAGTATGGAACCTAAATAAGTGTTATTTGGTGTTGAGCATAAGTATGATTTGATCATGTTTATTGCAATATAGTTATTCATTTAAGTAAGAGAATAAATTGTTGTTACATTTACATGAATAAAACCTTATATGGTTACACACCCAATGAAAATGATTCATTGGATCTCGATCATAGTGATACACATATTCATAATATTGAAACCAAAAGATGCAAAGTTAATAATGATAGTGCAACTTATTTGTGGCACTGCCGTTTAGGTCATATTGGTGTAAAGCGCATGAAGAAAACTCCATGCCGATGGACTTTTGGAATCACTTGATTATGAATCATTTGATGCTTGCGAACCGTGCCGTTTGGGCAAGATGACTAAAACTCCGTTCTCGGAACAATGGAACAAACTCTTGACTTATTGGAAATAATACATACCGATGTATGCGATCCAATGAGTGTTGATGCTCGTGGCAAGTATCGTTATTTTCTGACTTTCACAAGATGATTTGAGCAGATATGGGTATATCTACTTGATGAAACATAAGTCTGAAATAGTTGAAAGGTTCAAAGAATTTCAGAGTGAAGTGGAAAAATCATCGTAACAAGAAAATAAAGTTTCTGCGATCTAATCGCAAAGACGAATAATTGAGTTACGAAGTTTGGTCTTCAATTACAATAATGTGGAATAGTTTCACAGCTCACGCCACCTGGAACACCACAATGTTATGGTGTGTCCGAACGTCGTAAACGCACTTTATTTGATATGGTGCGATCTATGATGTTTCTTACCGATTTACCGTTATAGTTTTGGGGCTATGCATTAGAGACAGCTGCATTCACGTTAAAAAGGGCACCATCTAAATCCGTTGAGACGACAACATATGAACTGTGGTTTAGCAAGAAACCCAAGTTGACGTTTCTTAAAGTTTGGGGCTGCGATGCTTATGTGAAAAGGTTTCATCCTGATAAGCTCGAACCCAAATCGGAGAAGTGCGTCTTCATAGAATACCCAAAGGAAATAGTTGGGTACACCTTCTATCACAGATCCGAAGGCAAGATATTCGTTGCTAAAATGGATCCTTTCTAGAGAAGGAGTTTCTCTCGAAAGAAGTGAGTGGGAGGAAAGTAGAACTTGATGAGGTAATTGTACCTTCTCCCTTATTTGAAAGTAGTTCATCACAGAATCAGTTCGATGATTCCTACACCAATTAGTGAGGAAGTTAATGATGATGATCATGAAACTTCAGATCAAGTTGCTACCAAACCTCGTAGGTCTTCCAGAGTAAGATCCGCACTGAGTGGTACGGTAATCATGTTCGGAAGTCATGTTACTAGACCATGATGAACCTACAAACTATGAGGAAGCGATGATGAGCCCAGATTCATGAAATGTCTTGAGGCCATGAAATCTGAGATAGGATCCATGTATGAGAAAAAAGTATGGACTTTGATTGACTTGCTCGATGATCAGCAAGCCATGTTAAATAAATGGATCTTCAAGAGGAAGACGGACACTGATAGTAGTGTTACTATCTACAAAGCTCGACTTGTCACAAAAAGGTTTTCGACAAGTTCAAGGTGTTGACTACAATGAGATTTTCTCAACTGTAGCGATGCTTAAGTCTGTCCGAATCATGTTAGCAATTGCCACATTTTATGAAATCTGGCAAATGGATGTCAAAACTACATTCTTTAATGGATTTATTAAAGAAGAGTTGTATATGATGCAACCAGAAGGTTTTGTCAATCCTAAAGGAGCTAACAAAATGTGCAAGCTCCAAATGATCCATCAATGGACTGGTGCAAGCATCTCAGAGTTGGAATACATGCTTTGATAAGTTGATCATAGCATATAGTTTTATACTGACTTGCGGTGAAGCCTGTAATTACTAGAAAGTGAGTGGGAGCACTACAACATTTCTGATAAGTATATGTGAATGACATATTGTAGATCGGAAATAATGTAGAATTAGTCTGCAAAGCATAAAGGAGTGTTTGAAAGGAGTTTTTCAAAGAAAGACCTCGGTGAAGCTGCTTACATATTGAGCATCAAGATCTATAGAGATAGATCAAGACGCTTGATAAGTTTTTTCAATGAGTACATACCTTGACAAGATTTTGAAGTAGTTCAAAATGGAACAGTCAAAGAAAGAGTTCTTGCCTGTGTTACAAGGTGTGAAATTGAGTAAGACTCAAAACCCGACCACGGCAGAAGATAGAAAGAGAATGAAAGTCATTCCCTATGCCTTGGCCATAGGTTCTATAAAGTATGCCATGTCAGTGTACCAGATCTATTGTATACCCTACACTGAGTTTGGCAAGGAGTACAATAGTGATCTAGGAGTAGATCAACGAACAAGCGGTCAAAATTATCCTTAGTGGAATAAGGATATGTTTCTCGATTATTGAAGTGACAAAAGGTTAGTCGTAAAGGGTTACGTCGATGCAAGTTTTGACACATATCTGGATGACTCTAAGTCTCGATATAGATACATATTGAAAGTGGGAGCAATTAGCTAGAGTAGCTCCGTGCGAGCATTGTAGACATAGAAAATTGCAAAATACATAACGGATCTGAATATGAAAGACCCGTTGACTAAGATTCTCTCACAAGCAAAACATGATCACACCTTAGTACTCTTTGGGTGTTAATCACATAGCGATGTTAACTAGATTACTGAATCTAGTAAACCCTTTGGGTGTTGGTCACATGGCGATGTGAACTATGGGTGTTAATCACATGATGATGTGAACTATCGATGTTAATCACATGGTGATGTGATCTAGATTATTGACTCTAGTGCAAGTGGGAGACTGAAGGAAATATGCCCTAGAGGCAATAATAAAGTTATTATTTATTTCCTTATATCATGATAAATGTTTATTATTCATGCTAGAATTGTATTAACAGGAAACATAATACATGTGTGAATATATAGACAAACAGAGTGTCACTAGTATGCCTCTACTTGACTAGCTTGTTAATCAAAGATGGTTATGTTTCCTAACCATAGACAAAAGAGTTGTTATTTGATTAACAAGGTCACATCATTAGTTGAATGATCTGATTGACATGACCCATTCCATTAGCTTAGCACCCGATCGCTTAGTATGTTGCTATTGCTTTTATCCATGACTTATACATGTTCCTGTAACTATGAGATTATGCAACTCCGTTTACTGGAGGAACACTTTGGGTGCTACCAAACGTCACAACGTAATCGGGTGATTATAAAGGAGTACTACAGGTGTCTCCAAAGGTACATGTTGGGTTGGCATATTTCGAGATTAGGTTTTGTCACTCCGATTGCTGGAGAGGTATCTCTGAGCCCTCTCGGTAATGCACATCATTATAAGCCTTGCAAGCAATGTGACCAATGAGTTGGTTACGGGATGATGCATTACGTAATCTAGTAAAGATACTTGTCGGTGGCGAGATTGAACTAGGTATTGGATACCGACGATCGAATCTCGGGCAAGTAACATACCGATGACAAAGGGAACAACGTATGTTGTTATGCGGTTTGACCGATAAAGATCTTCGTAGAATATGTAGGAACCAATATGGGCATCCAGGTTCCGCTATTGGTTATTGACCAAGAATAGTTCTCGGTCATGTCTACATAGTTCTCGAACCCGTAGGGTCCGCACGCTTAAGGTTTCGATGACGGTTATATTATGAGTTTTGTGTATTTTGATGTACCGAAGGAGTTCGGAGTCCCGGATGTGATCACGGACATGACGAGGAGTCTCGAAATGGTCGAGACGTAAAGATTCATATATTGGATGATATGTTTAGGCTAAGGGGTCAAGCCCATGAGGCTTTAGGTCGGTGCAAAAGGAGTTTTATGGAGGCCGGGGCCAAACGCCGGAGACCTGGCGTCGCCTGGGCCAGACGCCGAGGCCCATGGCGTCTGGGACAGACGCCAAGGATTGTGGCGTTTGGTCCTCGAGTCCGAGTGGGACTCTTGCCTTTCGGCAAAACCGACTTTGAGGAGGCTTTTGCTCCAAGTTTCGACCCGGGCTCAACATATAAATAGAGGGGCAGGGCTAGCACCAAAGACACAACAATTGATCTCTTGGATCTCTTAGCCGTGTGCGGTGCCCCTCCACCATATTCCACCTCGGTCATATCGTGGCGGTGCTTAGGCGAAGCCCTGCATCGGTAGAACATCAAGATCGCCACCACGCCGTCGTCTTGTTAACTCTCTCTCCCCGGAGCTTTGCCGGATCGGAGCCTGAGGAGCGCCACCGAGCTGAACGTGTGCCAAGAACTCGAGGCGCCGAGTAACGGCGCTGGGATCGGTTGGATCGCGAGGAGAACGTGACTACTTCCTCTACGTTGTGATCGCTTCCGCTTCGGTCTACGAGGGTACGTAGACAACTCTCCCCTCTCGTTGCTATGCATCACCATGATCTTGCGTGTGCGTAGGAAATTTTTTGAAATTACTACGTTCCCCAAAGTGGCATCAGAGCCTAGGTTTTTATGGTTTGATGTTTTGCACGAGTAGAACACAAGTGAGTTGTGGGCGATACAAGTCATACTACCTACCAGCATGTCATACTTTGGTTCAGCGGTATTGTTGGATGAAGCGGCCGGACCGACATTACGCCAGACGCTTTACGCCGAGACCTGGTTCTACCGACGTGCTTTGCACACGGTGGCTGGCGGGTGTCGGTTTCTCCAACTTTAGTTGAACCGAGTGTGACTACGCCCGGTCCTTGCGAAGGTTAAAGCGGAGTCTATTTGACAAACTATCGTTGTGGTTTTGATGCGTAGGTGAGAACGGTTCTTGCTAAGCCCGTAGCAGCCACGTAAAATTTGCAACAACAAAGTAGAGGGCGTCTAACTTGTTTTTGCAGGGCATGTTGTGATGTGATATGGTCAAGACGTGATGAGATATAAGTTGTTGTATAAGATGATCATGTTTTGTTGAAGTTATCGGCAATCGGCAGAAGCCCTATGGTTGTCTCTTTGTTGCATAAGATGCAAGTGCCAAATAATTGCTTTACTTTATCGCTATGCGATAGCAATAGTTGCAAGAGCAATAGTTGGCGAGACAACCATGTGATGACACATTGATATAGATCAAGATGATGAAGATCATGGTGTCGTGCCGGTGACGATAAATATCATGACAGTACTTTGGAGATGGAGATCAAAGGCGCAAGATGATCATGGCCATATCATGTCACATATTTTGATTGCATATGATGTTTATCTATTATACATCTTATTCTTGCTTTGATTGACGGTAGCATTTTAAGATGATCTCTCATTAATTATCAAGAAGTGTTCTCCCTGAGTATGCACCATTGCCAAAGTTCGTCGTGCCCAGACACCACGTGATGATCGGGTGTGATAAGCTCTACGTCCATCTACAACGGGTGCAAGCCAGTTTTGCACACGCGGAATACTCGAGTTAAACTTGACGAGCCTAGCATATGCAGATATGGCCTCGAGCACGGAGACCGAAAGGTCGGCGTGAATCATATAGTAGATATGATCAACATAGTGATGTTCACCATTGAAAACTACTCCATCTCACGTGATGATCGGTTATGGTTTAGTTGATTTGGATCACGTGATCACTTAGATGACTAGAGAGATGTCTATCTAAGTGGGAGTTCTTAAGTAATATGATTAATTGAACTTTAATTTATCATGAACTTAGTCCCGGTAGTATTTTGCAAATTATGTTGTAGATCAATAGCTCGCGTTGTTGCTTCCCTATGTTTTTATATGTGTTCCTAGAGAAAATTGTATTGAAAAATGTTAGTAGCAATGATGCGGATTGGATCCGTGATCTGAGGTTTATCCTCATTGCTGCACGTAAGAATTATGTCCTTAATGCACCGCTAGGTGACAGACCTATTGCAGGAGCAAATGTAGACGTTATGAACGTTTGGCTAGCTCAATATGATGACTACTTGATAGTTTAGTACACCATACTTAACAGCTTAGAATCGGGACTTCAAAGACGTTTTGAACGTCATGGACCATATGAGATGTTCCAGGAATTGAAGTTAATATTTCAAGCAAATACCGAGTTGAGAGATATGAAATCTCCAACAAGTTCTATAGCTAAAAGATGGAAGAGAATCGCTCAACTAGTGAGCATGTTCTCAGATTGTCTGGGTACTTCAATCGCTTGAATCAAGTGGGAGTTAATCTTCCGAGATAAGATAGTGATTGACAGAATTCTCTAGTCACCAACACTAAGTTACTAGAACTTCGTGATGAACTATAGTATGCAAGGGATGACGAAAACGATTCCCGAGCTCTTCGTGATGTTGAAATCGTGAAGGTAGAAATCAAGAAAGAGCATCAAGTGTTGATGATTGACAAGACCACTAGTCTCAAGGAAAAGGGCAAAGGGAAGAAGGGAGCTTCAAGAAGAACGGCAAGCAAGTTGCTGCTCGAGTGAAGAAGCCCAAGTCTGGACCTAAGCCCGAGACTAAGTGCTTTTGCTGCAATGGAACTGGTCACTAGAAGCGGAACTACCCCAAGTATTTGGCGGATAAGAAGGATGGCAAAGTGAACAAAGGTATATTTGAGATACAGATTATTGATGTGTATTTTACTAGTGTTCGTAGCAACCCCTCGGTATTTGATACTGGTTCAGTTGCTAAGAGTAGTAACTTGAAAGCGGAGTTGCGTAATGAACAGAAACTAGTTGAAGGGAAGTGAAGATGAGTGTTGGAAGTAGTTCCAAGATTGATATGATCATCATCGCACACTCCCTATACTTTCGGGATTAGTATGGAACCTAAATAAGTGTTATTTGGTGTTGAGCATAAGTATGATTTGATCATGTTTATTGCAATACAGCTTATTCATTTAAGTAAGAGAATAAATTGTTGTTCTGTTTACATGAATAAAACCTTATATGGTTACACACCCAATGAAAATGATTCATTGGATCTCGATCATAGTGATACACATATTCATAATATTGAAACCAAAAGATGCAAAGTTAATAATGATAGTGCAACTTATTTGTGGCACCGCCGTTTAGGTCATATTGGTGTAAAGCGCATGAAGAAAACTCCATGCCGATGGACTTTTGGAATCACTTGATTATGAATCATTTGATGCTTGCGAACCGTGCCGCTTTGGGCAAGATGACTAAAACTCCGCTCTCCTAACAATGGAACAAGCTACTGACTTATTGGAAATAATACATACCGATGTATGCAATCCAATGAGTGTTGATGCTCGTGGCAAGTATCGTTATTTTCTGACTTTCACAAGATGATTTGAGCAGATATGGGTATATCTACTTGATGAAACATAAGTCTGAAATAGTTGAAAGGTTCAAAGAATTTCAGAGTGAAGTGGAAAAATCATCGTAACAAGAAAATAAAGTTTCTGCGATCTAATCGCAAAGACGAATAATTGAGTTACGAGTTTGGTCTTCAATTACAATAATGTGGAATAGTTTCACAGCTCACGCCACCGGAACACCACAATGTTATGGTGTGTCCGAACGTCAGAATCAAGCACTTTATTTGATATGGTGCGATCTATGATGTTTCTTACCGATTTACCGTTATAGTTTTGGGGCTATGCATTAGAGAGACAGCTGCATTCACGTTAAAAGGGCACCATCTAAATCCGTTGAGACGACAACATATGAACTGTGGTTTAGCAAGAAACCCAAGTTGACGTTCTTAAAGTTTGGGGCTGCGATGCTTATGTGAAAAAGTTTCATCCTGATAAGCTCGAACCCAAATCGGAGAAGTGCGTCTTCATAGAATACCCAAAGGAAATAGTTGGGTACACCTTCTATCACAGATCCGAAGGCAAGATATTCGTTGCTAAAAATGGATCCTTTCTAGAGAAGGAGTTTCTCTCGAAAAGAAGTGAGTGGGAGGAAAGTAGAACTTGATGAGGTAATTGTACCTTCTCCCTTATTTGAAAGTAGTTCATCACAGAATCAGTTCGATGATTCCTACACCAATTAGTGAGGAAGTTAATGATGATGATCATGAAACTTCAGATCAAGTTGCTACCAAACCTCGTAGGTCTTCCAGAGTAAGATCCGCACTAGAGTGGTACGGTAATCATGTTCTGGAAGTCATGTTACTAGACCATGATGAACCTACGAACTATGAGGAAGCGATGATGAGCCCAGATTCCACGAAATGGCTTGAGGCCATGAAATCTGAGATAGGATCCATGTATGAGAACAAAGTATGGACTTTGATTGACTTGCTCGATGATCAGCAAGCCATGTTAAATAAATGGATCTTCAAGGGGAAGACGGACCGATAGTAGTGTTACTATCTACAAAGCTCGACTTGTCACAAAAAGGTTTTCGACAAGTTCAAGGTGTTGACTACAATGAGATTTTTCTCAAGCGAAGCGATGCTTAAGTCTGTCCGAATCATGTTAGCAATTGCCACATTTTATGAAATCTGGAAAATGGATGTCAAAACTACATTCTTTAATGGATTTATTAAAGAAGAGTTGTATATGATGCAACCGTAAGGTTTTGTCAATCCTAAAGGAGCTAACAAAATGTGCAAGCTCCAATGATCCATCAATGGACTGGTGCAAGCATCTCGAGTTGGAATACATGCTTTGATAAGTTGATCATAGCATATAGTTTTATACAGACTTGCGGTGAAGCCTGTAATTACTAGAAAGTGAGTGGGAGCACTACAACATTTCGATAAGTATATGTGAATGACATATTGTAGATCGGAAATAATGTAGAATTAGTCTGCAAAGCATAAAGGAGTGTTTGAAAGGAGTTTTTCAAAGAAAGACCTCGGTGAAGCTGCTTACATATTGAGCATCAAGATCTATAGAGATAGATCAAGACGCTTGATAAGTTTTTTCAATGAGTACATACCTTGACAAGATTTTGAAGTAGTTCAAAATGGAACAGTCAAAGAAAGAGTTCTTGCCTGTGTTACAAGGTGTGAAATTGAGTAAGACTCAAAACCCGACCACGGCGTAAGATAGAAAGAGAATGAAAGTCATTCCCTATGCCTTGGCCATAGGTTCTATAAAGTATGCCATGCTGTGTACCAGATCTATTGTATACCCTACAATCGAAGTTTGGCAAGGAGTACAATAGTGATCTAGGAGTAGATCATCGAACAATGGTCAAAATTATCCTTAGTGGAATAAGGATATGTTTCTCGATTATGGAAGTGACAAAGGTTCGTCAGTAAAGGGTTACGTCGATGCAAGTTTTGACACCGATCTGGATGACTCTAAGTCTCGATCTAGATACATATTGAAAGTGGGAGCAATTAGCTAGAGTAGCTCCGCGAGAGCATTGTAGACATAGAAAATCGCAAAATACATAACGGATCTGAATATGAAAGACCCGTTGACTAAGATTCTCTCACAAGCAAAACATGATCACACCTTAGTACTCTTTGGGTGTTAATCACATAGCGATGTAAACTAGATTACTGAATCTAGTAAACCCTTTGGGTGTTGGTCACATGGCGATGTGAACTATGGGTGTTAATCACATGATGATGTGAACTATCGATGTTAATCACATGGTGATGTGATCTAGATTATTGACTCTAGTGCAAGTGGGAGACTGAAGGAAATATGCCCTAGAGGCAATAATAAAGTTATTATTTATTTCCTTATATCATGATAAATGTTTATTATTCATGCTAGAATTGTATTAACAGGAAACATAATACATGTGTGAATATATAGACAAACAGAGTGTCACTAGTATGCCTCTACTTGACTAGCTTGTTAATCAAAGATGGTTATGTTTCCTAACCATAGACAAAAGAGTTGTTATTTGATTAACAAGGTCACATCATTAGTTGAATGATCTGATTGACATGACCCATTCCATTAGCTTAGCACCCGATCGTTTAGTATGTTGCTATTGCTTTTATCCATGACTTATACATGTTCCTGTAACTATGAGATTATGCAACTCCCGTTTACGTGAGGAACACTTTGGGTGCTACCAAACGTCACAACGTGAATCGGGTGATTATAAAGGAGTACTACAGGTGTCTCCAAAGGTACATGTTGGGTTGGCGTATTTCGAGATTAGGTTTTGTCACTCCGATTGTCGGAGAGGTATCTCTGGGCCCTCTCAGTAATGCACATCATTATAAGCCTTGCAAGCAATGTGACCAATGAGTTGGTTACGGGATGATGCATTACAGAACGAGTAAAGATACTTGCCGGTGACGAGATTCAACTAGGTATTGGATACCGACGATCGAATCTCGGGCAAGTAACATACCGATGACAAAGGGAACAACGTATGTTGTTATGCGGTTTGACCGATAAAGATCTTCGTAGAATATGTAGGAACCAATATGGGCATCCAGGTTCCGCTATTGGTTATTGACCAAGAATAGTTCTCGGTCATGTCTACATAGTTCTCGAACCCGTAGGGTCCGCACGCTTAAGGTTTCGATGACGGTTATATTATGAGTTTTGTGTATTTTGATGTACCGAAGGAGTTGAGTCCCATGTGATCACGGACATGACGAGGAGTCTCGAAATGGTCGAGACGTAAAGATTCATATATTGGATGATATGTTTAGGCCAAGGGGTCAAGCCCATGAGGCTTTAGGTCGGTGCAAAAGGAGTTTTATGGAGGCCGAGGGGCCAAACGCCGGAGACCTCGGCGTCGCCCGGGCTGCACGCCGAGGCCCATGGCGTCTGGGCCGACGCCAAGGATTGTGGCGTTTGGTCCTGGAGTGCGAGTGGGACTCTTGCCTTTCGGGCAAAACCGACTTTGAGGAGGCTTTTGCTCCAAGTTTCGACCCGGGCTCAACATATAAATAGAGGGGCAGGGCTAGCACCAAAGACACAACAATTGATCTCTTGGATCTCTTAGCCGTGTCGGTGCCCCCTCCACCATATTCCACCTCGGTCATATCGTAGCGGTGCTTAGGCGAAGCCTCGCATCGGTAGAACATCAAGATCGTCACCACGTCGTCTTGGCCGACGGAACTCTCTCTCCCGGAGCTTTGGATCGGATCGAACTGAGGAGCGCCACCGAGCCGAACGTGTGCCAAGAACTCGGAGGCGCCCGAATGCTGCGCTGGATCGGTTGGATCGCGAGGAGAACGTCGACTACTTCCTCTACGTTGTGATCGCTTCCGCTTCGGTCTACGAGGGTACGTAGACAACACTCTCCCCTCTCGTTGCTATGCATCACCATGATCTTGCGTGTGCGTAGGAATTTTTTTGAAATTACTACGTTCCCCAACAATAACATCATTACAAAGAACCCAAGGGTCCAGGAGTGGTTTGATCTCCCCTATCTTCTTTGCCATGACCCTGCTCGCTGGCGCGCGGACGACGGAAGCCTCGCCTTGTGCAAGTTGATGCCGCTTGATAATGATATGTGTGATGTTAATATGCCATCGCTTAAGGATAAGGCCTGGCCAGGTGCAAATGGAGATTGGATTGTTTATATTGGGCACAACTGCGAGTGGGAACTTCTGAATGTGTACACTCATCACCGGGTTCCACGTCCAAAAATCTTAGACTGCCCAAAGGTTGAGCACACAGATGGTCTACTACGTTCAAGTATGATCATCGTGACTGTCGTCTACAAAAGATAGCAATTTGTCGAGTTCCCAACTGCTCGGGATTACACGAACTATCAAGTTGTTGCTATCTTCAACAAGCTTGTTGCCGTCTTTACTTCCACGCCTCCATGGATATTGCTCAAAAAATTAGTTTCTGTACATGGATGTGTACTGTGATGCAATTCAATATGAGGGTCTTGTGTTTGGTTCTACCACTCGTGGCATTGTTTTTGCATGGAATCCTGATGCTTTCGGTACGTTTCTCTTCCACCGTAATTATAACTGTTTCATCCACATGCATGTGGGTTAACTAGTTTCCCTTTACTAATTAACCTTCTTGTGTTTCCAAGGTCCTGTGAACATTCCACCACCTATACTTGAAAAAATTTATAACCAAGGGGGAGATGACGATGGTGATGATCACGAGCATGAGGACGGCGGGACCTATATACTCGGTGGTGCCTCGCAACTTATTCCGATGGATCACCGTTCTTGTCTCGTATATAGTGCAATCGCTGATGTTACTAAGGAAGCAAGTGTTGTCTCCATGGTCGCACTCTCGACCTATTCCAACATCCGCTGTGGTATTCGGGATGGATACTAGTGTGCTAGCGCCAACACCTTCTCCTTGGTTCAATATTGATAGTCTTGGAGAAAACTCGCTCTTCCTTGGACTAAAATATCCACTGACGGTGAAAGGCGATCCAGCAGCTATTGGCACAACGTTAGCAACTGTATCTATACCTCGGACATTGCTATGGTTCCCTACCGTGGCTATCACAATATGCGTCCTGATATAGGCCACTTCAGCCTAGATGATCAGCCCTGCGTTGGTCTCGAGATTGACAATAGCTGGCCCTTCCTAGAGGCTTACCTATGGTTCAAAGCAAGCGTTTCCAACGCTGAGGATTGGTTGAGTTGAAGTTCATTTCATTGCTTGTTATTTGTTGTGTGATGAAAACTTTAGTATTTACTAGAATGTTTTGTTGGAACTAATATATAATCCAACATGTATCCTCGTTGTCGTTGTGTGTTGATGACTTGTTGTATGTAAAGAATGGTGCATTTGCATATGCATGTCATAAACTCAATTTATGAATGGTTTTCGACTCACTTCTTGGAGTGTGAGTACCATAGTAGTATAGCAAGCATCCGGCTATATGAAGTTGCCACATCACATAGAGCCAACCTAATATTGGAGTATGCTAGTACAATAGTTAGTTCTAGTTAGGTCAACTAGAGCTAGGTGTCGCACGAAGGCTGAGAAATATGGTGATAGTGTGACTGTGTGAGGTGGGCTTGTACGTAGTATGATGTAGGCACAGGGCTTGCCGTGTTTCCTACTCCTCCGGTCTAAATGCAGAGAAGATTTGGTCGAGTTCTTCCTCCTTTTGCCGAGATGTGGGACATCCAGCATACAGGTCGTGTCATGCAAGAAAATGGAGTGCTAGTTGAAGCCACGTGATGTGCATCTCGGGTTAGACTATAAATAGAATCTTACTCTTGAGTAACTCCAAAAGTGGCCACCAAAGATCTTTATTGGATTTGTTTTTCATCACCCCAGCATGTCGAGGTGAAAGATGTGCAGGTTCAGTGGGTCCTCTTGCGTTTTCACTGACATGTCGGACCGCATGTGGGCAAACAGACAATGGGCTCCGTGCGTCTGTTGGCTGGCTGAGAAGAGAAAGAGAGAGAGAGACGAGGGCTGAGCACGGACTCTAGGAAATTTCGCGACAATGTGAGTAGTACTAGTGGTGTACCGTACTCCTGGAGAGATAATGTGTTCGCTCTACATAACTAGCACCTCCATATAGTGGGGTGGCATGGGACATAACTAGCATTCACGTCTGGCAGTACGGCACACGCCAACCACACGAGTCCCATCTGACACCAATTTTCTTGGAGTTCATGCTACAGCCATCTCTTCTCCCTCCTGTTTTCTTAGCCATCGTGCGGTGGGTGGGTTGGGGGTTTGCTGATAGTCGGTTTGCTCAACTGTGGTCCCACTTGTAAGTGAAAATGCAACACAGCACGAATTCCAACTTGAGCGGCATGCTGGACCAACCGTGTGGGGTTGCGACACGAACACGGCAGGCTTTTCCTTTTGAACTTGTAACTTCTAAAATTTGGTTCTGCTCCATGGTGCGACCGATAGATAGAAATAACAATTTTCCCTAGAGTCTGGCGCGGTTCATGCATGAAGTACAAACGAAAATTATGAAGTTGATGCAGAAGGTAAGATAATTACTAGTAGTACCATATACTACTACATGGATTTGACGGCAAGATAAAGATACAGACGGATCCATCAACGACATCCTCATGCCCTAGTGCGTCGGGTCACCAACCGACGTGTGAGGAGCAGCGGCATTGGCGGCAAGGTCAACGTGCTTCTGAACAATGCTTCCAAGGTTGCCTTGTGGTCGAAGAAGGCCAACATCCTATTGTCCTCCTCTTGCACGTAGTAGTCCTTGTGGATGATTTGCATGTAGACGCTGGTGATTGTGTCGATGGTGTCTTGATGCGCCAGGCGCTGCACAGTGAGCGCGACCTCAAGATGGACATTCTCCGGTGCAATGGCGGGCAGTCGCAGGGCCACCAGTGTGTCGAAGAGGTTGTCACCATAGAGGCCGTTGTGGGTGGCAGGCATCGTAGAGCCTGTGCATGTGGGCTGGAGGCATACGTCAAGGTCATCCGCGAGCTTCTTGACGACGGTGAACTTGTCGAGGAAGCCGACGAGAACCTCATTGAACAAGGAGACGAAGCTGTCGTCCAAGCGGCCTCTCGCCATGGCCGCCTCAAGCACGACCTCGAGACGTTGCTCGATGCCTGGCCGCAGGCCGGCATCGTGGACCATCTGGCACAGTTGGCTGATGCTCGCGCTCATCACCTCCATGGGTCTAGCTTGTAGTTAACTGGTCTTGCGATTGGAGTGATCCCTCTTGCCCTTGGTTAGGGTGCGTAGGTGTGTAGGATTTCGTAGATTGGATTGGCGGAGAGCCTTTATATGAGAAGTGCAGACTGCGTCGCATTCACGTGTGTGTTGGCCATCTACTCCTCGGCCCTCCCTCTATGGGACTGACCTCCGGTGCCTTAACTGCACCTGCCTTTGGTTGTATGACGGGTGGGTCAGCCACCTGTTGGGCGCACCTGTCATACACCCAAAGGCAGGTGCAGTAAGTCAATGAAGTTTCGCCCCCCTCCGTGTCGATGCAGTATAGTCATCTCACCGAACCTCTAGTTGGGGCAAAACGAGAGAACTTTGATGTTTACTGGTTTATTGGTCCCCTTTGCATTTTGCGCCAAGTTTTGACCTTTGATTTAACTAATAAAATGTTAATGCATGTAACCAAAACTTGTTGTGCTAAGTAGTCTCAAGTCATTGAATGCATATGCACCCCATGTCTCCTATTGGGTGATTTCTTTTTTTCCTGGCAAAAAATAGGGAATGAGGTGGGTAGTTAATGCATCGCGCCTAAAAGTTTTGGGATTATTTGGTTTTCGTAATGTGACTAATGCACCAGTACGGAGGGAGTACAATAGTAGTCTTCGATTGCAATTTTTTGTTGGTAGCCTACAAAGTTGAGCGCTCGGTGAGTATGACTGATGAGACTTCAGCTTTGAGCCATCTACCGGAAGGGAGAGTGTATAATATCATCGGGAACTACGTTCAAAAACGAATAAAACAATACTCCATGCATTTATTTACAGAGGGAGTAGTATATTCTTTGTGACATGCATTACTAGATATTGCTAGTCAAATACTAAATCCAGATGGATGTGGTAGTACTACTAAATCCAGACGGTGGTGCTAGACTAGTATTGTACTACCCGTCGTTCAAATTACTCCTCACAGTGAAGTGACAAGACCCTACGCCGGAGATGACACCTGAGTGTAGGCGCCGTGTTCGGCATACCAGAGTCAGCCTCACTGTGTGCAGTCACTATCATCATGGCTGTAGAGCTAGCTTGCTTACAACTAGCCGTGTTCGACATAATTTCCCATGCGTTGCCACGAGTATCTCTACTCTTTTCTTATACGGAGTACAAGTAAGATGCCTGTGCATTGCACGGAACACCGAGATTGGTGGTGGACGGCGCCGGCATCGGCCATCGCGCCAGATTTTTCCATGGCCATCTAGATGTGGTGGGGAGGAGATAAGGCTGATTGTGAGAGACAAGGAGTTGTTTGTAAATAGGGAACAAATGCGGCCATCATTTTGCAAAACTGCAGAACTTATATTTGTATGCGTCAGATCTAGATTCGACGGCTATTGGTGAAAGATGGCAGGCACACCATTATCACCAACTCAGGACCTCTTTGATTCGAAGGATTTTGAAAATGCAGGAATAGGACACGACAATATTACAAGTTCCAAACTGATATTACAAATGTTAGGAGTAATGTTGCACCTACGAAGAAGGAATTACTAGAAAGTTTACGTAAGAACTTTCGTTACTTTAGGTGGATGCATCATTATCGTACAAACTAAAATCCCCCACCCTGACAAGTCACTAATGGGCAAATAAATTTTTGAGTCTCTGGCAACTTGATGTTTCCAAAACAAATTCAGCTTCTGTGGAGACTTTGTCATTTAGGCTTAGACGCTTGCGGTGATCAGCACACCATTCATTGTTGTGCCAGCGAACGCCAAACCTCATTACCTTGAGCACACTTGCCTCCAGAAGAAAGAACCTGGCCAATTTAATCTCAGATGTGCTGCCTCGGTAGTCGATCAAATAATTTTTTGTAAGATGGAGATCAAGGCATTCGATGAGATTGTTATAGTGCAACACATTTTCACTTTCGGGTCTTTTTTATCTGCAAAAGAAGAGAACATATTAGAGCAGCTGGCTGTATAAGATTGTCGTGTCATCAAGAGGTACCAATATCATTCGCTCATACGATAGGGTTGGCTGGCTAGTGATATTTTTTCACTCTCTCTCTCTCTCTTTCTCTTTCCTATCATTTACCTATAAGCACATGAAGAGCTTGGGCATTTGTTGCCTTCCACTATGTGGCTGATGCCATGTTTCTCAAAAGTATGCCACATAGTATGCATCGATGTCAAATAAAAAGATTTTGGCACCGCTCTGGCGATGTGAGAGAGTTGGCACCGCTGTGCACCCAGACCCACATGTATAAAACAATCAATCAAACCAACTACACCAGCCTCTCACTCTCCCAAACAAGTGTTTTTTATTGCCTCAGTCCTCTCCCTCTCCCACGCAAGTGTTTTTTCATTGCGTGAGTTAATTTGGCACCAGAGCAAAGTAGGTGATCCAGATTGGGGCACCAGGTGAGCAATGGAGGGGCATCGATGCCAAATGCATCACAAGTGAATTTGGCACATGTTTTGGCCTACATAGTGGAGGACCGTTATAGCCCAGTTTTGTACTACCTCGTATTTAGTGTAAAATTTTGACCATAGATTTACCTAAGAAAATTCCAATGCATGTCACTAAAAAATTAAAATATTTGAAATTATGTTCAAATACGAATCCAACAATATAAATTTTAGTAGCATGCATTAACATTTTGTCAGTTAAATCTATGGTCAGATTTTGATACTACAAAATAGGAAAAGTAAACCAGGACGGAGGTAGTACTTTCTCTTAGGGTAACCATAGAGTTACTAGTCTAAGTTACTTGCCACTATTACTAGCCTAGGCTACTAGTAGTACAACCAAAAAAACAATGCAGGTGATCACGTGAGAAAAATACTAAAAACATTTCTTCCGGTGCAGTGCGTAGATTCTTTTTTGAACACTACACTTGTCATTGTAATTTGGGAAAATTACGAAAAAATTGAGCTACGTTGTGATTACCGTTTACTAATAGGAAAGATGTTTCACCTCGATGAGTAGCTTCTCCGTGCATGGAAAGCATGTAAGGAATCCAATAACTTGATCCAGATTGGGGCCGATAGATTTTATTGCCAAGATCTTCATTGTGCGCATAGACTGGGTCAAGCTTATGGGAATCATTTTTTGGATGACAGCCGTAAATACATCAAGAAGAACTTTAAAAATGTGAATTTCAAGAAGATGGAGAAGAAGATAAGTGTTGTACCTGAACGATTAAGGATCCAATAAAGAGTTCGGAGAATTTGGCAGACGAGTGCACCAACATTGTTGATACGTCTCCGTCGAATCTACTTTTCCAAACACTTTTGCCCTTGTTTTCGACTTTAACTTGCATGATTTGAATGTAACTAACCCGGATTGACGCTGTTTTCAGCAGACTTTCCATGGTGTTATTTTTGTGCAGAAACAGAAGTTCTCGGAATGACCTGAAACTCCACGGAACATCTATTTGGAAAATAAGAAAAATACCGGAAGAAAAATCCATGTTAGGGGGCCCACACCCTGTCCACGAGGGCCCCCTGACGCTCCACCGACCTCAACTCCAACTCCATATATTCACTTTCGGGGAGAAAAAAAATCAGAGAGAAGGATTCATCGCGTTTTACGATACGGAGCCACCGCAAAGCCCTAAAACCTCTCGGGAGGGCTGATATGGAGTCCGTTCGGGGCTCCAGAGAGGGGGATTCGTCGCCGTTGTCATCATCAACCATCCTCCATCACCAATTTCATGATGCTCACCGCCGTGCGTGAGTAATTCCATCGTAGGCTTGCTGGACGGTGATGGGTTGGATGAGATCTATCATGTAATCAGTTAGTTTTGTTAGGGTTTGATCCCTAGCATCCACTATGTTCTGAGATTGATGTTGCTATGACTTTTCTATGCTTAATGCTTGTCACTAGGGCCCGAGTGCCATGATTTCAGATCTGAACCTATTATTTTTTCATGAATATATGTGAGTTCTTGATCCTATCTTGCAAGTCTATAGTCACCTACTATGTGTTATGATCCGGCAACCCCGAAGTGACAATAATTAGGACCACTCCCTGTGATAACCGTAGTTTGAGGAGTTCATGTATTCACTATGTGTTAATGCTTTGGTCTGGTACTCTATTAAAAGGAGGCCTTAATATCCCTTAGTTTTCGTTAGGACCCCGCTGCCACGGGAGGGTAGGACAAAAGATGGCATGCAAGTTCTTTTCCATAAGCATGTATGACTATATTCGGAATACATGCCTACATTATATTGATGAATTGGAGCTAGTTTTGTGTCACCCTATGTTATGACTGTTACATGATGAACCGCATCCGGCATAATTCTCCATCACCGATCCAATGCCTACGAGCTTTTCACGTATTGTTCTTTGTTTATTTACTTTTCCGTTGCTACTTTTACAATCACTACAAAACCCAAAAATATTACTTTTGCTACCGTTACTTTTGTTACCATCACCACTACTATCATACTACTTTGCTACTAAATACTTTGCTGCAGATACTAAGTTATCTAGGTGTGGTTGAATTGACAACTCAACTGTGAATACTTGAGAATATTCTTTGGCTCCCCTTGTGTCGAATCAATAAATTTGGGTTGAATACTCTACCCTCGAAAACTGTTGCGATCCCCTATACTTGTGGTTTATCAAGACTATTTTCTGGCATAATATGTTGACAAATGAAAATAATTGGAAACTTCCTGCGCCAACTCCTGAACCTATTCCTAAACCAACTTTGAAGAAAAGAGGTGTTCTATTTCTCAGTCCTGAAGATATGCAAGAGGCAAAGAAATCTATGAAAGAAAAAGGTATTAAAGCTGAAGATGTTAAGAATTTACCTCCTATTGAAAAAATACATGGTCTTAATTTACCGCCTGTTGAAGAAACATATGATCTCAATCCGTTACCTATTCAAGAAACTGATGGTCTTGATAACCCGGCATAGCTAGTAAAGGTAAAGTCTCTTTATAGATATGATAAAGCTGAAATCCCTCCTACTAAGTTTGCTAGACAATGCTTAGATGAGTTTGATAATTTTATGGTTAAGCAAGAAGACTTCAATGCTTATTTTCGTAGACAATTGAAATACAATTCCGATACGCTTGAACACTTGGGTGATTATATGTCTAGAGTAAAAGGTTAAATTAAACTCATTACTAAATATGCTTCAATGGTCACCACTCAAATAGAACAAGTACTTAAAGCTCAAAATGATTTGCTCAATGAATTGAATAGCGAGAAAAATGCTTATGTTGTTAGAGTGGCTACTAGAACTGGTAAAATGACTCAGGAACCTTTGTATCCTGAAGGACACCCTAAGAAAATTGAGCAAGATTCTCAGAGAAATAATATTGATGCACCTAGTCCTTCTAAAAAGAAGAAAAAGAAAAATGATAGGACTTTGCATGCTTCTAGTGAACCTGTTACTGAAACACGTGAGAATCCAAATGATATATCTATTTCTGATGCTAAAACACAATCTGGTAATCAACATGAACCTAGTGAAAATGTTAGTGATGATGTTCATGATGATGCTCAACCTAGTAATGATAATGATGTAGAAATTGACCCTGATGTTGATCCTGATAACCCACAATCAAAGAATCAACGTTGTGATAAGAGAGACTTTGTTGCTAGGAAACATGGTAAAGAAAGAGAACCTTGGGTTCAGAAACCCATGCCTTTTCCTCCGAAACCATCCAAGAAAAAGGATCATGAGGATTTTGAGCGCTTTGCAGAAATGATTAGACCTATCTTCTTGCGTATGCGATTAACTGATATGCTCAAAATGAATCCTTATGCTAAGTATATGAAAGAAATTGTCACTAATAAAAGAAAGATACCAGAAGCTAAAATTTCCACGATGCTTGCTAATTATACTTTTAAGGGTGGAATACCAAAGAAACTAGGAGATCCAGGAGTACCAACTATACCATGCTCCATTAAAAGAAACTATGTTAAAACTGCCTTATGTGATCTTGGAGCCGGTGTTAGTGTTATGCATCTCTCTTTATATCGTAGACTTGATTTGAATAAGTTGACGCCCTCTTGAAATATCTTTGCAAATGGCTGATAAATCAACTGCTATACCTGTTGGTATTTGTGAGGATGTGCCTGTTGTGGTTGCAAACATTACTATTTTAACGGACTTTGATATTCTTGATATTCCCGAGGACGATAGTATGTCTATTATTCTTGGAAGACCCTTTTTGAATACTGTAGGGGCTGTTATTGATTGCAACAAAGGTAATGTCACTTTTCATGTTAATGGTAATGAGCATACGGTACACTTTCCGAGGAAACAACCTCAAGTCCACAGTATCAACTCTATTGGAAAAATTCCATCGATTATTTTGGGAGGTTTTGAATTTCCTCTTCCTATTGTCAAAAAGAGATATGATATTCTTATTATTGGGGATGTGCATATCCCCGTTGAGGTAACATAGTGTTATTCGAAATTTCTCTGGTTCCATGTTATTCGGAATGAGTTTGTTAACAAGACTTGATCAACCTCGTTAGTGGATTCCTTTTGATGAGCATGAGATGGATGAAGTTAGAAAGC
This sequence comes from Aegilops bicornis, assembly GCA_021605145.1. Classification (NCBI taxonomy): domain Eukaryota; kingdom Viridiplantae; phylum Streptophyta; class Magnoliopsida; order Poales; family Poaceae; genus Aegilops; species Aegilops bicornis. The sequence goes on from CM038670.1 coordinate 198,988,372, forward strand.
ACAACTTTCTGTACCCTCCTCTTACTTTCTATTATTTAGTTGAAATAAAGTAAAACTAGTTTTTTTGTCTGTTTTCTGAATTATTCGTGCAATATAAAAATACCCCGAAAATAAAAGTTCTCCAAATGCCCTCCCAATTTAATATGATTTTTTCTGGAATATTTGAGAATATCTCGCACTGAGAACATAGCTGGGGAGCAAGCACACAGCCACAAGGGTCCGTGGCACACCCACCTCTCTGAGGCGCCCCCTCGTGGGCCCATGGTGGCTCCCTCCACTTATTCCTGCATCCACACACTTCTTCTTCCTCCCAAAAAATCACCATCCATCTCAAGCACGAGTTCTAGCTCATTTTGCTGCGATTTTCGATCTCCTTGCTCAAAGCACCTCTCACAAAACTGTTTTGGGGGATTGTTCCTTGGTATGTGACTCCTCCATTGGTCCAATTAGTTTTTGTTCTAGTGCTTTATTCATTGCAAATTTGTGATGCCTAGGTGATCATGTTCTTGAGCTTGCATGTAAAATTTATATGGTTCCAAGTAGTTCTAATGCATGATATAGGCCCTAGGCACTTGTAGGAGCAGTTGCTATCAATTTTGTTGAACTTGGTTCACTTTATTTGAAGTTACTAAAATTTTCAGAAATTTTTCAGAGGAAGAAATTGTTTAGGAAAATGTTCCAAGGTGGTTCTTCAAGGAAGCAAGGACCCAGGCTTGCAATGCGTGATCCTGACGAGGAGCCACCAAGGGACGCTCCAGTGCGGCCTTGTGAATGGCCTTCAAAGGACTTCATGGATCAAGCAGGAATCAAGGAAGAATTTAATGCATATTTGCGTAACGCTGATCTTGTGAGCTTCGAGGAAGAAAAGTGCCGCCAGTACCACTATCTCACTAGTTCCTTTGTGAGGAGGTTTGAATTTTCAACTTCACGTAATTCTCCAACTGTCCTGTTTGATCTTTATGAAAAATCTTATACCATGGACTTAGAGGATTTTACCACTGCTTGCAAACTTCCACAATGGGGTAGTGCTAGTGAACCCCGTAAATCTGAATTTAAAATTTTTCTTGCTAGTATAATTGTGGGGGAATCTAGAGACATAGCACAAGCTACCATAGGGAGCATTCATTTTCCTGCTATACATTATTTTGCTCTCTTCATAGGTAGGTGCATAAATGGTAAAGATGAAGCATGTCATATGTGTGTCCCTGTCATATGTGTGTCCCTGACCTCAGCATTCTTAGGAGTGCTGTGTTAGGAGACAAATCTTATAATTTGGGAGCCATTGTTGCACGTAGGTTGCATCATAATAGATTTAATGGAGATTTCTTCGGTGGAATTTATGCAACCCGCTTAGCTGATTTTCTTGGTGTGGACATATGTGAGGATGGTATTGAGTTTCCTCCTGCTTACCTAGACTTTAATGCTATGGTTCACCACCAGTTTGTCGAGAGGAATGAATCACCTCTCCAGTATCGCTTAATCTTTGACAGATGTCGTGCTGTCCGTATTACTCTCCCTGCTCCTGCCTTCTTTGATTATCAGGCAAAAGGAAGATATGTTATTACCAGAGAGGAGGCAGATGAGTACGAGAGGAGGGCGGAGGCTGCTCGCCGCCATGCTGCAGCTCAGGAGGCAATAGCCGCTGCATCTTAGCACGACCCCAGCTATAACTACGGATATCCGCCAGGCCATCCATGGCAATAAACCAACTTAGGCCAAAAGCCTAAGCTTGGGGGAGTACGTATTTCCCACCGACATTACATTCATGTTCACACACTCATTGCTAGATGTCGGTGCTCATACTTTTTCACTGTAATATCCATGCTAGTTTATTTTCTCTTTCTTGCTTTCTTCTTGTGTGTTTGAAAAACCTTAAGAAAAAACCAAAAAAGTTAGTGTAGCTTTTAGTTAGTTTACTTTTCCTGTAGTAGTAATAATTAAAAAGAAAACCCAAAAAGATCTGTCGTTCTTATTTTTCTTGTTGGGAGCTTTCCCGTGTAAATAGTTTTATTTATTTTCTTTCCTTTGGGGGCCAATAGGAGAAGACCATGATTAAATTGTTGAAGTGGTTCTTATATGCATTATTGTTGGATTAACCAAGAGCCCATATTGCCTTGTCTTCTCTTGTTATTGAATGCTCACAGATTCCAGCTTAGTCCAATGCACGTGCACTCTTATTATTTTCACATCGTTCGGTCGTGCAAGTGAAAGGCAATTATGACGATATATGATGGACTGACTGAGATGAGAAAAACTGGTATGAACTCGACCTCTCTTGTTTTTGTAAATATGATTAGTTCATCGTTCCTGATTCAGCCCGTTATGAATGAACATGTTTGCATTGACAATTAGAGATCATAGTTGCTCGTGCCATGCTTGATTAGCTTTGAGCTATAATGGTTTACCTTGCGTGCCAACATGCTATTAAAATGGTTGTGATGTGGTATAGTGGGGTGGTATCCTCCTTTGAATGATTTAAGTGACACGACATGGCACATGTTCACACGTGTAGTTGAAACAAATCGACATAGCCTTCACGATATTTATGTTCATGGTGGATTATATCCTACTCATTCTTGTACTCAATGTTTATTAATTTTAATGCATGTTCATGACTGTTGTCGCTCTCTAATTGGTCGCTTCCCAGTCTTTTGCTAGCCTTCACTTGTACTAAGCGGGAATACCGTAGTAGAAAAGGGGGCAATGGTCCAGGCCCGGCCATCCCATTAGTCCCGGTTCAATCCAGAACCGGGACCAATGGGGGCATTGGACCCGGTTCGTGAGCCCTGAGGGCCGGCCGGGCCACGTGGGCCATTGGTCCCGGTTCGTCTGGACCTCTTGTCCCCGGTTGGTGGGACGAACCGGGACCAATGGGCCTCGCTCCTTGCCCACCACCATTGGTCCCGGTTGGTGGGACGAACCGGGACCAAAGGCTGCCCTTTAGTCCCGGTCCAAGTCACCAACCGGGACCAATTAGTTGCCTATATATACCCCTCGCCCATGAAAGCGAGCACTCCGGCTCTGCTTTTTTTAAATGGCCGGGCGAGGGAGAGCTTTGTGGTGCTCTAGCTCACCTCCTATGCACACGAGGTGTTCGATGGATTGCCCGAGCCACACTACTTAAGCTTTCTCCTCTCAAGCTCGACCTCCAAGCTCCATTTTCCTTAATATTTGTCTAGGTTTAGCGGTCCGTCACGTCCGTCCCGTCTTCGCCGCCGTCGATCGCCCGCGCCGATCTCTCGTCGCCCGGCACCACCGTGGTGAGCCTCTTGTTCTTATCTTCTTCTGAATGGAAAAAATTCTTACTTGTATGTTTATATAGATACTTGTATAATTTTCTTACTTTTATTATTGCATCTTATATAGTGCGATGGTTTTGGTATCCGCCTCGTCGGCCCTCGCCCCGCTCTATGATTCGGATGTGGTATATATTATCTTTTCATAACTATTGGTTCATTTATTGTTTATGACAATTATGCCGACCAACGTGACATAGATTTTATTTATCTAGGAGGTTGTTGAACCGGAAATTCCAACCGACCCTATTGTCGAGAGGTTAAATTTAGTTGAAGAAGAAAACAATTTGTTGAAGGAAAAAATTAGAAAAATTGAGGACGAGAAGATGATATTGGAGTTGCATGTTGCGGATGTCGCCGATGATCACAAGATCAAGATGGATGCAATGCGCTTGAAGATTAGAAAGATTAGAAAATATGCCATTCATATCGAGGCTTGGTATCATTATGCCGTTGGATCAGTTGTTACATTGGTTGCGATTATGATCGCATTTGTTTTCGCATTGAAATGTTTTACATAGTTTCAAAGTGTGTGGTTTAATTAATTTAGATGCTCTGCAGAGCTTTATGTTGTTAGATGAGAACTATGTATGTACTTTGGTTTTAATGTGATGATGAACTTCTATTAATTTGGTCACTTAATTATCTATTCATGATGTTCAGAATGATTTTTGACACACTTAATTATATATAATGCATGCAGATGAACCGCAATGGATGTACGGTTCAAGACACACCTCCGAGTACATTAAGGCGTGCATGATTTTCTCGAAGTGGCTGAGGCAAACAAGCAGAATGGTTTTATGTGTTGTCCATGCCCTATATGTGGGAATCTGAAGTCTTACTCGACCGGAAAATCCTCCACACCCACTTGCTTTACAAGGGTTTCATGCCACACTATAATGTTTGGACGAGGCACGGAGAAATAGGGGTTATGATGGAAGACGGCGAAGAAGAAGAGTACGATGACAACTATGTGCCCCCTGAATACGGAGATGCTACTGAACATCAAGAGGAACCGAACGATGTGCACGATGATGCCGCAATGGGCTAAGCTGCTGAAGATCAAGAGGAACCAGACGATGTGCACGATGATGATGATCTCCGTCGGGTCATTGTCGATGCAAGGACGCAATGCGAAAGTCAAAAGGAGAAGCTGAAGTTCGATCGCATGTTAGAGGACCACAAAAAGGGTTGTACCCCAATTGCGAAGATGGCAACACAAAGCTCGGTACCGTACTGGAATTGCTGCAGTGGAAGGCAGAGAATGCTGTGCCTGACAAAGGATTTGAGAAGCTACTGAAAATATTGAAGAAGAAGCTTCCAAAGGATAACGAATTGCCCGACGGTACATACGCAACAAAGAAGGTCGTATGCCCTCTAGGATTGGAGGTGCAGATGATACATGCATGCCCTAATGACTGCATCCTCTACCGCGGTGCGTACAAGGATCTGAACGCATGCCCGGTATGCGGTGCATTACGGTATAAGATCAGACGAGATGACCCTGGTGATGTTGACGGCGAGCCCCCCAGGAAGAGAGTTCCTGCGAAGGTGATGTGGTATGCTCCTATAAAACCACGGTTGAAACGTCTATTCAGAAACGGAGAGCATGCCAAGTTGATGCGATGGCACAGTGAGGACCGTAAGAAAGACGGGAAGTTGAGAGCACCCGCTGACGGATCGCAGTGGAGAAAAATCGAGAGGAAGTACTGGGATGAGTTTGCAAGTGAGCCAAGGAACGTATGTTTTGCTTTAAGCGCGGATGGCATTAATCCTTTCGGGGAGCAGAGCAGCAATCACAAAGACTCGCCCGTGACTCTATGTATGTATAACCTTCCTCCTTGGATGTGCATGAAGCGGAAGTTCATTATGATGCCAGTTCTCATCCAAGGCCCTAAGCAACCCGTCAACGACATTGATGTGTACCTAAGGCCATTATTTGAAGAACTTTTACAGCTGTGGAATGGAAATGGTGTACGAACGTGGGATGAGCACAAACAGGAGGAATTTAACCTAAAGGCGTTGCTGTTCGTGACCATCAACGATTGGCCCGCTCTCAGTAACCTTCGGGACAGACAAACAAGGGATACCACGCATGCACGCACTGTTTACTTGACACCGATAGTATATACACGGCAAGCTGCAGGAAGAATGTGTACTGGCCATCGCCGATTTCTTCCGACCAACCATCATGTCGAAAGAAAGGCAAGCATTTCAAAGGCGAGGCAGATCACCGGAAGAAGCCTGCCATGCGTGCGGTGATCACGTACTTGCTATGGTCAATGATTTACACGTAATCTTTGGAAAGGGTCGGCGGACTAGCTGTTCGAATGACGCCGAGAATCACGCACCCATGTGGAAGAAGAAATCTATATTTTGGGACCTACCCTCTTGGAAAGACCTAGAGGTCCGCTCTTTGATCGACGTGATGCACGTGGACGAAGAACCTTTGCGTGAACCTGCTAGGCTTCTTGGGCATGTATGGGAAGACAAAAGATACACGAGGCACGGGAGGACCTGCAACGCTTGCACGAAAAAGAGGGCATGCCTCCAAGCAAGCAGTATGAAGGTCCTGCCAGCTACGCTCTTACGAAGAAGAGAAAGAAATCCTCTTTGAATGCCTGCTTTCAAGATGAAGGTCCCGACCGGCTTCTCGTCGAATATAAAGGGAATAATAAATATGCGGAGAAAAGTTCCGAACCTAAAGTCTCATGATCGCCACGTGATTATGACGCAATTGCTTCCGGTTGCATTGAGGGGCTTCTCTACCGAAAACGCGTCGATTAGCCATTGTGAAGCTATGTGCATTCCTCAATGCAATCTCTCGTAAGGTGATCGATCCGTAAATCATACCAAGGCTAAGGAGTGATGTGGTGCAATGTCTTGTCAGTTTCGAGCTGGTGTTCCCACCATCCTTCTTCAATATCATGACGCACGTCCTAGTTCATCTAGTTGACGAGATTTTCATTCTGGGCCCCGTATTTCTACACAATATGTACCCCTTTGAGAGGTTCATGGGAGTCCTAAAGAAATATGTCCGTAATCGCTTAGGCCAGAAGGAAGCATCTACATGGGCCATCAAACAAAGGATGTCATTGGGTTTTGTGTTGACTTCATTCCTGGCCTTAAGAAGATAGGTCTCCCTAAATCGCGGTATGAGGGGAGACTAACTGGAAAAGGCACGCTTGGAGGGGACTCAATAATATGCAGGGACGAATATTCTTGGTCTCAAGCACACTACACAGTTCTACAGAACTCTACCTTGGTGACCCTGTATGTCGATGAACACAAGAACAGTCTGCACTCCAAACACCCGGGCAAAGGCGATGATCGGATTACATGTGAACACATCAGGACTTTCAGCAGCTTGGTTGGAAGCACGACGTAGGTGACAACACTATTTGTGATGAGCTGTACTTGTTTTCCAAGGGACCATCTTTGACTGTATTGATTTGGAAAGGATACGAGATAAATGGGAATACATTTTACACGATTGACCAAGATCAAAAGAGCACCAACCAAAACAGCGGTGTCCGCTTTGATGCAACAACCGAGAGGGAAAAGGACACATATTATGGTTACATAGTGGACACATGGGAACTTGACTACGGACATGATTTTAAGGTCCCTTTGTTTAAGTGCAAATGGGTCAATCTGTCAGAGGCGTGAATGCAGGTAGACCCACAAAGACGGAATGACAACAGTGGATCTGAAAAATCTTGGGTACACTGACGAACCGTTCGTCTCTAGCCAATGATGTGGCACATGTTATCTATGTGAAGGACATGTCTACCGCATCGAGAAAGAGAAAAGATAAGGAAGCGAATACATCATACGATGAGCCAAAGCGCCACATAGTTCTTTCGGGAAAAAGGGACATCGTGGGAGTGGAGGACAAGATGACATGTCCAAGATTATGAAAAGTTTCATGAAATTCCTCCATTCAAAGTCAAGGCTGACCCCAAAGCATCCCGATAAACGATGAAGATTATCCATGGTTACGGTGCAATAAGCAAATGACACAAGCGAAGAAAAAGTGAAGACTTTCTCCGCAACTATTATGATGATACCATGCCAACTTTGTATGGCCAGCAGTATGATACCATGCCAACTTTCAACTTTTTCAGAGTTCATTTGAAATGCTTTAATGTCTTATGGTTCGGCCCTCGTAATAATTAAAAATAGCAGCAATAAGTTTTTTGTTGTAAGTAGAAACAAAATAAAATAAATAAAGCAAGAAAGAAAAAAAAACAAAATAAGTGTTTTCAAATTTGAAAATTAATGGCACTAACAGAAAGTTTATAATTTTCCTAAAACTAAAAGCAAAAAGAATTGAAAAATAAAGCAAAAAACAAAAGAAAATAAATAATGCAGAAATCAAAACAAAAAAACAACAATAAGTATTTTGTTGTAAGTAGAAACAAAATAAGATAAATAGAACAAGAAAGAAAACAAAAAAAAGTGTTTTCAAATTTGAAAAGTAATGGCACTAATGTGAAAGTTTATAATTTTCCTAAAACTAAAAGAAAAAGAATTAAAAAATAAAGCAAAAACAAAAGAAAATAAATAATGCAGAAAACAAAACAAAAAACTAGAAAAAATAAAAATAACAAAAATAAGTAAAGAAAACAAAAAATGCCTCCCATCGGGCCCCCACGGCTGAATACGACATGAAACCCTACTATGGGCCAGATTCAGTTCCCAGCTGGGCCCTTAAGGCCCATCGAGCACAGCAATAGCAAGTAGGCCCGAAGCCTGCGGTGGAGAGGAGCTTCGAGAGGGTGAGGCAGTGGGGCTTATAAACCACTGCGCGCCCCTCTCAACTAGCGAGGTGGGACTAAACTTTGGCCCCGACGCGTGCAGCACATGGGCCTTTGGTCCCGGTTGGTGGCACCAACCGGGACTAAAGGGGGGGCATTGGTACCGGTTCGTGACACCAACCGGTACCAAAGGCCGCCGCCTCCCGCCCTTTGGGCTGCCGAAAAAGAGGCCTTTGGTCCCTGTTGGTGGCACCAACCGGGACTAAAGGGTGCATTAGTCCCGGTTGGTTTCACGAACCGGGACCAATGGCTTTGCTATATAAGCAAACACTTTGCAAAAATTCAGAATCTCATCGCCACAGTTGCCCCCGACGATGCCGACCCTCCTCGATGCCGCCAGTTGCTCCACCTCGCCGTCGCCGCCGCCGCCGCCAAGGTTGCCGCCTCAAGGTCAGCCGCCCCCAACCCCGCTGGCCCGTCCTCGTCAGCTGGCCTCCCGAGCCCAAGGCTGTCCTCGACGCCGTCCTCCCGAGCCCGTGCCGGTCCCGCCCTCTGCGCCGCCTCGAGCCCCTCTGCCGTCCCGCCTCAAGACGCCGGGCGCCCTCGCCGCCCGCCATCGCCATCTAGCCGCCTCATGGAGCAGCCCACAAGACCGGGTTCTATTTTTCATTTTATTAGTTTAATTTTTTGTTCATATATATATATATATAATGTATATGTGTATGTATGTGGCTATGTGTATGTAGATGTTCAAAATGTATAAAAAATGTTCAGAGCATGTTTTTCTTCATATATGTATTTTTGTTCATATGTGCATTAATGTTTTCATATATGCAAAAGATAGATTTTTAGAAAAGTTAGGTTTTTTTTCTGTTCATAGATTTTTTTGGTGATATTAATTATTGTAGAATATGCAAATGTTTGTATATTCATATAAACAATGCATTAGGCAAAACCTTTGTATTTTTTCGAAATTTTCTATTTGAACATTATTTTTAAAACAAGCAATACTAAAAGAATGAGAGGAAAAAGGAAAATAAGAAGAGGAAGAAAGGAGAAGAAGAGGAGAGGAAGAAGAGGAGAAATAAATAAGAAGAGGAAATAAGAAGAAAAAGAAGAGGAGAAGAAGAAAGGAATAGAAGAGAAGAAGTAAAATAGAAATTTTCTATTTTTTTCTTCTCCTCTATTCCTTTCTTCTTCTCCTCTTTTGTTTTCTTCTTTTTTTTTTCTTCTTCCTTCTTCCTCTTTTCTTCCTTTTCCTTATTTTCCTTTCTCGAGGGAGAAGAAGAAAAAGAAGAGTAGAAGAAGAAGAAAGGAATAGAGGAGAAAGAAGAAACTTCAACACGAGGGGGGGTACCGAAAACCCCTACCCGATAACGATAATTTCCCATGTATATTAATTTCGCCTCGTTGTCGATAAAACCCCGCGAGATAACCCGACATGATGGCGGTCGATATATATACCCCTCTCGACCGTGATAACTTATACAACGGCACCCCCTCGGCCCTCTCGCTCGACCAAAACTCTCGAGGACACCCAAACCCTAGAGAGAAAATGATGTTGGTCTCCTACCCCCTCCCGCCGTGCCCCTACCCGACAAATTAACTCTCTCGACGCCACCCAAATTAACCCTTGAAGCGTTGTGTCGAGGCGACCCCAAACCCTAGAGAAGTAGCGTCGAGGCCACTAACATGATTCCTTATTGTGATTAGCTAGCTAGTTCTACGTTTGCCACTAATATATATATATATATATATATATATATATATATATATATATAATACCATTTGTACCATGTTTGAATAATAATTGACATGTTGTAAATATTTGCAGAAACGACTATGGAGCACTCCCGAGACGAAGAAACAGAAGCGATGTTGGGGCACATAATCGCACAAGGAAGTGATGAAGTTGCATCATTTCTCAACGACACCGATGGTCCCGAAGGACTGGGTGAAGAAGCTATGTTCATGATGGCTTCGACCCATTAATGCTGGTACAAGAAGAGGACTATGTTCATGATGGCTCCGGTGACACAATGGAGGTACAAGAAGGAGACCGTGCTGACTGCTCCGGTGACCGAACCGAGTCCGGCCAGGTATATATATATTAGTTAAGCCCGTGCTGACTAGTTAATTGATGCATCCATTGTTTTGGTATATGTACACATATTCATTACTCTCGTCTTTCTTCCTTATAATTTCTAGCCCTCGGATCTAGCACAACCCGGTAAGGAGACGAGGCCGAAGAAAAAGTTGAGCTCGGACGAAAAGTTTGAGATCATAGAAATCGCGCCCGACGGGCGAACCGATTAAACCCATCCGGACAAGGAAGGCATTTTACGCTCGGTCTTGGGGTTCTTGTTAGGGACAAGATCCCGATCAGCATCCATTAATGGTATAAGCCTAAGCAGGAAGACCACGAGGTGTCTTATGTCAATGATATGCGTAAAGAAGATCTTTGGACTCAGGTGAAGGCAAATTTCACCCTACCGCCAGAGGAGGATCCGGAGAAGCCGATTAAAGAGCAATTAATCAAGTGTTGTGCTCTTAAGAAGATGGCAACCCTAATGAGGAGGTGGAGGAAAGAGCTGAACCAGTTTGCCGAGAAAGAAAAGACACCAGAATTCATCGGCAAATATGAGAAGATCAAAGATCACTGGCCCGCATTTATTGCCCACAAGACATCGGAAAAGAGTAAGAAGATGTCGGCGACAAACAAGCAAAATTCTGCGAAGAAGAAGCTTCACCATCGCACGGGGTCAGGTGGCTACCTCAAAGCCTGGCCTAAGTGGTCCAAGGCTGAGCATGATCTGCTTGAAAAAGGGATCGAACCAGAGACAATGTCTTGGCAGGACCGTTGCGGACTTGGTTCTTCGGGCTGGCGGAACCTTGGACCTATGAACAGGGAAGTGCCGGTGGGACGGACGAGCAACCGCAAATACCAATCGAAGCTTCAACACTATATCGATGCGGCGCAGCGAGGGACGTTCCTTCCAAACAGGGAGAAGGGCGAGCTCACAATGTCCCTTGGGAATCCCGAGCACCACAGATGGACACGAGGCACGCCAGGCTCCCTTTCGTGGAAGGTTGGTTTTCCGGACGCAGGGGGTTACAAAACCCACGAGAGGAGGAAGAAACTGGAGCAGGACCAACTGCAGGCGCTGCACGAAAGGGTAATGGGGCTAGAGGAACGAGAAGAGGAACGAGAAGCAACAGATCACAACAAACGACCTGCCGAAGCTTCCCCCGAAGCTACCCCGCCATCTCAGCGGAGAAGCAGCGTGGCTTCCACCGAGCTGCTTTAGCCGGAGCATGTCTTGACGGCTCCTGCAGGCTATCCCGTGGATGGTATCACGGAGTCTCAAAATTGCCACATTATGGCGCGATGTATGAATTTGAAGGTCAAGGTGGCTGTTGGCCAAGTTTATCCTAGTGGACCCGGCACAACTTATCACTGCCAGCTGATTCCAGAAGGATATGCTAAGGTGATGGTGGATGAAATAACGGAGGGATTTGAGGACCTCCTGCTTGACCACCCTACCGGTGAAGGGGAGACTAGGCTGGGTTCTGCTCTAAAGACTCCATGCCTATGGCGGAAGGAGCTCATCAACCTTCCGAACTAGACGCCTCCGCCTCCTCCTCCTCCTCCGGTGAGTCAGGGCACTCCGCCTCCTCCACCGCCTCCTCCTCCAGCGAGTGACGATCAGGGCACGCGTGGCGGCACTCCGCCTCCTTCTCCGGCGCGTGGCGGCATTCCGCCTCCTTCTCCGCCTGCGTCGACGCGCCCGAGCAGCCAGCCTCCTCCTTCTCCGCCTCGTCAGCAAGGGCGGAAGAGACCCACCGCCGCTCCGGCTGCACCGGCGCAGCGTAGTCCTTCTCCTCCGCCTCGTAAGCAAGCAAAGAAGACATCCGCTCCGTATGCTCTGCCAGCGTCTAGCAGTACAGCCAAAGGCGGGAGGAAATAAAGATTCAGTCCTTGTCTGAAGACTCCAGAGAAGTTACCGTACGAGAGGACCGAGGAGGAAAACGTGAAGATCGCGCAGACCGAAGTGGATGACTGGTTTGCAGGGTTGAAAGCAAAGAGACATCCACCTCCGGAGGAGAAGGTAGATCCGATGAAAGCGAAGAGCACTCTGGCTGCCCCGAGGAAACCGCAAAGTCTCCGCCGAGAACCAACTATGAGCGCATTCGAGCAGACATATCTCCAAGCGGAGCGGTCGGGAAATCTTGTCGGACATCAAAGAGCAAAAGAACGAGCAGCTGCGAAAAAATTGACCAGCTCGGCGAACAAGCATACCAATCGTGCCCCCGCTCAATGTGTCTAGCGGCAACATCGTCACTAATGTTCCGGGATGGTGGCGGTTATGGCAATCTACAAGATTACACTCGACGATGCACTTCCTGAATACATGAAGGTGGAAGAACACGAATCTGAGTACGGGAAGCCTCTCGTCAAAGATGAAAAATCTCTAACAACGATGATGCGAAGATTCCATACTTGGTACATGAAAACCTGCAGAGAGTCCGGGGGACGAATACTTTCTATCTGAGAATTAAAGAGGAGCACGACCTCGTTGGAACTGATCATTGCATGTTCCATTTGAGGAGTTCTTCGAGTTCTTCAATCAAAAGTCCTCGATAAATTAACGGTCTTTTGCTACTGCCTGTAAGTACTATTTCTGTCATTAAGTCTCTATATATAGCTCGGCTCTTTCATTGCATGTATTTATAATTAATTATCCTCAATATATTATGCAGATTGAAGATCGTCGAGTGCAAAAAAAAATGAAATCTATGACATTGGGTTCATTAACACAAATATCATAGATGTATTTCAGGTTGAAAAGCACGTCAAAGAGGCCGAGGACAACTTGCTACAATCGTTGATCAAAAATCAAAACAAAGATACCATACTCTTTCCTTACAACGGCAAGTGATTGTTACTGATCGTTTGCATATTCGGTTTCCCTTATTACTCGAGCGAGGTTATAGTAATGTAATTGATGAGTTATGCATGCGTGCGCAGGTTCCACTATATTCTTATGGAGATTAAGCTTGAGCGTGGACTAGTAACCGTCTTAGACTCGAGACGGAAAGATCCCAGCACCTATGCGGACATGACTGAAATGCTCAGCAAGTAAGTTCAATCGATCATTATCGCACCATAGCGGCAACTTTTGGTTCATTTCCTGAGATCTCAAGTAATAAGAATGATTTTCTTTGTGTTGCAGGGTTTGGAAACAGTTCACATAAAAGCTCCGGGACTGCCGAAGGAGCTGCAATATACATACCGAAAGTAAGTGCTCTTGGCTAGCTAGTTGTGCGCATCTCCCGTTGTTTCTATTGCTATACATTATTCAATGCCATTTATAATTCTTCATTATCAGTTTGATTGAGCTCTATTTCTCTTAAAGTGCTTGTGGCAGGAACAAGGGAATGATTTACGTGGATACTACGTGTGCGAGTTCATCTACAACGCGACTTTGAAAAATAAGCGGGGCTACTCTCAAAGACAATATGAAGTGCGTAAGCAATTAATAATATTCACAATTTCATTTTATTGCACCATCATTTCTGTTGAGTTTCATTCATATATATGTATTAATTAACCCCTTCTTCAAATTAGGCGTGGCGGATGCGGAATGAACTCCTAGAACCAGATCACATTATAGCAATTCAAGAGGAATTGGCGGGATTCTTTCTTGACCACGTCATCAATAAAGCCGGAGAATACCATGTGGAAGTTGATTTCAAATGCTAGGGGACTGTAATTGAGAGATCTTATATATTGTACATGTATGTAGCCAATGGCGTCGGACGTACATGATACTGAAAACTTGTTGTTCGACCAATCTCTCGGAGAAGGAGAGGTCGATCGATCATTTCTCTCGGTATGCATGACGAACTTCTGTACTCGATGGTTCCCTTCATTTTCTTACTAGCTAGCGTGTCGAGGGCTATATGTATATAGTACGTAGCATCGACCAAGCACGGACATAAGAGAGGACACTTATCTCTATTAATTAGCTAGCTAACACAATATATGAAACACCTAAATTAACCCCCAAAACCCCCAAGCCCTCCCCCCCTTTCAAAAAAACAAAAACCCCAGCCCTTTGGAATCTTGTGGCGTGGATGCCTTTTGGACCAGTTGGTGCCACCAACCGGGACCAAAGGCCCCCTGAGCTCAGCGCACCGGCCATGTGGAGGACCATCTGTCCCGGTTCGTGTTAGAACCGGGACTAAAGGGGGGAGGTATTAGTAACGACCCATTAGTCCCGGTTCATGAACCAGGAATAAAGGCCCTTACGAACCGGGACTAATAGGTGTTTTTCTACTAGTGATACTGCTTGTGCATCCAATCCCTTAAACCCCAAAGTTATGCCATATGAGTCCACCATACCTTCCTATATGCGGTATCTACCTGCCGTTCCAAGTAAATTTGTATGTGCCAAACTCTAAACCTTCAAATGAAATTCTATTTTGTATGATCGAATAGCTCATGTATCAACTAGGGATGTCCGTATCTTCCATGCTAGGCGGGTTATCCTCAAGAGGAGTGGACTCCGCTCCTCATTCATGAGAAAATGGCTGGTCTCCGGGATGCCCTGTCCCATGCTTTATGCAAACTAAATCAAAATAATTGCAAACAAAACTCCCCTGGGACTGTTTGCTAGTTGGAGGCACTCGTTGTTTCGATCAAGCCATGGATTGATGCTTGTTGGTGGAGGGGGAGTATAAACTTTACCATTCTATTTGGGAACCGCCTATAATGTGTGTAGCATGGAAGATATCGCTATCTCTTTGTTGTTATGTTGACAATCAAAGTATGCCGCTCAAAATATTATTTATCTCTATTTCAAAATCGAGCTCTGGCACCTCTACAAATCCCTGCTTCCCTCTGCGAAGGGCCTATCGATTTACTTTTATGTTGAGTCATCACCCTCTTATTAAAAAGCACTAGCCGGAGAGCGCATGGTCATTTGCATCCATCACTATTAATTTATATTGGGTATGACTATGATTGGATCTCTTTTACCATGAATTACAATGTCTAGTCAGTCCTTGATCTTTAAAGGTGCTGCATTTATGTTTTGTGGTCTCAGAAAGGGCTAGCGAGATACCATCTTGTTATATCATATCATGATTGTTTTGAGAAAGTGTTGTCATCCGAGATTTATTATTATGGCTCGCTAGTTGATTATGCCATTGATATGAGTAAACATGAGACACGAGAGTTATTGTGAATGTGGTTAGTCATAATCTTTCTTTGAAAACTTGAATGCTGGCTTTACATATTTACAACAACAAGAGCAAACAGAGTTTGTAAAAGTTTTTATTTTCACTTTCAGTTTATCAACTGAATTGCTTGAGGACAAGCAAAGGTTTAAGCTTCTGGGAGTTGATACGTCTCCGTCGTATCTACTTTTCCAAACACTTTTGCCCTTGTTTTGGACTCTAACTTGCATGATTTGAATGGAACTAACCTGCATCGACGCTGTTTTCAAAGCAGACTTTCCATGGTGTTATTTATGTGCGAAACAAAAGTTCTCGGAATGACCTGAAACTCCACGGAACATCTATTTGGAAAATTAGAAAAATACCGAAGAAAAATCCACGTCAGGGGGCCCACACCACACACGAGGGTGGGGCGCGCTGCCCACAGGCGCCTACCTCGTGGGCCCCCTGACGCTCCACCGACCTCAACTCCAACTACATATATTCACTTTTGGGGAGAAAAAAATCAGAGAGAAGGATTCATCGCGTTTTACGATACGGAGCCACCGCCAAGCCCTAAAACCTCTCGGGAGGGTTGATCTGGAGTCCGTTTGGGGCTCCGGAGAGGGGAATTCATCGCCGTTGTCATCATCAACCATCCTCCATCACCAATTTCATGATGCTCACCGCCGTGCGTGAGTAATTCCATCGTAGCACTACAAAAAAATACACTTCCGTGATGATACGTGTTTGTCACAGTAGGTCGCGTTTTTTGTCATGCATGTACATCCATGAAAAATTTATGACATGATCAAGATAGTCATACCTGTGCTGTCGTACAAGTGTTCCATGACATTACGGAAATTATCATCACCGAAGTGTCCACTTCCATGACGATAAATCGCGTGTCACAAAAGTGCTTTCGTCAAGGGTGACCGACACGTGGCATCCACCATAATGGAACGCCGTTAAGCTATCGGGTCGGGTTTTGGATCCGATAACCCGTTAACAGCCCCGACCAATGGGAAATTTCCACGTGTAAAATTCTTATTGGCCGGACGAAACACGTGTCAGCTTGTCAGTGGGTCGACAGCGCCTATGATATGTCGACACGTGCACACGGCCCACCATCGCCCATTTAGCTTACAAAGCCGACCCATTTGACTTGGTCAAAAGTTAACGGGCTGGCCCATGAAAAGCCTGTTAACGGTCTCTTCGCAAATAGCCCATTTTATGGCCCGTTAACTCATGGCCCGTTAGGCACTAAAGGAAATCAGCCCAACAACGTCATCTGGGCCGTCGAATATAACACCATCCCATTTCACTTTCGGCCCATGTATGGCCCACGACGTCTTCCGGCCCATATGAGGCCTTCGTATCTTCTGGCCCTTTACAGGCCCATGGTGACTCTAGCCCATAATGAACATTAATTTTCTTTGTACCCGTTAACGGCACGTGATTTACATGGGCCGTTTCGAGCCCGTGTTAGCTTTCGGCCTATTGACAGCCCATACGTTCTTGGGCTCCTTTTCGGCCCTCGATTACTTGGCACTTTATTGGCTGTTCCCTAATGGGCCAAATTAGGCCCATGGCAAGAAATCGACCTATTCTGGCATGTTCCCCAAATGGGCCAAATTCGCCCATGGCAAGAGTCGACCCGTTGCTGGCTGTTACCCTAATGGGCCAAATTCGCCCATGGCAAGAGTTGGCCCGTTTACGCCAGCCCGTCCTATATTCTCGCCCATTAACGAACCGTTATGCCTGTGATGCAATTAAGCTTTTTGCAGTCCCTACGGCTGTTAACGGCCCGTTACCGTCTTGGGCCGATACCAACTACGCTCGATTAGGCCCATGTAGACCCATTTATCCGACAGCCCGAGGCCCACTGATTACAGGCCCATTTATCGACGACCCGAGGCCCACCGATTATAGGCCCATTTATCGACGGCCCGTAGGAGACCCATGGATCCTACTGCCCGTATATGGCCCATGTGTAGTTGCAGCCACTAGCAAACCAGGGAAAAAGAAGACAAGGAAATAAATAAGGCCGAAACTAACGCTAGGCTATTAAGGCGATTGCACAGATTACATCCACTCGGCATCAAAGATCGCCACCAGTGCAAATATAGGGAACACCCTACACTATACAAAAATGGCTTGCTATTTTCTTCAGCCGATGGCTGCACGTTAAGAATAAATTTTTTATTGCACCAAAACAAATTACAACTATATAACAAAAGGAAGGTTGGCATAAAACTTAATAGTCTAGCAGATAAATGCACCACCAAAAGTTCAGAAGCTCGGTTCATTTGACCTGACTGTTACGTTTTCATTATGTATTTTCCGATGGAGCACCATAACCCTCGCCTTTATTTCCCCTAGGCTCCTGAACAACATAGCAAATGTCTGATAGTCTGGTTTCAAAACCATGCATATCTTGACGACATTGAGCAATGTTTCTCCTTGTTTCACAAAGGGCCTCTGTTAGGGAATGGACTTGTGCCTGGAGCGCAGATACAACATTGCTTTGAGCTTGCATATCTTGATCATGAGGCAGTTTGGACGATATTGCCTTAACAACCAACCCAAGTATTACGCAGGAACGTGCTTTTGGCACTGTTAGTGGATGTCTTGACCCATCGTAGCAAGAGGCGACATTGCGGTTATAGTTGCCTCGCCACCTTCGTAAGGTGGCGGTTCCACCATTTTTTCCATAGCTCGCTGAAAAGTTGAGGTTTTACATTAGTAGTACCGCAGAAGATATTAAGGAGGCAGCAAAACCAAACAAAATAGCTTTGGTCTATATACATAACTTATTCTGGTGAACCCATGTAAAATATTAGTTGTATTTTATTGCAAAGTACATAATAAAACCAGGTTCCAAACATATGACCATGTACCATCACTAATGTATTGTCTATTTCTTCACATTGTATTGAGGGCTAAGGATAAAGAGACGAAGTTTATAATATGGTAAGCATAGTATGACATCATTCATATCACAAAACAACTGAGAATGCATAAACATGCAATTGTAACATTGTGTGGGCAAGTCCAAGACGGAACTAGATTACAGGTCAAGATCAAAGGAACATCACTCCTCTCTTTTAAACCTTGTAAGGTGCAATGATACGCTAAGACAATTGTGTATAAAATTGAAAAGAATAATAGACATTGGCTGCAAACCATGCAGTTCAAGGCACGAGTCAGTAGTAGTTAAAAGGAATGAGGATTAAGGACTTACAACAGCGGCTTTGACTGGTGTAGTCATGCCCTTCTTGTTGTTGGTGTGACAGTCCTTGAAGATTTCCACAGCATTTGGTTCAGGTACTTTTTGGTCCTTGCGGGCTTTCTCTGCATTTCGAACAAGTCAATATAGATCTGATAATATGGTACATCGAAAAGAGTGAAATAGCAGCTAATTACAAGAGCCTCGCAGTATGCAATATATCTACGAGATTACGTAAATGCATTGGAATTTCACTTTCGTCATGCGGTTGGCCTTGTTATTTGAACAGTTCACCTACAAGAAGATAGATTTGTGTGGCACATGCGTCAATAGGACTTCAACATGTGATCTGATCACATATATATAATGTACCTGATACTTTGGATTAGACCAGTGTTTAACAAGGCCCCTCCAGTCTTCATCCGATATATTTTCCACTGGAGATGTTTGGGAAAGTTCACTGTTAGCCTTGCCTTCAAAGTGAGTTTTCCTCAAGTTATACCGACATCTTGTCAGAAAGCAGACTTGAAAACATGGGTGCAAGCTTGTCTGGTTGCATCATCTTGGCTATCCAACTTGAACCTCATTTGTTGAAAATTATGGGAGTCTCATTATCAAGAACCTAGAAAGTATGGGATGAGCAAGACGATATTACTAGTTTCCATACATAACCATACTTACAGATAAATGGTCAAGGAAGGTGTTGAACTGGGTTTCGTCTTTGTCATTCCTGTACTGAATCCATGTTGGGAGGATTCGTACATGACACCTAACGGCAACCGCTGCCTCTAATACTAACTTGGCTGACTCTGTAGCATCACGTGGCCTTTTTAAACCTGCCTCAAAATGGATCTCCATTCTTCCTCCTCTAGATTTAGTTAACCTATCGAGCATTATCCCTAATGGTTGTTTCCTCTTGCGCCTAGGTGCTAGTCCAACAACGAACATAGGAAGTGTTAGTGTACATCAAACAATGAGACTACATATAAAGAAGCATGCAATCAGAATTTGACTCCAAAGAACTACCTTCTTGCTGTTGAAGCTCACAAGGTTCATCTGATATTGCCAACTCGTCTTGTGTCAAGAGTGCTTGGGAAGTAGTGTCAGTGGCAAGGGAGCTTGGGAACGCGTCTGCTAGCTCGATTTGACGCAGTATGTCGTGCAGCCGGTAGTATTGTGGTAGGTGTTGCAAGAACTAGGGCTGTCTCGCTTGTTTGGTGGCAGCTATTTGTTTCGCTTTGGCTTTTTTGCAGCTCGTGTAGCATGGGATGCCGTGTTTGTAGAATTTTCTGCTGGACTTTCACCTTCTATTGCACCATCGGTACCAATGTAATCTGCAGGATTCATCCGCTTCTCATTCCACCGCCATTCTGTGTTTCTTCCTCTTTCTCTGTGCCATGTTAAGTCAAGCCGACAAGAAAAACGAATAACAATTTAGTTCTTCAGAACAAATTGATGTGTGATGTAGACGAACTGAACTTTGATGTTAGACAACCACATGATAGGAGGATGTAATATGTATGAAAAATTGGACGGAAGAGATAACCAGAACTATGATGTGTAAACTAAGAATAAGACATTTCACCAAATTAGAAGCAATGCAATGGAAGGTAGACACCATATGAAAGATGCTACAAATATCGCTCTGCCAAGTTAATAAAGTGTCTCAAAGCATAAATGGCGTTTAAACAAATGTGAAGCAAGATAAGAAATAAATCATATGCAAGATGCAAACAACATCACACTACCATGTTAGAGGTCTCTCGTCATTAGTGCCATTGCATATTCACAAGATTGCATATTCACGACTTATGATGTGTAAACTAAGGAGAAGGCATTTCAACAAATTAGAAGCAATGAAAGCTAGACACCATATGAAAGATGCAACGAATATCACTCTACCAAGTTAAAACCGTCTGCGCCATAAGTGCCATTTCAACAAATTAGTAGTACAAGCTAGAAAAGAATGTGAGATGTGACCTATATCACACTCCGAAGTCAAACGTGTCTTATGATAAGTGATTGTTGCAGGTTACACAACAGTAGTAATTTGATGTAAGAACATGGTGTGATAGACATACATTGTATGTTCTAGAAACAGGAACACGTGTCTTATTCAAGTATAATGTGTAAAGTAAGCAGATGGAATTCAACAAAATTAGAAGCAATACAAGCTAGACATCACACATAACATGCAACCACATATAACAAAGGCCAAGTTAGAGGGAGCACCAGTGATGCTGCACTAGGGGAGACGTGTTCATCATAAACACAGCTTTGTTGAGTGTCTATGCATGTGTTGTCTTGGAAATCATCTTGGGGTGTGGAGGAGTAGAAACTGTAGAGGCCCTCCGTTTGGAAGGAGCACCTTTATCCGCTGCCTTGCTAACTTCCTTCCGCTTTATTGATTTTGAATTGTCAAGAAAAACCGACAAGAAAAAGCAATAAAATTCTCTCTTCAGAACTCATTCATGCATGATACTGACAATCACTACTTTGATGTAAGGCAAACACATGATACCAGGATGGAATACGTACAAAAAACAGGACGGCATGGCATGTTCACAACTGTTTGTGTAAACTAAGCAGAAACCATTCCAAAGAAATAAGAAACAATGCAAGCTAGACACCACATGAAAGATGCAACCAATATGACTCGCCAAGTTAAAAGCGTCCCATCATAAATGGAATTTCAACAAATTAGAAGCAGCGCATGCTATAAATCATATGAAAGATGCAACTAATATCACACCGCATATACTAAAGGTGTCTCATCATATTGATTGATGCGGGATACAAAAAACAATAGTTTTATGTAAGGACATGCTTAATAGACAGATGTACTATGTACTAAATACGAAGGCATGTCACATTAACAGTATAATGTCACATTTACAGGAGTATAAGCTAAGCAGACTAGCACATGCAGTTTAACCAGATTGGAAGAATTACAATCTAGACACCATATGCAACATGCAACCACATATCACGTTGCCAAGTTAGAGCAAGCACCTGCGATGCTAGTTTAGGGGAAATGCTATAATCAACTACAAAGCTACATTCACTATCTTCATCTAGCATTTATGTTTCTTGAGAATCATGTCGGGAGGCTGACACTGCATTCTTCAAATGAGGAGTAGTCCCCTTGCCTGCCTGCCTCATCATAAGTGATTGATGAGGGATACACAAGAACATTAGTTTGACGTAAGAACATGGTTAATACACGGATGTACTAGTATGTACCAAAAACAGAAAGGCATGTCATATTCAAAGGTATAATGTGTAAGCTAAGCAGATGCAATTTAACCAAATTGGAAGCAATACAAGCTAGACATCCGGCTGGAGTGGTGAACATGATCATCTAGGACCTGAGAGCCTGGTGGGAGGCGGGCTACTTCGCCACCATCGTGGCTTTTTAGTTGGCTTCCAGGTGATGCCTGTCTTTGCTGGGCTTGTCACTGGCTCGGCTAGTGCCCTGACTAGCTATTTGTCTTCTGGTGCTCACGGGATGGTGGTTCATGTAAAAAATATCTTTCCTTATCTTAATAAAGACCGACTTCGGCCTTTCGAATACAAGCTAGACACCATATGGAACATGCAACCACATATGACACTGCGAAGTTAAAGCAAGCACCTTGGATGGTGGTTCATTGCGAGCGAGGTCATCAACTCCAGAGCTACTTTTACCGTCTCCATCTGCTGACACTGCACCCTTTATAGAGTTGTAACGTGTCTTGCCTACCAGCATACGAAGCTGGAGCGACTTCTCTCTTTTCTTTTTGGCTTCTCTCATGGCAGCAGAGTCTGAAATACCCTTGCATAAAAACACTATAGTGAGAGTAAGGGTGAAGTGTGTGTGCGAGAACTAGTGCCTTTGTAAAAGTAGCAGATAGCAGGTGGCTGAAAAATAAATGACAGGAGACATATGATAGCTCTAGAACATTGCATGGCAAACAAAATTAGATTCTACTCCGTATGATTTTGTAATATATGAGCACAGGAAATGCAGGTACTCCTCCAGCACACCACCACATGTGGTCATATCTAAGATAACAGTCGACTGAAAATAAATAGGTCAGTCGATTTTTTTAATGAACCGTCCGATCTATAAGGAACGGGCAGATGGCCTTTGTCTACCTCCCGCCAGTCACTGTTGACGATCTTTCTTGAACCGCCAGTGACCACCGGCCCAGACCCGTGACTCCGCCGCCCCGCCCTCCCATCGACCTCACACCACCGCCGTGCTTGGCAGCGCCCCAAGCCATCCCTTTAATCCCGGCTGACCTCCAGTTCGGGCGCCAGTAGCTCTAGGCCACAGACACCCCGAAGATAAACACCAAGGCGCTGCTTCCCTGGTGTAATAGGCATACAAGCACCTGTTACGCCGGGGAATGCTTCCGTTAATTGGGAATAAACTGGCCAGAAATTGAAATTCAGGGGGGCAACGGACCTCTAGCTAAGGAAAAATTGTATATGAGGAGAAACCTTGTGCATCGCGAGTTACTAGGAACATCTAGTATCAAGAAGAAGCGGTCAACTAGTGTCTTCTGTGGGATGAATACCATGCAAGCAGAGACGTAAGATTTGCACGAATAAGGGAAGAGGAGTACCTTCTTGATTTGCGGCGTGGTCACCTCCACATGTCGCGGCGATCTTCTTATTTTTACCGGGGAAACGGATGTTCTGGAGGGTGCAGGCTTGGACGAACCCATGGCCAAATTGTTGACTGTGTTGCCGTGGCCGTATGTCGGCGGAGGGGAAGCAGATCCGAGGCGGCGAAGGACGGCGTAGCAGGAACAACTCTGGTGCGGTGGAGGGTGGCGAAGTTGGAGCGGCAGCGGTGAGGCGCAGGACGGCGTGGGTGAACTGGCTCGGGTACGGATGGCTCGCCTCGGCTTCAACTACTAGCCGTGGAGGGCGTTGCGGTGGACGACGACGTCGGGGTATCGGCTCCGGCGTGATGGAGGAGGGCAGCGGTTGATGGATGGGATGGGGTGGCGGATGGAGGACGCCGGGGTTTCGCGGCTGGTGGAGAGGTAGTTTTGGCGCCCACGGAGTACGAATGGGGAATCAGACGGGTGGGGGAACCATGTTTGATGCAGGGACGCGCTTGTTTTTGGCTTTTTTGAACAGAAGATGGGACGCGCTTGTTTGAAATTTGGGGAAAGTACGAACTTTGCCCCCCTCTTAAATTTCGGACCTACTGTGGGTCGGGGGTAGGATGGTAATCCTAGGTGTCCCCAATAGTGGGCGGGAGCGATTTCGGCCGCGCGCATGTGTGCTTAGGCGGCCCTTGTGTATGAATGTTTTTCGGAGGCTGTTGTGTGGCGTCTAGATGAAGCTACAAACCTACCTCGGTTTAGACCTTTGGACGTCGGGCCAGTAGGTTTCACAGGTCGGAGTTATTAGAAAAGTAATTTCCTTGTACTACCAAACATTGGTCTCACGCAGTTTCGGGCGAGTAGAGGCTCTTTTGGCGCTTCGTTCGAAATTTTGAAACACAAGCATTCACGTTTAGAGTACTCTTGAACTATGAGGATTGACCTAAATAGACAATGTTATATTTGACCTTGTATGTTTGAAAACCTCATTAAATTATCCGCTTCCTTTTGAAATTTTTACACTTGAAAATCCTATAACTACGATTATTTTGGAATGGAGGAGCTAAATTTGAATCTATTTTGTACACGACTACATATGCTATTATGTACAAAATCAGAGCAAAGATTGGTACTCCCATAGTTTAGGTATGGTTTACAAATGCCATGATATCAAATTCAAATAATTGAATTGACTTCATGTTGAATTCGATTTTTTTTAAACCACCTTAGGTTGAATTCAAATGTATGCTAGTTCATAGGTAGCTATTTATAAATTTCCATTGTGTAACTTTCGTATGTATAATGTGCTTTACACACACAACATGAATTATACTCACGTTTATATTCGATTGCTAAAGCGATGCATTGTCTGGAGTTAGAAATACTAACTTATGTGGATCAATTGTGTCGAATAATAACATAGACATGCTCAAATTCGATAGAATCTATATGTATGATGGATCAATGACCGCTCCTTACGCGAATTGCAAATATCATGATCCCATCCTAATATTTGGATACAATTTATATCTTTAATCAATGTGTAGAGCAGTCTTTTACGTGTAGTTTCACTCTCCATCGGTGGTCTCTCACACATGCTCACACACTCTCTCCCGAGGTGTATTTCTCGCACACATCCTCTAGATATAACCCTCCCTCCCTCTCGTAACCATTTACAGCTGTTTTCACTAACCTTTATCACAGGCACTCTTCCTCTCGCAAACATACACACGCACAATCCTCATCGACCCTTTCTATATACATGGACATGCCTATGTGTCTCATGTACGCACATTATCTTTACGCCTGTCTCTCATGCATTATCTCACACCTCTTTTCCTAATCGACGAGTATGATTCTAGCAGAGCATTTTGTAGGATGCCCCTTAAAGTTAGGTTGGATGAATAGTAATATCACAGATAAAGGGGTTACCATAGTCCAAGAACCTAGGGTTACAAATCCTAGCCGGCTTTGTCAGTGGACACAGAGTCCTTCACAATTCTGCTATCTTTGTCTTGTACGACTAGTCATCCATGGATCTTCCTAAATGTGTCATGGGCCGACCAATGTGGCGCAGACGGAACCGAACGAAGGGCCTCACCTCGAATCACGGACCTCACGCGGTGACACACCCTCTGCCCCCACGTCTCATTATCTTCTCACACCCACACATACCAACACAAACACCACACACACAGAAAATTTCTCCTTGTGCCTCTATTCCCTCCCCCCTAGCATATACACACTCAAGGGAATGGAATCTCTTGTCGTGACGTCATATTCGCCTCTCTCTCTCTAGACCACTCTCATTTCTCGTGCTATCTCTCCCACACACCCCCCCCCGGTCGGCCCCTCTATCCATGCCTCTCTCGAATACGTAATACACACACATACCTCTCTAGGCCCCGCCTAATGCATCAACTACACATTCACACATGTTACATCACGTACCCCATTGATCTAAAAAGCCCTCTCTTCATGTTTATTTCGCATACAATATTCCTTTTGAATAAAGTGTGGCCAAAAAAATATTTTAGAGTTTCTACATATATACAACATGACAAAGTTATATGGAGGAGTACGAACGCTAATTTGCATTGCATGGTGCCCACAATGATATTTATTCCAAGACTGTGAATTTGTATACTTTTATACTATATACAAAGTTAGTCATAATAAAGAGAAACGAAGAGCATCTCTCTCTCCATCGCATACCCCTCCCCCCTGTACGCCCCTTTCACGTATGCACACAAAACTATCTCCAGGTCCTCTAAAAGTAAGCCCCCAGAAAATTCACGCGTGTTTCATCTTTCTCTCGCGATATATGCAATGACAATCATTGTATTTGAAGCGAAAGCACGATACATACATTGGACTTCATAATCCACTCATTACGGTCACCATTTACGTTTAGTGGTTATTATACAGTCACGGGCTCACCGTACAACTTTGTATTTGCTCATAACATGACTAGTTGGCCAGTTAAACGCTCCACGTGGCACCTCAAGTGTTGCATCACATTATCTCACTAACATCATGCCCACCTGTCGACTTGTATCTACTCTACATCTACACTATTATAATATACATAAAATACACTCATAAAAACAGAGTTGGTGATGATGGTGTGCCTGCCATCCTGCAATATAGGCTGCCCGATTTATATCTGACGGATAGGAAAGAAACTATGGCAATTTTGCAAAAAGGTACCCACACACCTCTCCACATTTGCAAATAAGGCCTTCCCTCATTCATCCTTTTCTCTCACAAGATAAACAAGTCATACAAATGCATCTTGATGTTACGTGCAACGCACGGGCATCTTGCTTGTAAGAATGAAAACAAATGACAAAAAAATATTTTGACTGTGGTTCGAAGTCATGACCGCGGGCACAGCGGACAAGGTGGCATTGTATTGGTATGCTGAGCCGTCTGTTTTAACACACAGGAGCTGGTGTGGTGATTATACACACGCACGCATGCTCACGTACTCCATCCACGCAACACTCACACAAACGCATGCACCAACGCACGCACGCTACACTCACACGTACACACGCAGCCACTCACGCACGCAACACTCACACGCACACACGCACGCATGCATGCACGCACCAGTACACCACACGACCACCACACACTCTCACGCTCAAGTGCTCAACCTACACGTGCATGCGCACACATCAGCCCCGACAGCATACATACACAACCAGGTGATTCCCGTGCAGGTTGGAGCCTTTGTCGCTACCTGCAGAATTTGTGTTTATCTCGACCTTTTCCCTATGCGAATCGACAGGTGGGACCCACAAGGAACGTGGTCAATTTAACTAGACAACATGGCGCCACGCAGACTATTTGGCCGGTCAACAGAGTGCAATCCGATGCTGAACTGTGAGCAAGTGATCGGATAATCACCGCAAAACGTATATAGTGACATTAATCAGCTTATTCTGAAGTTCCGTGACCGTATATGCTTTTCTCTCTGTAGGCCCTCCAAAACTACATCTCTGCACGTTCTCGCATGTTACATCTAACAACTATGCAATACAGCACTACTACTACACTTTAACACAATAAATCATATGTGTTTTTAGTTTTACTAGATATCATATTCTTACTTATAATTATTCAGTTTGCATACATTAAAATTGCCTTTGAAATGTATGGCCAAGATTATCTACTGCAAGGGAAAAATCCCGCCTTTCCTCTGTTAATCGGGTTTGTATCTATGGATCGTATGAAACAGCAAAACTATAGTACTATACAAGACAAGTGACAGTTCACCGGGCCGTCAGGTCGCCTACTCCTCCGTCAGAAGAGTGGAGCGCTCACTTTCAGTAAATCTTCTAGTCCCTTTCACGACATGTGGGACATAAAGCTACCGTGTCCACGTGCCATACCGGAATATAGTGCAGAGCAGCAGGGGTGAAGCACCCCAGTTATGGCGCCGGCGTAGTAATGAGCAATGAGGCGTCAAATCACAAAGCTGCACCTTTCCCTTGCAGGTAAGTTGGAGGGATGAAGTAATAATGCTAAAAAAGAAGTTGGAGGGACGAAGCAACCATCATTTCACTCGTTCTTTGAATCCGCTTCTCCCTCATCTTCTTTAACTTAACCACGTGTTGCTTCCCTGTTGTTCTGCCTCATGTGGGACGCGGATCAGCTTGGTAAAGCACCGACACGTGGGACCGCATGTTAGCAAACCGCCAGACAACGTCCTCCGAAAATAAGAAACCTCCCCGCCATCCAGCGGCAAAATCACCTCCTTTTTATTACTCTATGATTCTATAATTTTTAGATCAATATAATTGAGATTTGTATAGATAGCACACAGGAGCAAAACCAAGTGGTACGGTTAAGGGCATCCACAATGTGTAGCCAAATGTGAAAATAGCTTTTGGCATCGTGGGAACCATTGAGGACGGTGTTGCCAAAGCCAAAAAGATGGAACCGAAGCTCCCTGATTGATTGATTGAAGGAATAGAAAAATGCAACGTCTCTCCTCTTTCTCCCATGCTTGGACGATGTAGTACAATATAGAGCACAGAGTCTACTCCCCTGTCCATTCTATCACAAATCACAAAGCAGTGAGGCGTCAAATCACAAAGCACGGACGAAGCAACTATCATTTCACTCTTCGCTGACTCCGCTTCTCCATCGTCTTCTTCAAGAAACCATCTCAACGCACTAGTACTCCTAGTAGTAGCACTAGTAAAGGACTTCCTGGATGCAAATAAGGCGGTTGTCTCGGATTGCAGGCGGCACTTGCGAACGACTTACCGTGGTCACCCTCAATGGTGTTCTTCGTCGAACGCACTTCACCAAACCACAAAAAAAAGTCGTCGACGTCACCGCAGTGGGCAAGGAATTCAAATATAGTTACTACCTCCATTTTTTGTACACAAGGCCAGTATATCAAAATTACAATTTGCAAAGCGCCACTAACAGTAATCGAGGCAAAATTGATGGGGTTAGCAACCAAGGACATTAATATCCCCTGCATGCATGCAGAAGTGAGAAGGTTCGTTTGCATGGCGCTGCATGAATCAAGCGATGAGGAGTGGGATGGTTAGCTCTTTGTTCTTTCGAGAAAAATATACGCATTAATTGACACGTAAAACGAGGATTTGTATCGATTAAATCCCGCGAAGGAAAACCCCGCCTTTCTTTTTTAACACTAGTACTCCTAGTATGTACGTACTTATCCTGTTTGGGTCTAGGCCTTGCGTTGCCAAACTTCGCCACACATTTTTGCCAAGCTTGCCTAAAGTTTTCAAAATGAGAAGGAGGTACACTTGCGCACGTCTGTCGCGGTCGCATGACACTCTCACACGGTCGCTCCTGCACGCGGTCGCACCGCACCCTCATACAGTCGCTCCTGCACGCTGCAAACCCAACCAAGGGAACGCACCCTCACTGACACGTGTTGTCGCATGTGAACAAACCAAACTCAGCCATCCTATCGCTGACACATAATTTTTGTTCATAGAGTATGTTTATCCAACCGCATGTTGGGAGTATCCGTCTGACCCGTGCGGTGGTCTGTTGGGGAAGAAGAAGAGGTGAGGAAGAAGGAAAGGAGGGTTAGGAGACGTAGGATATTCATCTAACCGCCTGAAATGGTAGACTGACTCAAGTCAGGTGACTTGCATAACAAATAGTATGTTTTTACACAGCAAAAGATCCATAGAAACAACAACATAAAGAAAAACTATCACTGCTCGCGGAAAGAGACAGCCTCGTTGTCTTTGGCTGCCGGCGCAAACCAGCCATCGATGCCGACGTGTGTCTCCGCACCGTGGTTGTCCTCGGCCTCTAGCTACTCGTACAAGCGGAGCGTGCGGGCGCTCTGCACGAACGAGAGCACAGTCCGGTTCAAGTCGAGGACGTTCGGTTCCGCCTGCAGGAGGGCCTCAATGGCAGCGGCATCCGCGTGCTCTGCGTCGAGTCGAGCCTCCGCCGCCCGGTTCAAGTCCAGGACTTCCGGTTTCGCCTACCGGAGGGCGTCGATGAGAGCGGCATCCGCGCGCTCTGCGTCGAGTCGAGCCTCTGCCGCCCGGTTCATGTCCAGGACGTCCGGTTCCGCCTGCAGGAGGGCCTCGATGGCAGCGGCATCCGCGCGCTCCGCCTCAAGTTGAACCTCCGCCGCCTGGTTCACATCCACGACATCTGGTTCCGCCTGCAGGAGAGCCTCGATGGTAGCGGCATGCGCGCACTCCGTGTCGAGTTGAGCCTCTACCTCCCGGTCCTCCTTTAGTATCACCATGTTGAACTGCTGGTCCGCCTGCACCATGGGGGACTCGGACGCCGGCATGAAGTCGACGTCCATCGTCTCATACCCATCGGGGACCTTCTGCGCCGCGACCTCCGCTGTGAACATTGGATCGGCTTCCTCCTCCTCGTAGCTTGGCTCCAGAGAACTCGGGGATTGGCCCGCCGCAAAGCGAGCTTGGGAACGGAGGTCTGTGGCGCCGACCGCCGCCGCGATTTCTGCGCGGCGCTCCGGCGTCAGCATCTTGTAGTAAGTGATCTTGCAGCGCACCATGGCTTTCCGGCGAACTAGGGGACGCTTGATGCGGGCTAGGGGATCGAAAGGTGGGGGAATGGGCTGGAGATTTGGTGTGGTTTTAGGGCGTTGGTGGCGTGAGGTAGCAAAGCAAGGTTCTGGTGTGAATAGTGGTTCCGGTGACGACCGGTCAATCGGTTTTGACTGTACATCGCTCTTGTCGCGTTCGCGTTGCAGCTCGGCACGCTGGACCCTCCACGTCGCTCACCGAATGGAACGTGCTTCGTCTTGCGTTTTCACTCGCTTGTGGGACCGCAGTTGAGAGCAAACCGACGTCCCACCCCATCCCCCCCCCGTGTCATTTATTATACCACCACTCCCTCCGTTTTATGCGGAGTAAATAAAAACAGAGGGAGTATACTACGGATGAGGATCCCCTGACGTTGCCGAACCCATTGAGTAACTGACATGCGGGGCCTAGCAAGCATGGGGTCCGCCAGTAAGTGACCGAAAGGGAGGGTAAGGCAGGGATACCTACGTCAGAGGATCCACTTCCACTATACTACTTTGACCAAATGTTAGAGTAATAATATATGACATGCAACTTACACAAATGTTAGAGTAATAATACATCACATGCAACTGACACAAAGCATACAGGGTCTAATGCGTATTTCGAGGCTAACTTTGACCAAATGTTACAGTAATAATATATGGCATGCAACTTACACAAAGCATATTAATTTCGTATGTGAAAGGAGTTTCCAATGATATAATTTTCACATTATACATCTCATGTACTCCCTCCGTCTAGGTGTATAAGTCATCTTACAAAAACCAAATAATCCCAAAACACGTAGGCGAGGTGCATTAACTTCTACCTCGTTTCTTGTTTCTTGACATATGAACCAATAAGAGATGAGGGTGTGCATGCTTTTAATGACCTGAGACTATCAAACATGACATGCAGTGGTTAGGTCATTGCATGCAATACTATTAATTAGCAAATAAACATTAATGTCTCTCGTTTTCCCCTCCTCCTTGGTCACGGTGCACAGCCTAAGATGACTTACTCACCTATGTGAATGGAGTACTATTAATCTTGTCAATAGTACTATTGGAATCCATCTCGCGTACATATCTAGGAGTACGTACGAATCTAACAATATTGATTGGGCGTTGTTGAATGTTGATACCTTTTTATCATAGTAGAGATACTTTGACTACACATAAAACTTATATATGTAAAGTAGAAAGGATAGGAGGGAGTATATTGTACGTTCAAAAACGAAACGAACATTGAATACCCTTTATATATGATTTGCGGATGCTATGATCACCGGTTCAAAATTTTGAATCCGCCTTAGGTATCACGTGACCCCACTCGTTCCCTCTCAATTTCATCTCGGGGTCCGGAGATCTATTGAAAGAGGACTAGGGTGGGTACATGTGAATGATACTCGGCGGAATGTTCAAATGAGGCATGCGGGAGGATGGACTCGACTGGAGGGCGGCATGATCGATGGAGAAGAGGGTTGGAGAGGAATGAGAAATAAGCAAACGCCACATGATTACACTTGAATGGCTCAAATAAACAATAAGTTGCCTCGCTTGGCCTACATAGCGAAAGGCCTAATGCGCAACGCGGAGCAGTGACGCTCGAATATGGCCGGGAAAATAGGGAAAACCAACATAGCGCAGACTAGTCCAATGGAGGAGCTGGCCCACGACCTCCTCACCATCGACAACCGTTCATGTGGGTCGTTGGGGCCAACAACGGGACGCAGCTCCAGCACCGCCTCTGGACACGGCGACCACGGTGAGCGACACGCTCATATCGTCGATAGACATGGACGGTTTCAGTGTGCCGAGGGTGGCGTTAGTGTTGTGGCACGACCAACGGTATGTTTGGTTTGTGCCCAAGGTTGCCCCATCAAAGCATTGGGTAGCCAAAATTTTGGTTGAGGTATTGGTTGCCCATGATTTGGCCGACATTGGCAAGAAAATGAACTAGAGTTGGCTAGAGTTCATTGGCATGCCAAAGAAATGGCAACCATCCAAACAAAGACCAATCTTTGGGTCATGACCAAAATTTTGGTAAGGTGCACTTTGGCCATAATCCAAACACACCCCAACACCGGGCTCATCAAGGATGCACGGGGCGCCGCGACGCGTCCGCGGAGTGGTGTAGCGCGGCCAACTGCATCCTCTGGACCTGAGACCATGCCGGGCCGTCTTGCTTTTTCAATGACATGCGGGGATCGCATTTGAGCAAAGGGCATCTCCAACGTTGCCACGACCGCAGCTGACTACCCTGGCACACCAAAGCCCTCGTCCCTCGCGTCGTCGCGCGGTGCGTTCCCAGCCGGCACCAGCTGCCTGCATTCATGTCGTCCGTTTGTATGTCGTCGTTAAGAGGCTCGGTGCCCGAGGAACCAACTCCGGCGACTTAATGACGCACCCGGACGCTTGGCCTAGCCGGAATGCGCTACTTAAAGCGGCAACGCCCAGCTAACCTCCACACCATAGTGCATCGTCCTCCTACGGCACCACATCCGCCATGATCGCAAGTGCGAACGCTCTGGAGAGAGCTTGTCTTCGGGATGAAGCTCGAGGTCGCCGCTTCGCTCAACTCGCCTCGCGACGCAATAGCGGCATAGCCGACGCTGACGCGATCAAGACAAGCGGTGGCCGCTGGCGGCCGACAACGGGAGCACCGTCAGCCACGCGTCCTACTTGCCGCTGTCCAACGTCCGGCACCGCCTAGGTCGGGGACTCCTCCGAGGATGAGTAGGGCATGGGAGGCGGCAGGACATGGTGTGCCAACTGGCCGTCCGTATCCCGTGTTCTACTCTTCCTCGCCGGAGACCGCACCTTCACTTCACGGGTCTTGAACCCCGCCCCCGTACATAGAGATCGCAGATGGAGGACGTCGGTCGCCACCGTAGAATAGGTTTAGGGTCGGGTTTCTTTTATTTTTCTGTCCTATAAAAGTTCGAAATGTAATGAAAATCTGTCGTGTCTGCATTAATCTCGGCCGGTGTATATGTACTTTCACAATAATATACATATTTTAGGAGTACTAGCAAGATGCCCGTGCATTGCACGGAAGATCAAGATCTTGTGGGAGAAAAGGATGAACGAGGGAAAGCCTTATCTGCAAATGTGGAGAGGAGTGCGGGTAGATTGTCATAGTTTCCTTCCTATCCGTTAGATATAGATCGGACGGCCTATATTGCAGGATGACAGTACACCATCATCACCAACTCTGCCTTTTATTGAACGGAGACAAATCTAAAAACCCAACTAAGCCAACCTCCCAGATATCGCTGGAAAAGACCTGGCCGCGCCGTTTTAGTCGGGATTACCGGATTACTAGTAGTAGTATCGATGGATTGCACAAAGCAACATTTTTTTTGAGGGGGCGAAGCACCTAGTTTAAAAGCAAAATAGGCGGTACACTCACAGCACTCCTGTCACGGTCGCATTGCACCCCACACACGTTCGGTCCTGCACACGGCTCACGCAAACGGAACACGCTTCGGCTTGCCTCTTCACTGACACGTGGGACTGCACTTGGAGAAACCGACCATGCACCAAACTCCCCCCGCCCACCGCGCGAAAATCCTCCCCCCCCCCCCACACACACACACACAAAAATTCCCGCCAAATTCGATTCAACCGCCCTTCGGCCAAATATTCCCCAAACCCCCCTCCCCCCGTCCCCCCTCAACTTCATTCGCTCCGCCACAGCCGCCCTCTCCGCCGTGCCGATACGTCAGCGCCCGATTCGTCGAGGGGACGCACAGCGATCCTCTCGCTCCCACAGTACGCTCTCGTAGACTGCCGTCCTCTAGCCGCACCGCCACCTCTGGCTACTTTAAGTGCATCTAGTGCCCCTTAGTGATTTTGGTGTATTGAAGACTTATAGGTTAAGGGACAAATGTGTTTATGAGTGTACACAGGTCTGTAAGTCTATGAGGAGTTTGATATTTACAGAGAAAGTCGACCCCTAAAAATGAAGTTCTTTGATCAAGACTTTGATATTCTCAAGACTTTCTCAAGACTTTGAAAGTGAAGAAATTGGTGTGACCTTGAAGACTTGGTATTCATTTGGGGAACATGAAGCGTGAATACTTTTGTTTTCGTAGTTTCGCTTTTCTCTTTCTTGAGTCATAGGAAACACCGTCTTTGTTAAAGGGGTCGAGGAAATACTAAGGAAAAATTTCCATGTGATGCTCAACTCAAAATCCTACACCTAACAATCCCTTCGAGTGAAGCCTTTGGAAATCTCATACAGCTCACCAATTTCTTCAAAGGATGTAGACGAAGTTCTTCCGTCGCCGAGGAATTTGTTCTGACCGAGGAGTTAGGAATTCGCCAAAGGCGGATTGCCTACGATGAGGAACATGATAGCCCCGAGGAATTTGAGAGTCAAATTTCCGATCGTTCTTTGTCTTCTTGGCCACCTGTCCTAAAATATCTTATCCACCTAACGGTCATATCATTGAAGGGCTTTTATGTATTATCATGTCAGGCTACTCCCTAGGCTATAAATAGCCGCCCCCTACAACCACTAGCTGGTTGGCTGCTCCGAGAGAACTTGACACATGTCATTTGAGAGCAACCCATCCTCCGAAGACTTTGAGCGAAAATCATCGAGTGAGGAAAAACCCAAAAACCAAACCCCTACAAACCCAAAGTGATTGAGCATCGCTGAAGAGATTGATCCTGCGTGGATCCGACGCTTGTTACCTTTGAAGACTGTGCTTCTTCCAGACGGTTAGGCGTCATGGTCTAGAGCATCCAAGAGGAATTGTAGATCGCCGAGTGACCAAGTCTGTGAAGGTTTGGAAGTCGCCTGAAGACTTACCACGAGTGATTGGACGAGGTCTGTGTGACCTTAGTTCAAGGAGAATACGGTGAGGACTTGGTGTCCTGAGCTGCGTGCTCAGCGATGGGGTGTCCGGGACTGTGTGTCCTCGAGTTTAAATACTCAGCCGCTCCAACCAGACGTACAACTGAGACAGCAGTTGGAACTGGTCTACCAAATCTTTGTCTTCACCAACCTAACTGGTTCTATTTCCTCAACTCTTTCATTTCCTCATTACTGTGTTGAGTGTTCGTTCATATCTGGGTTTGAAGACATTGACTGAAGACTTTCTCAATTTCCTCAGTTCAATTCTTTAGTCTGTTTGTCTTCATCTTGTGCTAACTTGTGTTTACGCTTTCTGTACTCTTTGATTGTCTTCATTTCATCATGATGACCATGCCCGCATTCTCTTATGCTTACTTCTGAGTACTTATTCCGCTGCAAGTAGTTATTCACTTAGGAATTTCCTCACCGGCAAATTCCTCATTGAAGAATTCATAAAACTCGCCTATTCACCCCCCCTCTAGTCGATATAACGAACTTTCAATTGGTATCAGAGCAAGGTACTCCCTTGTTCTGTGTGATTTTGGTTTAACCACCTGGAGTTTTAGTTATGTCGACCGCAGGTATGATCAAGGTCTCAGCTGGGTGTCCTACCTTTGATGGGACGGACTACCCCTACTGGAAGAACAAGGTGCGAATGCATCTTGAGGCAATTGACAACGATCTCTGGTATGTTGTGGAAAATGCTGTTCCCTCTGTCTCACCCTCATTGAACGCTGCCGATGTGAAGAGATTCAAGCAAC
Source organism: Aegilops bicornis (assembly GCA_021605145.1). NCBI lineage: Eukaryota > Viridiplantae > Streptophyta > Magnoliopsida > Poales > Poaceae > Aegilops > Aegilops bicornis. Next base: position 199,024,167 of record CM038670.1, read on the forward strand.
TCGATTCTCAAGCGAAGAATATCATATGTGGCCATCTGAGCAAAGGACAGTATGGAAGAGTGAGTGCTTTGGAAACTGCTAAGCTCATCTGGGACAGGTTGTCCAAAGTAAATGAAGGAGTCTCAACTCAGCATGACTCTCGAGTTGATGTTCTTCGAAATCTCTTCAACCGCTTCAAAAGACTCGACAATGAAAATGTTCAACAAACCTTCGATCGCCTCACTGACATCTCAAATGAGCTTCAAGCGCTTGGTGCCACTGACATCACCGACCATGAGGTGGTGAAGAAATTATTGAGATCGCTTGATTCCTCATTTGATACTTTGGCACTGATGATATAAGAGCGTGCTGACTACAAGTCACTTGATCCAGCTGATATCCTCGAGAGGCTAAATACTCATGAGTTCCAAATTTTTTGAAAGAGAGATCTCTATGGTTCTAGCTATGGAAAATCACGTGCCACGAAGGCCAAGGCTGTGTCTCGAGTCTGATTGTGAAGACTCGGTAGTAGCCTTGGAGATCTTGAAGAATTGAGCCAGGAGCTAGCACCGCTCGTGAAGAAATTCCAAGTTCTCAAGATGTGGTCGCTTTGGAAAATCCTCAAGGAGCAGTGATTCCTCATCCAGTGACTATAAGAGAAGACTATGCCACAAATGCAAGAAACCTGGTCACTACATTCAAGATTGTCCTCAGTGGGAAAAGAAATTTAAGAAGAAGAAATACAAGGATTACAGTTCTGATGACGCTAAGAAGAAGAAGAAATCGTCGAAATCTTCATCATCAAAATCCTCTAAGTCTTATTCTCACAAGAAGAGCAGCTCCAAGAAGGCTCGGGCATTCATTGGCAAGGAAATGGACTTTGAAGTTGAATCTGAGGAACATGAGGAAGAGGAGGCATCAGAAGAATCCGAGTCTGGTGTGGCGAGTCTGGCTCTCGCTACTGCTTTCGTCACCAAGTCCATCTTCTACTCTGAAGAAAATGACCTCACCAACAAAGCTGATGAAGATAGTGATGACTACGCTCCCACCTATTGCTTCATGGCAAAGGGTGCCAAGGTACTCGAATATACCTCCTCTGAATCTAGTGAAAATGAATCTGATGAAGATCTCAAGCCCAGCTACTCAAAACTTGCTAAGATTGCTGTAAAACAACAAAGGGCTTTTGAAAAGGTTCAAAACATGCTAGACAAAAGTGATGATATGTTGGGTGAAAAAATGGATCACACTAAAGCCCCGATTGAAAATCTTGAGACTTGATCTAGGTTTGACAGCCTTCAAGGTCATCATAACACTCTCTTATCTGATCATGAGAAACTTTCTTATGAATTTCTTCAAAGAAAACAAGATCTTGAGAAGCTAAGAGTGAGTTATGAATATCTTCAGAAGGAGTGCGATTCATTACTTGCTCAACAAATCAGCGCTTCTCAGGAAGAATTTGTTCCTCCATGCTTAAAGTGCATTGAACGTGAATCTGCTAATTCTTCACCTGAATGTTCAAAATGCTTCAACTGTTACAAATTCATCACCTGCCTCTGCTATCACTAATTCCTCATCTGAGGACATTGCTAGTATCACTTACGATGCAGGGCTGAAGGAATTGTACATGACAGGCATGTACAAAAGCCTCAAAGGGCATCAGACTCTTTGTGATGTGCTTAAAAAGCAGATCCTCAATAGGAACCCTAGGAAAGAGGGTATTGCCTTTGAGAGGAAACTCAATGCTGATGGTACATACTGGAATCCTGAGCAATACCCCAAAACCTCATGGGTTGCTGCAAAGGGACCTCCAGCTTGATCCATCTAACTTATCTGGCTTTACATGTGAATCTCCTCATTCTTCTGATGAGTCATTTGACTCCAACTATAAACTGTTCAAAAATCAGAATGGTGAAGTATTTGCTAGATATGTTGGCACTAACTGTAGGAACGGTTCTCCTATGAAGAAACTCTGGGTTCCCAAGAAGTACCTTGAAAGTCTTCAGGTGAATGTCCTCATGACACCACCTGTGAAGAATAGGAACCCCAGATCAAACTCTTCATATGGACCAAATTCTTCATATGGATCCAAGTCCTCATACGGATCAAATTCCTCACATGGATCAAAGTCCTCATATGATTATCATCGTGCTAACAACTCTGTTTCGCAGGTTAGAGCTAAGGGCTATGAATATGTGCATTATTCTTCAAACCAATATGTTCATAAGTCCTCGAAGAATTTCTCTGCTTATTCATATGCTTACCCTAACCTCTCTTATGTGAAACGAAATGGATTGGCTTCTATGCCACCATTCTCATATGGAGCTCGTAGAGTGATGAACTCTTTGCCACCCCTTTAGATGTAGGTGGTGAAGAAAAGGAACTAATCTCTTCTGCAGGGTCAGGCCTCCAGACGTGCTTTAACGTCTGAAGAATTTCTTTGGGGGCATGACAAAAATGCCTGAAAGGACGCAGGCTAATCATGAAGAAATGAACTTTCATTTCACACGTCCTCATACTGCTTATCTGTTATACTGCCTGATGAAATTCATCTGATGAAATTGATATCATATTCTTCACTCATGAAGTATATGAGATCGTAAGTTGCACTAATTCATCTGCGGGATGATCAACCCAAAGCCAATGAGTGGGTCCTAGATAGTGGATGTACAAATCACATGACTGGTGACAAGAATCTATTGATGGATGATCCCTTATCACCGTCACATCTGAAGCATATCATCTTTGCTGACAAAGGCAAAAGTCAGGTATTCGGTCTTGGTAAGGTTGCGATCTCTAAGGACATACACATGGACAAAGTCATGCTTGTTGAGTCCTTAGGATACAACCTCATGTTAGTCTCAATGCTTTGTGATCTTGATATGGTTGTTGTCTTTGGCAAGTATCGTTGTGTTGTGATCATGGAAGGCGACAATTCCAAAGTCTTCAAGGCTTTAGGTGAGGAGACTTGTATATTGTTGATTTCTCTACAGGACCACAACCAGCCGTGTGTCTACTTGCAAAAGCTTCGTAGGCTGGCTATGGCATCGACGACTTGGTCATGCAGCATGAGGAATCTGCACACGCCATGAAGAAGAAGCATGTCATTGGCATTGAGAATGTCAAATTCCTCAAGGATCACTTGTGTTGAGCCTGTGAAGCTGGAAAAATGACCAAGGCCAAGCATCCAGCTAAGACTATCATGAACACTACTCGTCCATTCGAATTTCTTCACATGGACCTCTTTGGTCCTATTCATTACTCAAGCAGTCACTAATGATGCATCTCTATATGGCTTTGTTATTGTTGATGATTACTCTCGTTACACATGGGTACACATTGTTACTTACAAACATGAAGTGCAGGAAGTCTCCAAACAATTTTCCTCGAGGGCTTCAACCAACTTTGGTGTGAAGATCAGGCACATCAGGAGTGACAATGGAACTGAGTTCAAGAATTCCGGTCTTGATGACTATCTTGATGAACTTGGTATTACTCACGAGTTATCTGCTCCCTATACTCCTCAAAGAAATGGCGCCGTGGAGCGCAAGAACAGATCTCTTGTTGAGATGGCTCGCACTATGCTTGATGAATACTAAACTCCTCGTCGTTTTGGATTGATGCAATTGATACCGCGTGCCACATCATCAACAGAGTATATCTTCACAAATTCTTCAAGAAGACTGCCTATGAACTCCTCACTGACAAGAAACCCAATGTGAGTTATTTCAAAGTCTTCGGTGCTAAATGCTGGATTAGAGATCCTCATCACAATGCTAATTTTGCACCGAAAGCACATGAAGGTTTTATGCTTGGTTACGGAAAGGACTCGCACACCTACAGAGTCTTCAACAATGTTCTTTACAAGATTGTTGAAACTATAGATGTGCGGTTCGATGAAACTAATGGCTCGCAAAAAGAGCACCTACCTTCTGTGTTAGATGAACCAACACCTGAGGAATCTATCAAGTTCAAGGCAACTGAGGATGTCATTCCTGCTGAAGATTCTATTTGAAGAATTCATTCCCGAACGCCAAGAACGTCGAGCTGATGCACCTGAAGATAATGCTGAAGAAAATGGTGTTGAAGAAAATGCTGATCAAATTCCTCGACGACAACCAGCTCATCCTCGCGTTGCAAAAGAAGTGCAAGTTGACAAGATCATCGATGACATTTAAGCACGAGGTCCTCTCACACGCTCAAAAGCTTCACATTTATCTAACTTTTGTGGGCACTATGCTTTTGTCTCTATCACAGAGCCCACTAAGGTAGATGAAGCATTTCTGGAGCCTGAGTGGATTCAGGCAATGCAAGAAGAATTATATCAGTTCGAGCTCAACAATGTATGGGAACTGGTCAAACGTCCAGATCCTTGCAAGCATAATATCATTGGCACAAAGTGGATCTACCGCAACAAGCAAGATGAAAATGGCCTTGTGGTGAGGAATAAGGCATGACTTACAGATCAAGGCTACACACAGGTTGAAAGAATTGATTTCGATGAAACTTTTGCACCTGTTGCTAGACTTGAGGCTATTCGCATATTACTTGCTTATGCTAACCATCATAATATCACATTATATCAAATGGATGTGAAAAGTGCATTCCTCAATGGTAAGCTTGAGGAAGAAGTATATGTTGCTCAACCCCCAGGTTTTGAAGATCCAAAGAATCCCGACACAGTCTTCAGACTCAACAAGGCCCTCTATGGCCTCAAACAGGCCCCACGGGCGTGGTATGATACATTGAAGGAATTCTTCGTGAAGAATGGCTTCACACCGGTTCACTCGACCCTACTCTCTTTACTAAATCATATGATGGTGAACTGTTTGTGTGCCAAATATATGTTGATGATATTATCTTTGGCTGTACTGACCAACGTTATAGTGATGAATTTGCCTATATGATGAGTGAAGAATACCAAATGTCTATGATGGGAGAATTGAAATTCTTCTTAGGTCTTCAAATTCATCAACAACACAATGGCATATTCATATCTCGGGAGAAATACCTCAAAGATGTCCTGAAGAAATTAGGCATGCAAGATCGCAAAGGTGTCAAAATTCCTATGCCCACAAATGGCCATCTATGCACTGATGAAAATGGTATTGACTTCGATCACAAGGTATACCGCTCCATGATTGGTTCTCTATTGTACTTATGTGCATCTAGGCCAGATATAATGCTTAGTGTTTGCATGTGTGCCCGATTTCAAGCTACACCGAAGGAATCACACCATAGGGCTGTGAAGCATATTCTTCAATATCTAGCTCACACACCAACACTAGGATTATGGTACCCCAAGGGCTCTACTTTTGATCTCATTGGATATTACGACTCGACTATGTGGTGATCGTGTGGACCGCAAGTCAACATCTGGTACTTGTCATTTCCTCGGACGATCTTTTGGTCCGTTGGTCCTCGAAGAAATGCGAACTCCGTATCACCGTCTCATCTGCGGAAGCTGAGTACATTGCTGCGGCTCTTGTTGCGCTCAATTGCTGTGGATGAAGCAAACTCTCAAGGACTACGGCATCAACGTGAAGAATTTGCCTCTCATCGTGACAATGAGAGTGCCATCAAGATTGCTCACAACCCAGTTCAACACTCGAAGACAAAGCACATTCAGATTCGTCATCATTTTCTTCGTGATCATGTGTTGAAGGGCGACATCTCCATCGAGCATGTGAAGACTGAAGAACAGCTAGCCGATATCTTCACAAAGCCCTTGGATGAGAAGAGATTTAGCAAGTTGCGGTGTGAGCTAAATATCTTAGAATCTTCGAATGTTCTTTGAAAAGGACACAGATCCTGACACTTATGCAAAATTAATGACTTAGATGTGCAACACATGAAGAAATGTTTTTCTTCAATCAATGAAGAATAACACTCTAAGTGTGAATAAATTAATGAAGAATTTGATTCTCAAAACCCTACGATAATTGTACGCGGTGTCTGAAATCATCATTCTTATACGGTGGGTCACGGCACCACCAAAATTGAAAATCTTCAATTTGAGTTTTTCCTCAGTTTTGAAATTCTTCAGTTTTTCAAATTCTTCAACTTTGCAAAATCTTCACTGTTTCCATTGTCTTTCTTCATTGACTGTATATATATATATATATATGGGTTTATGTCCTATACAACATTCACTTATGGCTATTTCTTTAAGTTTTTTTTTCAGCTAAGTGAATGTGATCGGACCCTTCCCCCTCTATGCTATACTCAACCCAAGCTATTCACAAATTTTTCATGTGCGTTCTATTTGAAACTCGTTCAAAATCTTCACTGTGTCCTTGTCAAATTTGAAGAAATTGCGAACGGAACTTTTAACTTATCTTATCCAAATTTTTGGCTTTGCCGCTCAAACCGTTCCGCATCCCACGATAAACTTATCTATTCACCCACGATCTAACACAATCTCCACTTTTCAGTACGTGGGTGACACATGTCAAGCGAATGAGAAGGGTCGGGGGCATGTTCGTCCCAAATCTTCGGGCGAACAGTTTTTCACCGTGGCTATATATACCCCTCTCCCCTTCCTCACTTCCTTTACTCCGCTCGACCTCTCTCTCTCTCTCTCGCTCGAGCTTCCCAAACCCTAGCACCGCCGCTACTCCATCGTCGCCGGTGAGGAAGAGTGTCGGTGTCAAAACCGGCGGATCTCGGGTAGGGGGTCCCGAACTGTGCGTCTAGGCGGATGGTAACAGAGACAAGGGACACTATGTTTTACCCAGGTTCGGGCCCTCTCGATGGAGGTAAAACCCTACGTCCTGCTAGATTAATATTGATGATGTGTGTTACAAGAGTAGATCTACCATGAGATCAAAGAGGCTAAACCCTAGAAGCTAGCCTATGGTATGATTGTTGTTAGATCCTCTGGACTAAAACCCTCCGGTTTATATAGACACCGGATAGGGTTAGGGTTACACTGAGTCGGTTACAATGGTAGTAGATCTACATATCCGTATCGCCAAGCTGACCTTCCACGCCAAGGGAAGTCCCATCCGGACACGTGACAAAGTCTTCAATCTTGTATCTTCATAGTCTTGGAGTCCGCCGATGATGATAGTTCGCTATCCGACACCCCTAGTCCGGAACTCCTCGAGTCTCCCCTGAACCAGGCTTCAATGATGACGAGTCCGGTAGCGCATATTGTCTTGACATTGCAAGGCAGGTTCTTCCTCTGAATAATTTATAGAAGATTGTGAACACCAGATAGTGTCCGCTCGCAAAACAAGTTCCACATAACACCGTAGAGAGAATAATTTTTGCACAGATCTGTTGACGTATTCATGCGCGCGACATCACACCACGGCCAGGCTTTTATATGAATCGTTTTTTATTGTTCCACCTCAGCGTGTTCAGCGAGGCGGTTTCCTTGGCACGTCTTATCAAGGAATAGATCGTGCCCCCTTATTCCGGGATTCTCATCAATACGGACGTGGGTAACCCAACCGTACCTGTTGGCCTGCCTTCTCTATCAAAGGCGAGTCCTAGTCGACCACGGGGTGGGCTCTTGGTATTCAACCTCTTTATAACGAGACCAAGGCCCTCTCCTATTGATCGGGAGGGGTGTGGCATACCGCAAAACGGAGGAAACGGACCTCCTAGGGTCAAAACGGGGGTCCTGTTGATCGGGAGGGGTGTGGCGTACCGGAAAACGGACAAAACGGACCTCCTACGGTCGAAACGGGGGTCCTGTTCATCGGGAGGGGTGTGGCGTACCGCAAAACGGAACACCACGGGATACTGTTCATCTCCACCATCGACCTCCTCCAGCCTCCACGGGCTACCGTCGACCTCCTCCAGCCTCCACGGGCTCCTGTTCATCCAGCCTCCACCGCGCTACTCCACCGGCCATCGCTCAGCCACCCCTCCACGGGCACCCCTCCACCGTCTCATCGCTCATCCAGCCCTCCACACCACGGGTCCTGTTCAACCACCCCTCCACGGCCACCCTCCACCGCTTCACTGTTCATCCAGCCCTCCACACCACGGGTCCTGTTCATCCAGAGGCAACGCCACCGCCAATCGCTCATCCAACCCCCCGCAACGCCACTGTTCATCCAATCGATCGGCTTCAGCTTAGCGGCAGCGTAGCGAAGAATCACTCGATCGGGTTCGCTAACGACCATCGATCGATGGCTCGGGTTCAAGAACGCCAGTAGCTCGCAAAGGCAATTGCTCGGGTTCGCTTAGAGCCGAATGCCTCGCCGGGTTCGATTAGAGCCAACGCCTCGCACATGTACGAGACAAACGCGCGCATCGCTGCCCCGACCTCCCTCCCACCGTAACCGTAACTCCCCGAAATTTTCCTCCCGCTCGCTTCTACCACGGTTTTCCGTCATGGACGGCCCAAAGAATATCATGCAGCTGCGTCTCCGGCCCGCCCAGGACGAAAAGCCCATTTTCTGTCATGATTTTTTGTCATAGAAGTAGGAGCCCACCACATCTATGATGATACCGGGTTTTGTCACAATTATCGTCATAGAAGTGTCATATGTATGACAGGAAAAAATTTCGTTCGGCCCAAAATGTCACGGATGTGTCTTTTTTTTGTAGTGTAGGCTTGCTGGACGGTGATGGGTTGGATGAGATCTATCATGTAATCGAGTTAGTTTTGTTAGGATTTGATGCCTAGTATCCACTATGTTCTGAGATTGATGTTGCTATGACTTTGCTATGCTTAATGCTTGTCACTAGGGCCCGAGTGCCATGATTTCAGATCTGAACACTACTGGAATCTGGCACTTTGCCATCTGCCATGGCAGATGGCAAAGGCATGTTCGGCGGATGGCAAAGGCTTTGCCATCAGCCAGCAGATGGCAAACAAAGTCGTCTCAAACCCCGCCGGTAAAGGCTTCTTTGCCATCCACCGGTCGATGGCAAAGAGTTTATGGCTTTGCCATCCGGCCGGCCGATGGCAAAGAGCTCGTGGCTTTGCCATCTATTTGGCAGATGGAAAAAGCCTCTTAACGGGTTAGCTCCGTTAGAGGTTAACGGCATACTTTGCCATCTCGCCACAGATGGCAAGGTTTAGTTTCTTTGCCATCTACCGGCCAGATGGCAAAGGCTGAATGCTTTGTCGTCTTGGTGATGGCAAAGCTCTTTGCCATCTGCCAAATAGATGGCAAAGTGACTATATTGCCCCATTTAATTTTGTTTTTCTTATATCAATTCATTTTCACGTAAATCAAACACAAATATATTTATATGACCAATATAGCATATTCAACACATATTACCAATAGTCATGAACACATATGTATCCAAAACATGTTACCAATAGTAGCAAGTTTCATCCGTACATATACATAGTTTCATCAATATTACGATTTCATCCATAGGTAGCAAGTTTCACAAGGTCAAAAAAAAACTAAATACAAGCACTCCATCAACCCAAGCTTCCGTGATCTTAAGCAAATCTGTAAAATGGGAAAGAACAAAGTTAGAACAAGAAGATTATTACGCTGCCTAGATGGTGTGGCTCACCTTTCATTTTGAGACGCTTCTCCTTTGCAATATTTTTGTTTTTTTCTACCAGTGTAGTTTCCTCAGCTCCTTGGATCCGAAGTGGAATCCTGAAGACAAGACCTTCCTACGTGAAATGGCAGCAAATATTTAACATCATGAATGGAAGCTGGGAACACCGCTCATCATATATGTCAATTTTGTTGCAAAGCGGCAACAAAGCAGGTGACGGAGGAATACCTCTTTTCAGGTGCTTGGGGAGAGCATCACACACTCTAGGTACCACCCAACCGCCTTGAGAAATAATATTATGACAAAAGAAGATCGTTTGTTCTCTGAATTTATTTATTTTTTGACAATGCAGCAGACTTCCAGAGACTTCGGCACGGTTAACCTAAAGATATGTCCTTAGGAGGAGTAAGGAATCTTGCCACAAAAAAGAAGAGAAGTAAGCAATCTGATTGACATGTTTACGTCATTTTAATAAAGCTCAGCTGGGAGTTTTATCATGTTCATTGTTACTTTGTTGTCTCTAGACGGTGTAGCCAAATTTGCCTCCTTTGTATTTGGAGATAGGATTTTTAGCACCCGGGTTTCTAGGCACTCGGCTATCACCACCTGTACCACAAATTTGTTTAGCATGCACAGGAGTTCGCTAAGCGGCCTGGAAATATTTAAAACAAATCTGGGCCTATACTGCATCAGAATACCTATATTTCACAAGGGTGCACCGAGATATCTCATGTCCGATTGCAACATGTTGATGACGAGCAGCTGCATGTGTCTTGGCGCCAAGCTAACATCGACGAGGAGTTATTAGTCCTGCCAAGGTCGATGCCAAGGCCAATGGGTAGAGCGTCGAGATCTGAAGAAAAAACTGGGTCCATTACAAATTGATATTGCACTTTCTAGCTTACAAAAAAATAGGGTGCATTACAACAACATATTGTGTAAAGAAACATGATTGCATCCTAAAGCAATAGGAGAAATTATTTTAAAAAGCCCAAGTGTCCAGATTTAATTGTTACTACTGTTGGGGAAAAACAAGCAAAGGTCTCTGAATTTAGAGAAAACAAATTGTCCCTATGGGACCAAGCTTGCCAGTCGGTCGACTTCACTAGTAGAATACATTCAAGTTTTACTACTAGTGAACATAAACAATAGAATTCAGCTTCACTCTAGTGCACAAACTAGAATTTCTTGTAACTTAAAGGCATGTATGAATAAATGAATAAGCTACAGCAATAAATAATCTATCGAAACCATCAATCCTTCGGAATTGTCAAGTATGAAAGCAAAATTAGGGATGTAGTGTGCCGTGATCCTTGCATGATCTTCCGTGATAGCACTTCTTTGGAAATGGCAAGGGCAAGGAGATGAACATATTTAATTTGGCACAGACATTGAGCTCAAAAGGGGTTTGGATAATAACCCTAGAAAGCCTTCGATATGTGCAAGCTATCGAATCGAAACCATGCATAAACACACATCTTTGTCGACACCAAAACAGCTGGTTATATGGTTTTGCTAATACATTTTGTCGTAAATCAAAGGAGTAAGCTTTTTGGAAGAAATAAAATAGTCAAGACACGATAGGGATGACTTGTGTGAAACTAAATGTTACAAAACTTTGCACCGGAAACTAACACTGACTACTACAGAAAAAATGAGATCAGGTGTGCCTTGGCAAGCAGTTTTTTATTCTCTGTTTTATACATAGTAATCAAGTACAAAAATACTTCCTCCGTCTCATAATATAAGAACGTTTTTATACTAGTGTAGTGTTAAAAATGTTCTTATATTTTGGGAAAGAGGGAGTACTATTCTTGAAACAAACTTGAAAACCTTGTTAATACTGGTAGCCTAAATCTAAACTTGTACACATGTTCATTCGGCTCCTAGCTGAACATTGGTACGTCTGTACAACTTGGGTTGGGTTGGCAGAACATTAACCCTATATTTCTTTTAAAACAGCTTTCAGTTGGCTGCTATTAAGAAAATACAAACCCAGAATCTTATATTACGGGACGGAGGGAGTAGGTGCTTTCGGCATGCAACTAAGTCATGCATCCTTTCCGAGACTTCCTTTGTAGATTACTCCCTAGGTAAAGAAATATAAGATCGCTTAGATCACTATTTTAGTGATCTAAATGCTCTTATATTTCTTTACGGAGGAGTAATAAGCAAGACGACTAAAATTTCAGCAAATAAAATGCCAAAAGAAGGGATTCTAAAGCACTTCCATAGCAAGATCTCGAGTCGTTTTTATCTACGGGAACACATTATAAGCTGATCAGTCATGCCACACAGATATAAGCTGCTCCATGAGCTATGTTTCAAAGGAGGAATCGAGGTAACTTAGGGGCGGGCCGGCGGCGCGCTGGGGTCGTCGGGGCGCGCGGGTGCGGTTGGGGCCGGGCTGGTGGGTGGGTGAGGTTGGGAGAGAGAGAGAGAGGGGGGTGGGGCCGGGCTGGAAGAGAGAGAGGGGAGGGGCCGGGCTGGGAGAGAGGGGTCGACCTCTTTGCCATCTGCCAGCCGTTGGCTGATGGAAAAGATATGGGCCTTTGCCATCCGCTGGCAGATGGCAAAGAGGTGGGGCTACTGGCCGTTATAGCACCGTTACCCATTGGGCTCCACCCACTTCTTTGCCATCTTCCAACAGATGGAAAAGATTCTTTGCCATCTGCTGGCAGATGGCAAAGAGGTGGGTTGACAGGCTATTGCAGCACTGGACCCTACCCACCTCTTTGCCATCTGCTGGCAGATGGCAAAGATTATTTGCCACCCACTAGCAGATGGCAAAGAATTGGCTGATGGCAACCATGTTCTTTGCCATCTGTCAGTTCTTTGCCATCTGTTTTTTATAAGCAGATGGCAAAGACGTTCTTTGCCATCAGCTGGCAGATGGCAAAGAGCTGGCTGATGGCAAATTCCCAGTTTCCAGTAGTGGAACCTATTATGTTTTCATGAATATATGTGAGTTCTTGATCCTATCTTGCAAGTCTATAGTCACCTACTATGTGTTATGATCCGCAAGAACCCCGGTGACAATAATCGGGACCACTCCCGGTGATGATCGTAGTTTGAGGAGTTCATGTATTCACTATGTGTTAATGCTTTGGTCCGGTACTCTATTAAAAGGAGGCCTTAATATCCCTTAGTTTCCGTTAGGACCCCGCTGCCACGGGAGGGTAGGACAAAAGATGTCATGCAAGTTCTTTTCCATAAGCACGTATGACTATTCGGAATACATGCCTACATTATATTGATGAATTGGAGCTAGTTTTTTGTCACCCTATATTATGATTGTTACATGATGAACCGCATCTGGCATAATTCTCCATCACCAATCCAATGCCTACAAGCTTTCCACATATTGTTCTTTGTTTATTTACTTTTCCGTTGCTACTTTTACAATCACTACAAAACCCAAAAATATTACTTTTGCTACCGTTACTTTTGTTACCGTCACCACTACTATCATACTACTTTGCTACTAAATACTTTGCTGCAGATACTAAGTTAACCAGGTGTGGTTGAATTGACAACTCAACTTCGAATACTTGAGAATATTCTTTGGCTCCCCTTGTGTCGAATCAATAAATTTGGGTTGAATACTCTACCCTCGAAAACAATTGCGATCCCCTATACTTGTGGGTTATCAAGACTATTTTCTGGCATAATATGTTGACAAATGAAAATAATTGGACACTTCCTGAGCCAACTCCTGAACCTATTCCTAAACCAACTCCAAAGAAAAGAGGTGTTCTATTTCTCAGTCCTGAAGATATGCAAGAGGCAAAGAAATCTATGAAAGAAAAGGGTATTAAAGCTGAAGATGTTAAGAATTTACCTCCAATTGAAGAAATACATGGTCTTAATTTACTGCCTGTTGAAGAAACATATGATCTCAATCCATTACCTATTGAAGAAACTCATGGTCTTGATAACCCGACACAGGTAGTAAAGGTAAATTCTCTTTATAGATATGATAAAGCTGAAATCCCTCCTACTAAGTTTGCTAGCCAATGCTTATATGAGTTTTATAATTTTATGTTAAGCAAGAAGACTTCAATGTTTATTTTTATAGACAATTGAAATACAATTCTGATACACTTGAACACTTGGGTGATTATATGTCCAGAGTAAAAGGTGAACTTAGACTCATTACTAAACATGCTTCAATGGTCACCACTCAAATAGAACAAGTACTTAAAGCTCAAAATGATTTGCTCAATAAATTGAACAGTAAGAAAAATGATTATGCTATTAGAGTGGCTACTAGAACTGGTAAAATGACTCAGGAACCTTTGTATCCTGAAGGCCACCCTAAGGCAGCTGTCAAAATAGTGAGGTTGAGGGGGACACGATGCCAGAGGGGGAGCCACCGCCGGGAGAGCAGGGTGGTCCGCACGGCAAATTTGGTGGGGAGGAGGACGATGATGACGAGCAGCATGTCGTCAGGGAGGTTGCTGATGAAGTCCAGGCTCGCTGGATGCGATTTTGGCTCGAGCCGCCTCTACTCTTTGGCTGCCTCGCCGTCCATCTCTGCCGGCAGCGACGCCAGTGTACACGTGTGCTGGTGTGTATTGTGTGTTGGGTGTGCGCAAGTGCGTCCTTCTGTTCTGTCGGATTTCGGGTTCCGGCAGACCCTCTAAGTTTGAACACTGGGGTGCGCCGGGGGGTCTTGAGCTTGTGCTAATGAAGATGGGCCGTGCTGGGCCACCCCTTGAGCCACGCCGCAGGCCGCAGGCAGGCAAGTCTGGGGACCCCCGTTCCCAGAACACCGACAGTAGCCCCCGGGCCCAAGGCTCGCGCGGACTTGGCTGAGCAGAGAAGCAAAGGGGCAAGTGCGAAGCGCCGCGGGCCCTAACAGCATGTGGCCTTGGGCGCCGCGTGGCGGTTGATTGGACGTGGGCGGCACTGTTCCCTCACGCCTCCTTATTTTGTGCCCAGCTAGGCGGACCCGCGGTTGCACACAGTCGTTCCCCTTGTCGTTGCTCGACCGTCCCCTGCTCTTCCTCCTCTCGAGCTCCAGTCTCCACTTCCAATCCAATCTCGAATCCCCCCCTTCCGTCGCCATGGCCCCGATGAAGAAGGGGAAAGGGAAGAAACTCGTGCCTCCGCCTCACTCGCCGGCGGCGGCGGCCCCTACCGTCGATCGGTCGATCATACTCAACCGAGAAGGCTTGGGCAAGGTCAGCTCTGCTCTGGCCACTATCTTCAACGAGTGCGGGAGGACGACGGCCTGGCCCGCGTCTCACTTCTCCATCGACAGAATAGTCACCGAGGTCCGGTACTTTGCCGACGCCCTGTGGGCGGGACTGGTTCCCCCCTTTTCCAATTTCTTCAACGCTGTGCTTTCCCATTACCAGATCCATATGATGCATTTGGGTCCTGAATCCATTACTCTTCTTGCCGTCTTCGCCTTTGTCTGTGAGGCAATGATGGGCATCCCTCCTTCAGTTGCCTTGCTGCGTCACTTCTTCTCTCTGCGCCTCGTCGACCCCACCCAATGCTCGGGGTGCGTGAGCTTCATTGCCGCACCTGAAACGGAGGCTTCAGGGATTGATTTCAGTCTTCCTCAGCGCTACCGGGTTCCGCGAGCGGTGGTCAGACGTGGATGTCGGGGTGCCCAGCCCCCTGCTTTCGTAACCAACATCTCCCGATGTCCCCAATTCAGGCTGGGGCCAGGAGACGCTCACGAGCCCCCGGCTCGTCTTCGTCTGGCGTCGCTTCACGTTCCTGAGGGCGCTCGACGTGACGGCGCCCAAGGTGGTGAAGGAGTTCCTGTTATGCCGCATTGCCCCTCTCCAGCATCACTCCCGCCGGATGTGGACCTTCGGCGGGCGTGAGGATCGCATGAGGCTCCAGGAGGAGGACCTGATGCCTGAAGTGCTGAGGAAGGTGCTCTTGGTCTTGACTGGGGACCCCACCCCCGACAGCATCCGGCAAGGGGGGGCTTTGCTGTACTTTTGCTCGAACATGGGCGACTTTGTTAATCACATACCCAGCTTCGACGAATGGGGGCTGCGCCCCGCTGGCCTCCTGGGGCCTCGCGAGAACCCAGTGGTGGTCACTGCCCTTCCAGTCGCCCACGGCGGTCCTTCCTCGAGTGGTGGAGCGGGGAGGCATGGGCCGCCGGAGGCTGAGGGGGCCCCCGCCGGGATGACGATGCCAGGAAGTACTTCCGAGGGGCAGCTCCTGAGGCCCGCGCTGCTGCGGCTGGAGGCGTTGAGCCGCTGCCCGCGGCACCCGTGGTTGAG
Organism: Aegilops bicornis; assembly: GCA_021605145.1. Lineage (NCBI taxonomy): Eukaryota > Viridiplantae > Streptophyta > Magnoliopsida > Poales > Poaceae > Aegilops > Aegilops bicornis. The sequence goes on from CM038670.1 coordinate 199,039,883, forward strand.
GCCCCTGAGGCCCTAGCTACCCCTCTTGGTGAGGCGACCGTCGGCGTGCATCAGGACGACGCCCCTGACGATGGTCACCTTGATGCTTCTTCCTCGTCACAGGCTGACACCTACGCTCCACTCCTGGGCCGCTTCCGCGTGGACTTCGAGGCTCTCCGGAAGAGAAGGGAGGGCTTGGGTGACGATTACCCTTGCCGCCTGCTGAAGCGCAGGAAGTATTTTTCCATTGATGAGTAAGTCTTCCCCTTTCCTAGCTCCTGATCCTCCTGTTGCTTTGGCTGATCCTTGCTCTGCAGGGCCCTTCCTGTCGAGCTCACGGAGATGGCTGAGGAGCCATCCCCCAGGCCTCGCCCTCTCCATCGCCTTCGAGCGCTCCGAGCTCAAGCAGAGCCCTTGTGGTGAGGCCGATCGGAGAGGTGAGCCATCCTGAGGCGCATTGCGGCCCTGCGCGCCTCGTGACCCTCCTTCGCGAGCCTCCTCGGGGCATAGCCAGCCTGCCCTAGGCTTCTCGACTGGTCGTGGATGGCGATTGGCTGAGGTCAGCCCTGCGCTCTTCATTTGGGGATGGGCTGGCTCCAGGTCGGGCTTCTGGCGAGGCGTGCCCGGCCATCGCGAGGGCGCCAGCCCCCAGCCCCCTGCCCAGAGGGGGAGTGCTGGTTCGTGGCCCTCCGCGCTTACTTGGGGCGGATGACGGTGCAGAAGACGTGCTCGAGCACGCTCGGGAGCGTCGCGCTCTTTGCCAAGGGTTTCTTCGGAGGGCATCTGACACGGTGAGCCTGCTTGGTGAAGAGCTCGCTGACAAAGACGCACGCCTTGAGGCTGAGGGCCTGCGCCTGGCTGAAGAGAGGCGCAAGCTGAAGGCAGCTGCTGCCCTTGCGCGCCACCAGCGTGACCTCGACAATGAGGAAGCCGAGGCGTCACTGGCGGCCTCTCGGGAGGCCCGTTCCCGGGTCATCGAGGAGGCCCGAGAGGCTGACCGGCGGCACGAGGCGGCGGAGGAGCGGGCGCGGGAACTCCAGGCCCGGTGCCGTTCCCTGGAGCAGCAGGTAGAGCTGCGTGAGATGGCCCTTGCGTCGATGAAGGTGGCTACGGTCGACCAGGCAGAGCTCCAGAGGCGTGAGGAGGCACTGATGCTAGAAGCTGCCGAACGCGTGCGCGATCTTGAGCGTCTGGAGACGAGGGAGCGCTTGGTGACGCAGGCGGAGGATGACATCGCTGCGCGGGAAGCCCGCGTCCTGGAAGAGGTCGGACGTCGGGTGGCGATGGCCCGCTTGAACCTTGAGCGCGAGTTCGAGGAGAGGCTGGGGTTGATCCGGGTCGAGGCTGAAGGCAGGACCGCCACCCTGAGGGCCAAGCTGGATGAAGTGACGCGGCAGGCCGATGCTTTCCGGGCCGCCCTTGGTGTGGCGTAGGAGGAGCTGACTACCTCCCGCGCTGAGGCGCATCTTCTCCGCCAACGGGTGGACGAGGCTGAGGCCGTTGCGCGACAGAACGAGGACGAGATACGCCAACGTGGATCTCGAGCATGAGCACGGCCCCATGCTCACCACGCCCGGAGAGAGCCAACACGGCCTTTGGGTAACATCTGTGGAGGCGTTGGCGAGCCCCACGCAGTCAACTACGCCGGCAACCTTCAGTTCTTCACCGACGTGGTGACGCAGCTGGAGGTGCGGTCGGTCAGAGCCAACAGGTTGGTGGAGGAGAGGAGCCGCGCCCTGCTCGGGCGCGCCTTTTCTCGTGTCTTCAGCCATCTCCGAAACATGGACCCCAACTTCAATTTGACGCCGCCATCGCCCCGATTACCTCGGGCCGTCGCGATGACTGGCGCCTTTGGGTGGAAGACAACGTGGATGCCCTCGTCAGGGCCTTCGCTTCTGATAACGACGGCGTGGTCGTGGCTGCTGATGAAGGCGGCGTGGTGAACGGCCCTGACGCCGCTGACGGCAACGCAGAGAGCGATGGCGAGGCCAGCGACGCCAGCGACGATTCAGGAGGTGCCCCTGAGGATGCATTGGGGGATTTATCCGACTGACCGCGTGCCGTCCCTGCTTCCTTACCCTGCGCAGATAGAGTTCGGGCTTTGCCCTAAAGGTTGTAAGAGCATTTTGGGAGGGGGAGCCCCTCATGTAAAAACTTGCATTTGGCGTATTAGTAGATGCGATATCTCCCGTACGCCTGCGCCAAGTGGCTGGCTTCGTGACGAGCTGGCTGGCTAGTTTACCTTCGACCCGCATGGGCCCTAAGATAGCCTGCGGAGGGCTGCGGTGTCTCGAGTGTCTCCTGATTGAGCCCATAGGACCTATAATAAAAACCTCCTGAGAGGGCGCGGGGACGGCAGTCTGGGCTGCACGCAAGCTAGGCCTGACCCGGCTCGCAAGGGGCTCACGAGAGGAGGCAGCTGAGGCAATTTGGTAACCAGAACGCGAGAGATTGCTCGAACGAGACTAAACACCCCTTCCCCGGACACACGCAAATCTCAAGCTCAAATCCAACTTAAATCCAACGGGGGAAAACGACAGCCAAGGGAAAAAGCAATGAAAGCAGAAAAAGGCCGCGTCTGGCACCTAGTCTAGTCTTGGACGTCTTCTCACCGGTAGCGAGCTAAGTGCTGCCATCGGGCGCGGAGGGAGCCCTGTGGCCCGAGGCCGGCACCCTGAGACTACGGGCGTGTACAGCCCCACTCATTATTACGTGATGCTGTCAGGGGGCGGCGAGCATCACAGGCACTGGGCCTTCTTCACAGGTACCGGCCTTGCTTCATATCGCCAGACAAGGGCCCCGCCTTGCGCCACACTCTAGTGCCACTCACAACGACCGGAAACCAGAACGCCGCTGATGGGGTAGAGCGGTCGCCAGCGGTTTCCCCGACGACCACGGGTCCTCCGCCAGGGGCAGGCCCTGAGGCACCTCCCCAGCAGAGGGCCTACCTCCTAAGGACGCCTTGCTCCGAACGCCGCGGTGGTGATGCTGGATCTCGGCCCCTCTCCTGCAGCACCCGGTGCCCTCCTCCTGAGGGGTAGTGAGGGAGTCCTCGACTAGGGGGTGTCAGGATAGCCGAACTATCATCTTTGGCCGGGCTCCTGGACTATGAAGATACAAGATTGAAGACTTCGTCCCTTGTCCGGATAGGACTTTCCTTGGCGTGGAAGGCAAGATTGGCAATACGGATATGTAGATTTCCTACCATTCTAACCGACTCTGTGTAACCCTAACCCTATTCGGTGTCTATATAAACCGAAGGGTTTTAGTCCGTAGGACGAACAACAATCATACCATAGGCTAGCTTCTAGGGTTTAGCCTCTCTGATCTCGTGGTAGATCTACTCTTGTACTACCCATATCATCAATATTAATCAAGCGTGAGTAGGGTATTACGTCCACGAGAGGGCCCGAACCTGGGTAAAAACATCGTGTCCCTTGTCTCCTGTTACCATCCGCCTAGACGCACAGTTCGGGACCCCCTACCGAGATCCGCCGGTTTTGACACCGGCGTTGGTGCTTTCATTGAGAGTTCATCTGTATGCGTCACCTATAGGCCCGATGGCTCCTTCAATCATCAAGAACGACGCAGTCCGTGGTGAGACTTCTCTCCGGACAGATCTTCGTATTCGGGCGGCTTTACGCTGCGGGCCAATTCGCTAGGCCATCCGGAGCAGATTGAAAGCTACGCCCGCCATCAGTCAGATTTGAAGCTTTGAACTATACGGCCGATGTCCGCGGAGATTTGATCTTCGACGGATTCGAACCACGTACCGGCGCCCGCCGTCTCGATGTATACGATCTAGCTCTGCCGCCGAACAGCGCCACAGGCCGCACTCAAGATCCGGCCCGACCCTTAATCGGGAGCCGGTTTCGCCGATCGAGGATGGTTGGTTGGACACCGCCTCGGGGGCTGAAATCTCCACGGTGATTGAGCTGAACACCATCCCTGTCCTTTGCGAAGCTCGTGACTCCCAGGTGCCGGACTCCTTTTTGGACTCCAAACCTCCCGCGCCTCTACCAGTCGAATCCGACTGGGCGCCGGTTATGGAGTTCACCGCCACGGACATCTTTCAAAGACTCGCCCTTTGGCGATATCCTGAACTCATTAAAGTCTCTCTCTTTGTCGAGGAGCCTGGCCGAACTATGGTCGGGAAGGTTGGGATTCGCCGACGAAGAAATTCAACGCCCACCCACCACCCACTTTGTAGCCACTGCCGATGATTTAACCGACATGCTCGACTTCGACCGAAGACATCGACGGTATGGACGATGGTGCCGGAGGCGATCAAGAGCCAAAGGCCCACGGGGCACTGGAAGGCCACCTCGTCATATGACATATACATGGTGGACATCCCAAAAGATGGGAATGGCGATGGAACGGCGGAGGATGACCCCTCGAAGAAACAACCCAAGCGCCGACGTCAGCGGCGCCGCTCTAAATCCCGCCACAGTAAAAACGGCGATTCCGGCACGGGAGACAATAATACCCCGGACAGTGCCGAAGACGACCCCCTCCAGTAGGACTCAGCGCAGGAGGAGGGAGAAGCAAGTCCGCACGATAGTGCAGCAGAAAGAGAGGTAGAGGACGACAATTATGCACCCCCCTCCGAAGACGAGGCAATCCTCGATGACGACGAATTCGCCGTGCCAGAGGACCCCGTCGAACAAGAGCGTTTTAAACGCAGGCTCATGGCCACGACAAGCAGCCTCAAGAAAAAGCAGCAACAGCTTAGAGCTGACCAAGACACGCTAGGCAGCGGATGGATCAAGTCCTTGCAGCGAAGAGTATGAACTCGAACGCCTCCAAAAGCTACCCCAAACGCAGGCCGTTGCCTCGATCAAAGGAGGAAGCACCCACGTCACCAGCACTACATGGCAGACCGGCCACCACAGCGGGTCATGACAGAAAAAGCCTCTCGGCCCTCCGCTCCAGCCCACGCCCGACGCTGCTCAAAAGTACCAAGGCACGGAAAACGCTACCGGACTTAAGTAGATATATTGGAGGATAAGGCAAATCATACAAGATCGATCTACAGATCGCATGGTCGCCCAATGATTCGGGATGATTACCGTCACGCCGGATACAGCAAACCCGGCCGGGCCGAAAACAGTAGACAAAGCTCATATGAGCTACGTCGTGATATAGCCCAATACAGAGGCGCCGCACACCCACTATGCTTCATAGATGAAGTAATGGACCATCAAATCCCTGAGGGCTTCAAACCCGTAAACATCGAATCGTATGATGGTACCACAGATCCTGCGGTCTGGATCGAGGACTATCTCCTCCATATCCACATGGCCCGCGGTGATGATCTACATGCCATCAAATACCTCCCACTCAAGCTTAAAGGACCAGCTCGGCATTGGCTCAACAGCTTGCCGCCAGAGTCAATCAGTTGTTGGGAGGACACGGAAGCCGCATTCCTTGATAACTTCCAGGAACATATGTGCGACCACCGGCGCCGATGACCTTAGCCATATAATTCAGCGACCCGGAAGAATCGGCGGAAAATTCTGGACACGGTTCCTAAAAAGAAAAATCAGACCGTCGACTGTCCGGATGCGAGGCGCTTAGCAACCTTCAAACACAACATCCATGACGAGTGGCTAGCCCGGCACCTAGGACAGGAAAAGCGAAATCCATGGCAGCCCTCACCACACTCATGATGATCCGGCTTTATGCTGGAGAGGACAGCTGGCTAGCTCAAGCAACAACTTGGCCAAACACCACTGGTAGTTCGGATACCAAGGACAGCAATGGCAGGTAGCGTCGCAACAAGCATAAATGCCGCGTTAACGGTGATAATGCTGAAGATCTGACGATAAATGCCGGATTCAGAGGCTCTAAACCCGGTCAGCGGAAGAAGCCATTCAAAAGAAATACCCAGGGCCCGTCCAACTTGGACCGAATACTCGATCGCTTGTGCCAGATACATGGCATCCCCGAAAAACCAGCCAACCACACCAACAGGGATTGTTGGGTGTTCAAGCAAGCAGGCAACTAAGCGCCGAAAACAACGATGAGGGGCTGCATAGCGATGACGAGGAAGAGCCCCGACCGCCGAACAATAGAGGACAGAAGGGCTTTACCACACAAGTGTGGACGGTGAACATGATATACGCAACCCACATACCCAAAAGGGAGCGGAAGCGCGCACTAAAGGACGATATCTGGCGATGGAGCGATCGCCCAGTTCAACCCATTGTCTTCCTGCCCGATCACCTTCGATCGAAGGAACCACCCCACTAGCATCTGTCACGACGGTTTTGCTGCATTGGTTCTTGACCCAATTATTGACGAATTTCACCTCACTAGAGTCCTGATGGACAGCGGCAGCAGCCTGAACCTGATTTATCAGGATACAATAGACCCGTCAAGGATCAAACCCACAAAGACGACCTTTAAAGGCGTCATTCTAGGTGTAGAGGCCAACTGGACAGGCTCCGTTACCCTTGAAGTGGTCTCCGGATCCCTGGATAACTTCCGGAGTGAGGAGTTAATCTTCGACATAGCCCCGTTCCGCAGAGGCTACCACGCACTGCTCGGACGAACCGCATTCACAAAATTCAATGCGGTGCCGCACTACGCGTACCTCAAACTCAAGATGCCAGGCCCTCGAGGCCTAATCACGGTCAATGGAAACACCGAACGCTCCCTCCGAACGGAGGAGCATACGGCCGCCCTTGCGGCAGAAGTGCAGAACAGCCTCTTAAGGCAATTCTCCAGTCCGGCCAATAAACAATAGGACACTGTCAAGCGCGCCCGGTGTAACCTATAGCAAGACCGCCTGGCACGTTCTGAACAAGCGTAGTAATGCAGCCCCAACCCCAGCCCTCGCGAACTCGCGAAGCCAGTACTACGTGCACGTAATTGCGCTCTGAAGCACCATGGGCATAGGGGACGGGCCACGACCACGGCACGCCCAGAATGCGGCTAGACCGCACTAGGGGCTCCCGTTTGTGTCATTCCTTTTTTCTTTTTCTTCCTTTTACTTTCAGGACTCTGTTCTCCAGAAGCCCTGTCGGCATTCGTGCCGAATACACGATGCACCAGCCGTGGAAGCGTAAAACTGCGTCGAGTGTCCAGGTGGTCTCTATTACGAGCAGTATACCTGTTTTACATACCACACCGCAAACTTACCCGTGGAAGGGAGACATGTCAAAAGTCCCGTACCTTGCTTATCGCACAATTGGTATCGTTCTGCTTTTATTTGCAGTTTCATTTATGACATTGCGCAACCGTACAATTTGGTACGGCCAATACACCAGGGGCTTATGTACCCCAAAAACATGGTGTGACAAGTCCGAACACTTTCACAAGTGCGGCACCCCGAACTTATAGCATTATATGCATCGGCTCCGAATCATGTCTTGGGCCAATAGTTGGGTTTGCCCAGCTCCCATGTTTTGGTACCTTACGTTCCGTTATATCGACTAAGGTAGCACTGTGAGAACCACTGCGATTGTGCCCCGGTTGAGCTGGGATGAGCACCTCAGTGGAGAAAGCTAAAACTGACCGTAATGATAAGGCGAGAGCCGGTCGCTGTTCGAGAGGTTTCTTCGAGTCCCTAAATACTTATGTCGCTTAGAGCGAGGAACCGGCATTGTCCGGCCAAAGCGTGGATAGTGCCCCGAACTCGGTCTTCCGAATACTAAGGGCTTCGCCGAAATTCAAAATTATAGAATTCTATGGCTAAGTGAGAGTGTTCAAGCATTATAGTCTGGTTGCCTGGTTCGTTGCGTTGAGCGCCTCCCTCTAAGTACCCAAGAATGGGAACAAGAGCGCTCAAGTTTATCCCGAACTCCCCAGCACTCGTGGCATGGGGGCTGAAGCCAACGACTCGCCATCTATCAAATTTGATAAACGGCCGCACAGAAGGTAATATTTTAAATTCAAAAGCGTTGCTTAGCGCATATGAAAAAGTTTTCAGCGTACAGGATAACAAATGCGAGTCTACTCAAATATTACATCTTTGGAGCATTCACTGCTATAAAGGCGGGCACCCTTCAGACGCCCTCATAATACTTCTCGGGCTTGCGATGTTCTTTGCCCGGCGGCGGCTGTCCGTCACCGGCTTCTCGCGTCAGCTTGCCCCAGTGCACCTTGGCACGGGCAAGGGCCCTATGGGCACCTTCAATACAGACGGAGCACTTGATGACTTCGATCCATGGACAGGAATCCACCAGCCGCCGCACTAGCCCGAAGTAGCTCCCAGGCATGGCCTCATTTGGCCACAGCCGAGCTATAAGGCCCTTCATGGCCTGTTCGGTGACCTTGTGGAGCTCGACCAATTGCTTCAGTTGGTCGCTCCAGGGCACCGGGTGTTCGGCCTCAGCATACTGAGACCAAAACATATTTTCCGTCGAGCTCCCTTCTTCGGCTCGGTAGAAAGCGGCGGCATCGGAGACACTCCACGGCAGATCTGCGAACGCTCTGGAGAGCTCGGATTCGGTAAGTACTAGATAATTGACTTTTATATTCTTCCTCTGCATAAAGAATGCCTTACCCGCCGCGATCTTCTTTATTGCCTCAATCTCCTGGAGGGCTTTTTGGGCCTCGGCCTTAGCAGCTTTGGCACTCTCAAGAGCCGAGGCAAGCTCGGACTCTCGGGTCTTAAGTCACGCTCCAAACCCTCGTGTTTTTCCACGAGAGCCTGGAGCTCTTGCCGCATTACCTCCGCCAGCTGCGCCTCCCCTTCTCTCACTTTCGGTCCGCTCATGTCGCTTTGTTCGATCATGGACACTGCCTCCTTCAGGGTCGCCACCCCGCTCGTGGCCCCTGCAGTACCCATGTTATTCCTCTTATCTTTTGCAACCACATTTTTCAAATTCCATAAGGTATTACTTACCTCCCTTGTCCTCGAGCTGCTTCTTGGCTTGGTCGAGCTTGTTCTCGGACCGCTCGAGGCTCTCCTTCAATACATTGACCTCCGCAGTGAGTGCGGCAGAGGTCAGCAAGGCAGCCTGCATTCCCATATTGACATAATTATGTTAGACTCCTGCGTATATATTTTTAGATCCTCAGTCCGGCTTTTCTTTCCGAACACCGAACTAAGCATCGAGGGGCTCTGTCTGTCATGCGTAATCTTCTTCCATATATTAAAACTTACCTCAAAGCACTGTTAGAAGGTCGTTGCGGGCTTGATCGGCCCAGCTCTTGGCGGATCGAACTTATGGATCACCACACTCATAACAAGGCGGTGCTCCTCCTCGATGGAGGCGCCTGTTACCCAAAGAAGCTATCCGGTGCCTCCGGTTGGGACGGATGACACCGGCGTCTTACCCTTCCTCTGAAGGGGCCGCTTGCCGGACTTGGAATCGCTGAAGGTTCTGGTATGGAGTCCGGACAAGGGTCGGGCTTAGAGCCCTGGGGTCTCGCTCCCTCGCGCTGGAGTCTGGGAGGCTGCCTTGCAGGCGCCTCTGCGCCGCCTCCTCTTGACCAGGCCCCCTTGGGGCCCCACCTCGGCGTCGTCGCCAGCGTGAGGTGAGGAGGCGGCCGGAAGTGAAGTACTCTCCACTTCCGACGAATTCAGGGACCCGCTCGACGAAGAGGCGAGCTCGTCCTTGGGCGGGCTGCATGATTGTTCGGCATTAGAGAACACTATGCAATGAAAAAAAGCCAAGGGTATACGGACACTTACGATCTCGCTAGGGGCTTGGCCCTCGAGGGCCACTCCTCGCCGTTGTTGGCGTTGGTGGAGACGTCCGAGGAAGGTTTCTTCCCTTCTTGAACCCTCCGGCCTCCCCAGCTGGGGCGGCCTTTCTTTTCTTCTCTCCCCCTGCTGGGGGAGAGGCTTCTGTTTCCTCCTCCTCGTTTTGACGGGAGGAGTCCGCCTCCGAGTCGTCGGATGATGAGTCCGACAACACCTGGCGCCGGGCACTCCTTCGAGTCCCCGTGGCCTCCTTCTTGGCCTTCTTCTCCGGCACCACGTAAGGCGCCGAGCGTGCAGTTTCGCCAAGCGGGCGTCTCTGGGTCTTCGGCAAAGGAGCCGGACGATTAACCTGCCGGATGTGCTCCGCCATTCCTGTCAAAGGTAAAGGGAGTTTAGATCCCGCATAGAGTCAAACTATGAAAAAAGAGTCCCATAAAGGGTAAAATAACTTACCTCGCTGGCTTGACGCTGCGAGCTGAATCCGCGATCTTCGGTAGCGGATGTGGGAGCCTCGGCGCCCTTGAACAGCACCTTCCAGGCGTCTTCGTACGTAGTGTCGAAGAGCCTTTTCAGAGTTGGGTGCTGTGCCGGATCGAACTCCCACAATTTGAAGGCCCGTTGTTGGCATGGGATAATCCGCGGATGAGCATCACACTGATTACGTTGACAAGCCCGAGATTCTTATCCACCAGGTTTGGACGCAAGTTTGGAGTCCGAACAGCTCATCCGAATCCCCCACGTCGCCCGTCTCTTTCCATGATGAGAGCCGTGTGGGGAAGCCAGATCGGAATTCGGGGGCCGCCGCCCATTGAGAGTTGCGCGGCTCGGTGATGTAGAACCATCCCGATTGCCACCCCTTTATGGTCTCCACAAAGGAGCCCTCGAGCTATAGTACTTTGGCCATCTTGCCAACCATGGCGCCTCCGCACTCCGCTTGGCGGCCGCCCACTACCTTCGGCTTGACATTGAAGATCTTCAGCCATAAGCCGAAGTGGGGCTGGATCTGAAGGAAGGCCTCGCATGACGATAAACGCCCGAGATGTTGAGGATGAAGTTCGGGGCCAGATCGTGGAAATCCAGGCCGTAGTAGAACATTAGCCCTGGACAAATGGGTGAAGTGGAAAACCTAGTCCAGCGGAGGAAGTGGGTGAGGAACACCACCCTCTCATGGGGCCGGGGTGAGAATAAGCTGCCCTCATCGGGTAGCCGGTGCGCGATGTCATTTGGACAAGTATCCGCCTTCCGCAGCTTTTTGATGTGCCCCTCCGTGACGGAGGAGGCCATCCACTTGCCTCCCGCTCCGGACATAGTTGGAGAAGGTTGAGGTAGGATGTGCGGACTTGGGCGCTGGAGCTCGAAAGTCTTGTGAAATGGATGAGTAAAGGAGGAAGAAGGCGTAGGTGAAAAGGTGTATCCCTATCCCCTTATATGGACGGACGAAGCTATGCGTCCCCCGCCAGCCTGATAAAACTCGCTTATCTCCCAAGCGCCGCAATCAATGGCGCGGTTGGGTTACCCACATCCGTATTGATGAGAATCCCGGAATAAGGGGGCACGATCTACGCTTTGATAAGACATGCCAAGGAAGCCGCCTCGCTAAAACGCGCTGAGGTGGAACAGTAAAAACGATTCATATAAAGGCCTGGCCGTGGTGTGATGTCACGCCGCGGAATACGTCAGTAGATCTGTGCAAAAGTTATTCTCCCTACTATGGTTTGTGGAACTTGTTTTGCAGATCCGGACACTATCCTTGTGTTCAAAACCTTCTAAGTATTCGGAGGAGGAACCCGCCTTGCAATGCCGAAGACAATATGCGCGCCGGACTCGTCGTCATTGAAGCTTGGTTCAGGGGCTACTGAGGGAGTCCTGGACTAGGGGGTGTCCGGATAGCCGAACTATCATCTTTGGCCGGACTCCTGGACTATCAAGATACAAGATTGAAGACTTCGTCCCTTGTCCGGATAGGACTTTCCTTGGCGTGGAAGGCAAGATTGGCGATACGGATATGTAGGTTTCCTACCATTGTAACCGACTCTGTGTAACCCTAACCCTATTCGGTGTCTATATAAACCGAAGGGTTTTAGTCCGTAGGACGAACAACAATCATACCATAGGCTAGCTTCTAGGGTTTAGCCTCTCTGATCTCGTGGTGGATCTACTCTTGTACTACCCATATCATCAATATTAATCAAGCAGGAGTAGGGTATTATTACCTCCATCGAGAGGTCCCGAACCTGGGTAAAAACATCGTGTCCCTTGTCTCATGTTACCATCCGCCTACACGCACAGTTCGGGACCCCCTACCTGAGATCCGCCGGTTTTGACACCGACAGGTAAGAAACCGCAGGAGTGGGGCAGCCGCCTGCTGCGGCGACATGCACCTCCTGCGAGCCATGGTTAGCGTATGCCTGCTCCTGAGGAATTAGCGGTACCCGATAATTGTTGCTTCCAGCGTGGCCGACGGCGCCTTCCCGGGACTCCTGGAAGAGCTCAGCTTCTGGTGCTTCGTCCCCCCAGCTTGGGCCGAGGAGCGAGCCTTGTTCGTCCTCATGCGCGTGCCCTTGGTCCATCATGTGGGCACGTACTCTTCTGGAGCCGCCATCCCGAAGGTTGCGCCGTAGTGCTCCGTGTGCCACGCAGCTCTGCTTGAGGCGCCAGCCTGGGGGTGGTAGCGCGGCAGCCCACTTGGGTCGTGGGTCGTGGCGAGTCCTTCTTCGCCTCGAGGCGGTGGCAGCCGCTTCTGGCCCGTCTTGGCGGCCTGGCTGGCGTTGGGGTGGCCTTGGAGTCCTCTTGGAGCTGCGCGGGCGTGGGCGGAGCCTCCGCGTGGGCCGCCCTGAACCTGAGGCGGGAGTTGGGTGCAGAAGGGGTGAGCCCCCGATGCGGCGAAGCCCAGGAGCTCTGCCACCCGTTCCAGCAGCACGTCGCGGCCGCCTCCAGCAGCCTGCATTGCAGTAACTCTCGGGCCACCGTGAGCGCGGCCCTTGAGTTTGCTTGCTCCCGTAGGGTGTACGGAGTCGTGGCATGGCGTGGTTGTGAGGCCTCGCCGCCCGACCGCGCTGTGGCGTGAGAGCTGTCATTGACTGTCCGCGTCGCCCGCGGCCCGCAGCGCCCTGCGGACCGCGAGCTGCCTGGGGCATGGGGTCGCCCGGGGCGAGCGGCTCTGCATGGGAGGGCCAGGCCGCCCAAGGATCAGGGTTGCCCGCCTGGTCGCCGGACATGATGATGACGATGTGACGGGACGCCAAGCGGCAGAAGGTGGATTCCGGCGCACCCCTACCTGGCGCGCCAAATGTCGAATTTCGGGTTCCGGCAGACCCTCAAGGTTCGAACACTGGGGTGCGCGCGGAGATCTCACCTTCTACCTACCTGCACCTCGCCGCCTCGCTAAGATCTAAGCTATGAAAGGAACAACACAAGAGACACATGGTTTATACTAGTTCGGGCCACCATTGTGGTGTAATACCCTACTCTAGTTTGTGGTGTGATGGATTGCCTCTTGGGTTGATGATGATGAACAATACAAGGAAGAACAGCCTCGCGAGGGTCTGTTCTTGGCTGGTGCGATGAACTGCTAGGGGGAGTTCAGTCGCTCTCTCTCTGCTGATCCCAGATGCTGGATCCTCTCTCTAGATGCCTCTACCTTGCGGGTGGCTAGTCCTATTTATAGGCAAAGGCCCTGGGCCTCTTCCCAAATATTGAGCGGGAAGGGTGCCAACAATTGGCCATTTTGAAGGGGAACATCTAGTACACTAATTCTGACTAAAGTTGGTCCTCGCCTGTCAAAGGCTCTGGTGGTGACACCGGCTTGGGCTCCACAATGACTTCCTTCCTGCCGTTGCGACGGTCTTGGTCTTTTTGAACCGAAATGGATGCCTTTGCTTGATGCCCTTGCCTGTGCTTGCTCCCTTTGCACCAAAGAGGAAAGGAGGACACTGCACGAGCTGGCGCCCGCCTGGCGCCCTTGGTCGTCATGGCTTGCGTCATGGGCACCTTGTGAGGTACCCCGCCTTGATCTCTCCGCCTCCTCGCGAGCCAGCCTGAAGAGGCCGTGCCTGAGGAAGCTCCCTGTCTTCCGCCCCGCGATGCTTGGCCCCTCGCGAGGGGGTCTTGAGCTTGTGCTGATGAAGATGGGCCGTGCTGGGCCACCCCTTGAGCCACGCCGCAGGCCGCAGGCAGGCAAGTCTAGGGACCCCCGTTCCCAGAACGCCGACATGTTCATGTCGCCATTCAGTGGTGAAGTGTGCATGAGTGTGTCCTTCACGCGGAAGAAGTGTGCCCTCAATTTACTAGCGTGCGGGTAAAGGAAATATGCCCTAGAGGCAATAATATAGTTATTATTTTATTTCCTTATATCATGATAAATGTTTATTATTCGTGCTATAATTGTATTAACCGGAAACTTGATACATGTGTGAACTCATAGACAAAACAAAGTGTCCCTAGTATGCCTCTACTAGACTAGCTCGTTAATCAAAGATGGTTAAGTTTCCTGACCATAGACATGTGTTGCATTTGATGAACGGGGTCAAATCATTAGGAGAATGATGTGATGGACAAGACCCATTCGTTAGCTTAGCATTAGGATCGTTAAAGTTTCATTTCTACTGCTTTCTTCATGACTTATACATGTTCCTCACACTATGAGATTGTGCAACTCCCGAATACCATAGGAACACTTAGTGTGCTATCAAACGTCACAACGTAACTGGGTGATTATAAAGATGCTCTACAGGTGTCTCCGATGGTGTTTGTTGAGTTGGCATAGATCGAGATTACGATTTGTCACTCCGTGTTTCGGAAAGGTATCTCTAGGCCCTCTCGGTAATGCACATCACTATAAGCCTTGCAAGCAATGTGAATAATGAGTTAGTTGTGGGAGGATGCATTACGGAACGAGTAAAGAGACTTGCCGGTAACGAGATTGAACTAGGTATGGTGAGTAACATACCAATGAAAAGGGAACAACGTATGTTGTTATGCGCTTTGACCGACAAAGATCTTCGTAGAATATGTAGGAACCAATATGAGCGTCCAGGTTCCGCTATTGGTTATTGACCGAAGAGGTGTCTCGGTCATGTCTACATAGTTCTCGAACCAGTAGGGTCCGCACGCTTAACGTTCGATGACGATTGGTATTATGAGTTTATGTGATTTGATGACCGAAGGTTGTTTGGAGTCCCGGATGAGATCACGAAGATGATGAGGAGTCTCGAAATGGTCGAGAGGTAAAGATCGATATATTGAAATGCTATATTCGGACATCGGAAAGGTTCCGAGTGATTCGAGTATTTTTCGGAGTACCGGAGAGTTACGGGAATTCGCCGGGAGAAGTAGTGGGCCTCAATGGGTGGCCACGCCCCCCCCCCCCATGGCAAATCCGAATTGCACTAGGGAGGGGGCGGCACCCCCTCTCTTTCCTTCTCCCTCTCCTACTCCTTCCCTCTCTCCCCTCTTGGAAAACGAAGGGGACTCCAACTAGGGTTGGGAAGCCTAGTTGGACTCCCCCTATAGGCGTGCCCCTCCTAGGCTTGCCTCCTCCTCCTCCCTCCTTTATATACGTGGGCAGGGGGCACCCCAAAGGATAGCAGACAATCTCTTAGCCGTGTGCGGTGCCCCCCTCCAGAGTTACACACCTAGGTCATATCGTCGTAGTGCTTAGGCGAAGCCCTGCGCCGGTAACTTCATTTAAAACTGTGGAATAGTTTCACAACTCACGCCACCTGGAACACCATAGCGTAATGGTGTGTCCGAACGTCGTAACCGTACTTTATTGGATATGGTGCGATCTATAATGTCTCTTACTGATTTACCATTATCTTTTTAGGGTTATGCATTAGAGACAACTGCATTCACGTTAAATAGGGCATCATCTAAATCCGTTGAGACGACACCATATGAATTGTGGTTTAGCAAGAAACCGAAGTTGTCGTTTCTTAAAGTTCGGGGTTGTGATGCTTATATGAAAAAGCTTCAACCTGATAAGCTCGAACCCAAATCAGAGAAATGCGTCTTCATAGGATACCCAAAGGAAACTGTTAGGTATACCTTCTATCACAGATCTGAAGGCAAGATATTCGTTGCTAAGAATGGATCCTTTCTAGAGAAGGAGTTTCTCTCGAAAGAAGTCAGTTGGAGGAAAGTAAAACTTGATGAGGTAATTGTACCTTCTCCCAAATTGGAAAGTATTTCATCACAGAAATCAGTTCCAGTGATGCCTACACCAATTAGTGCAGATGTTAATGATGATGATCATGAAACTTCAGATCAAGTTTCTACTGAACTTCGTAGGTCAAACGGAATATGTTCCGCACCAAACTGGTACAGTAATCATATTCTGGGAATCATGTTACTAGACCATGACGAACCTACGAACTATGAGGAAGCGATGATGAGCCCAGATTCCGCGAAATGGTTTGAGGCCATGAAATCTGAGATGGGATCCATGTATGAGAACAAAGTATGGACTTTGATTGACTTGCCCGATGATCGGTGATCCATTGAGAATAAATGGATCTTTAAGAGGAAGACGGACGCTAAAAGTACTGTTACTATCTACAAAGCTTGAATTGTCGCAAAAGGTTTTCGAAAAGTTCAAGGTGTTGACTACGATGAGATTTTCTCACTTGTATCGATGCTTAGAGTTTGTCCGAATCATGCTGGCAATTGCCGCATTTTATGAAATCGGGCAAATGGATGTCAAAACTGCATTCCTTAATGGATTGTATATGATACAACCAAAAGGTTTTGTCAATCCTAAAGGTGCTACCAAAATGTGCAAGCTCCAGTGATCCATCTATGGACTGGTGCAAGCATCTCGGAGTTGGAATATACGCTTTGATAAGTTGATCAAAGCATATAGTTTTATATAGACTTGCGGAGAAGCCTGTATTTACAGGAAAGTGAGTGGGAGTACTACAGCCTTTCTGATAAGTATATGTGAATGACATATTATTGATCGGAAATGATGTAGAATTTTCTGGAAAGCATAAAGGAGTGTTTGAAAGGATTTTTTTCAAAGAAAGACCTCGGTGAAGCTACTTTCGTAATGGGCATCAAGCTCTATAGTGATATATCAAGACGCTTGATAAGATTTTTCAATGAGTACATACCTTGACAAGATTTTGAAGTAGTTCAAAATGGAACAGTCAAAGAAGGAGTTCTTTCCTATATTGCAAGGTGTAAAATTGAGTAAATACTCAAAACACGACCACGGCAGAAAATAGAAAGAGAATGAAAGTCATTCACTATGCCTCAACCATAGGTTCTGTAAAGTATGCTATGTTGTGTACTAGACCTATTGTGTACCTCACCATGACTTTGGCAAGAGGGTACTATAGTGATCCAGGAGTGGATCACTGGACAGCGGTCGAAACAATCCTTAGTGGAATAAGGAAATGTTTCTCGGTTATGGAGGTGACAAAGAGTTCGCCGTAAAGAGTTACGTCGATGCAAACTTTGACACCGATCTGGATGACTCTAAGTCTCGATCTAGATACATATTGAAAGTGGGAGCAATTAGCTAGAGTAGCTCCATGCAGAGCATTGTACACATAAAAGTTTGCAAAATACATATGAATCTCAATGTGGCAGACCCATTGACTAAACCTCTATCACAAGCAAAACAAGATCACACCTTAGTACTCTTTGGGTGTTAATCACATGGCGATGTGAACTAGATTATTGACTCTAGTAAACCCTTTAGATATTGGTTACATGGTGATGTGAACTATAGAGTGTTAAATCACATGACGATGTGAACTATTGGTGTTAAATCACATGGCGATGTGAACTAGATTATTGACTCTAGTGCAAGTGGGAGACTGAAGGAAATATGCCCTAGAGGCAAATAAAGTTATTATTTTATTTCCTTACATCAAGATAAATGTTTATTATTCATGCTAGAATTGTATTAACCGGAAACTTGATACATGTGTGAATACATAGACAAAACAAAGTGTCCCTAGTATGCCTCTACTAGACTAGCTCGTTAATCAAAGATGGTTAAGTTTCCTGACCATAGACATGTGTATTCATTTGATGAACGGGGTCTCATCATTAGGGGAATGATGTGATGGAGAAGACCCATTCGTTAGCTTAGCATATGATCATTAAAGTTTCATTGCTACTGCTTTCTTCAGGACTTATACATGTTCCTCACACTATGAGATTATGCAACTCCCGAATACCAGAGGAACACTTAGTGTGCTATCAAACATCACAACGTAACTGGGTGATTATAAAGATGCTCTACAGGTGTCTCCGATGGTGTTTGTTGAGTTGGCATAGATCGAGATTACGATTTGTCACTCCGTGTTTCAAAGAGGTATCTCTGGGCCCTCTCTGTAATGCACATCACTATAAGCCTTGCAAGCAATAAGACTAATGAGTTAGTTGCAGGATGATGCATTACGGAACGAGTAAATAGACTTGCCGGTAATGATATTTAATTAGGTATGGTGATACCGACGATCGAATGCCGGGCAAGTAACATACCTATGACAAAGGGAACAAATATGTTGTTGTGCGGTTTGACCGTTAAAGATCTTCGTAGAATATGTAGGGACCAATATGAGTATCTAGGTTCCGCTATTGGATATTGACCGGAGAGGTGTCTCTGTCATGTCAACATAGTTCTCGAACCCGTAGTGTCCGCACACTTAACGTTCGATGACGATTGCTATTATGAGTTTATGTGATTTGATGACCGAAGGTTATTCGGAGTCCTAGATGAGATCACGAACATGATGAGGAGTCTCTAAATGGTCGATAGGTAAAGATCGATATATTGGAAGGCTATATTCAGACATCGGAAAGGTTCCGAGTGGTTCGGGTATTTTTCGGAGTACCGGAGAGTTATGAGAATTCATCGGGGGAAGTAGTGGGCCTTAATGGGCCATACGGGAAAGGAGAGAAGGGCCTCAAGGGGTGGCCACGCCCCCCCCCCCTCCCATGGCAAGTCCAAATTGGACTAGGGAGGGGGCGGCGCCCCCTCTCTTTCCTTCTCCCTCTCCTACTCCTTCCCTCTCTCCCCTCTTGGAAAAGGAAGGGGACTCCAACTAGGATTGGGAATATTAGTTGGACTCCCCCTATTGGCGCGCCCCTCCTAGGCCAGCCGCCTCCTCCTTCCTCCTTTATATACGTGGGCAGGGGGCACCCCAAAGGATAACAGACAATCTCTTAGCCGTGTGCGGTGCCCCCCTCCACAATTACACACCTAGGTCATATCGTCGTAGTGCTTAGGCGAAGCCCTGCGCCGGTAAGTTCATCATCACCATCGTCATGCTGTCGTGCTGACAGAACTCTCCCTTGTCCTCAACTGGATGAAGATCTTGAGGAACGTCAACGAGCTGAACGTGTGCTGGACGCGGAGGTGTCGTACGTTTGGTGCTTGGATCGGTTGGATCGCGAAGACGTTTGACTACATCAACTGCGTTACTAAACGCTTCCGCTTTTGGTCTACAAGGGTACGTAGACACACTCTCCCCGCTCGTTGCTATGCATCTCCTAGATAGATCTTGCGTGATCGTAGGTAAATTTTTGAAATACTACGTTCCCCAACAGCGGGGTGCTACCCCGAGTGGTTTCAACTTTTTTTACTTCACCACGTGTCAGATGGGCCTCTAGTTTACTTATTTTCACGCACTGCCACATGGGCTAGCACACGAAGATAGAAAACACGAGCTAACAAGGCAGCATGTGGATTGGTTGACTGGTGAACTAAACAATATATGGAGCTATACGCTGACACAGTGACCATATAGTCCCTCGGTATAGAGAGTTCGACTGAGAGGGGAGGCCCATGAGATATCGTAGAGAAAGAGAGAAAGAGCTACTCCCTCCGTTCGATAATGTAGTGCCTACATTTTCTTAAAGTCAAATTTTGAAAACTTTACCAAGTTTATAAAGAAATTACTTATATCTAGAATACCAAAGATAAATGATAGTATGAAGTAAGTACATGTTGTGATGAAACTAATGATCATTCCAGATGTAAATGTTTTTTCCACATATACCTGGTCAAACTTTTCTGAGGCTTGACTTTTCAAAACATCCATATGCTTATGGACGTGAGAGAGTACCTAACTAGAGAGAGAGAGAGAGAGTGAAATAGAAAGAGTGATTCAAAAAGTGTGTGTGCGTGTGTGAAATAAACATGGACAACACACGATAAAAGTAGAGAAAAAGCGTGTGTGTCTTATGCAAACATATCACACATGAATCTTCAACAGCAGAAGCGAGGTGAGGAGATAGTGTTTGGTTGTTTGCAACCGAGAGAGAAAGACCCCTAGCACATGGCCAATAGAGGTCTGACAAACAAGGGAGAGAGGTCAAGAAGATAGCTAGTGTGTGATTTTTTGCAACGGAGAGAGACACCCCTATAGCACATGTCCAATAGAGGTCGAGAGGGACGCATGGAGAAGATGGACGCATGGGGAGGGAGAGAGGGTGAGTTTGTGATAGAGAGATCCCTCGTGATCGTGAGGGACTATATGGGTGGGAGATCGAGGAACGAGGAGGCGTGTGCGATAGAAAGATGCCACTGAGAAATCGAGATAGACCATGCACATGTTTGTGATGGAGACTAAGAATTAGCTAGTCATATACATATAGGGGGATTGTGTGTGCCTGCAATTGAGTGAGAGACCATCATACTTGGCTAGGCGTGAGATTGTGTGTGTGTGTGCATGTGAGATGGAGAGAGAACGAGGGAGAGATATAGAGTTTTAGATGGGTCTATCGAGTGCGAGTGAGATACGCATGTGTATGTGTGACCAAGGAAGATGGAGAGTTTGAGAGAGAGAGAGAGAGAGGGGGGGGGGAAGAGCTCCGAGACAGCAAAGTGGTGCGTGAGAGAGTTACGAGCAATGAGCCAGGGAATTTGAGTGCGTATGATGAGTGGACCCAAGATATTTAGCTTGGACTTGAGAATCATACGTAGTGTGCTAGAGAGACCTATACATGGAGTGTGCATGCGAACTAGAAAGACCCCCCACACACACACACAAAGAGAGAGAGATAGAGAGAGAGAGGGAGAGGGACAAACAAGGTTTGTGTTGGGATGCGTGTGTGTCAGGACCCTGATTCCAAGTTACATCGATCTAGCCGGTAACACCTCATATCACTTTACGGCCTCACGCACGGTATTCCCACGGGTGTCGCCTTACCATGGCCCGGGACCGTTTGCGCCTTTTGGCTCACGTATATGATAGTGTCGCTAGCATCCATATGACAGAGAACCCAGGCCGACATGGCTAGTCATGAACCCAAAGCAGCACTAACCCATGGGGACAGGCATACATGAATCAACTTCGAGCATGCCGGTCAGCAGCGTGTGAATCCGGGTTGTAGCACTGGGCTAACAGGACTCCGGGAACCCGGGCTGTAGCAGGCTAGGAAGGACTCCGGATGTCACCGCGTGACATTTCCCCGAAGGGACAGACACAGGAACAAAGTGAAACACATGCCGGCCAGTCAAGCGTCCTGAGCAGTAGTGCTGGGCTAGCAGGACTCCGGTGAAACGGGCTGTAGCGGACTACTATGGCTCAAGGAAGCACTAGACTACATTTCCCCATAAGAGAGGCTGCCAAGGATAAACAACTAGATTGTCGGATCCCACACATACCAAGCATTTCAGACATACACACAATATGCTCGATATGTGTAAATACAACATGGCATCACAACATAACTCTACGACTCAAGTATTTATTCATTAGGCTCCGAGGAGCAAGATAGTACAAACATGGGTCTCATGACCCAACGTTTAGAGCATACAAATCAAAGGACACGCGGAAGCTTAACATGTCTGAGTACAGACATCTACAAATGAAAAAGGCTGTGAAGCACGAAATCTACCAGATCTCGCCGAGGGCACAAAATCGTAGTCGAGGTATCAAGCAAAAGCGTCAAGTCCACACGGAACTACTAGCGAGACCAAGTCTCTGCAAAAACATAAAATAGGCAAACGTGAGTACAAATGTACTCAAAGAAGACTTACATCGTAACTAACTACATATGCATCATTATCAACAAAGGGGTGGTGGAGTTGAACTGTAGCAAGCCAGCTTTGACTCGGTGGCTATCCTGAACTATGACTGCAAGTAACTCTTTTGAGGTGGCGCACACGAGTCCACATATTCACCATATCAATACACCACTATGGATCCTCTCCCGTCTCCCTGCGAGAATGCCATCCATAGCACTCACGCTTATCTTGAGTATTTTAGAGTATCCACTTTCACTTGTCTATGAACTATTATAGGCAACCCAGAAGTCCTTTACCGCAGACACAGCTATTCGAATTGATGATGTTAACCCTGCAGGGGTGTACTTCTTCACACACGCTCTCGCCACTTACCGCCATGTACACGTCATGTATCTCGGCAACCTTCAAGCGGAAGCCTGGCGAGGGTGTCGGCCACGGCCTACCTAAACACTCAAGTCTCTAGACCAGGTTTATCGCCTATTCAGGTTCCATCCGCTAGGAGTCCGGCCGAGGTTTCCACATATGGCCCTGAACGATGTGAGCAGGGTTCCCGAGACACCAAACGGGCGCCCAGTACATCGTGCCACGGTGTATCTACCGCATCATAGCCCACCCCTAGGGTCACGCCACGCATCGGCCTCCAACACATATCCTACAAACACCGGAAACTAGTTGCAACTCCCGGACAGAGAACAAGGGTGGTTAAGAAGCCGAGATCGTCAATTAAGGATCCCAATGTGTGGTAGTAACTGTTCATGGATCACAAACACGTAACTCAGTTCTCGAGGGCGGCTTCAATGAGACAACCCACCATGTACTCCTACATGGCCTCTCACCGCTACCTTTACCAAATCGTGTTCACACACTTAGCTCTCAACAAGTAGAACATGTTCACACACCTCCGATTCATCCCGGTGAATCGGACACTGCACAACTCTAAGCAATAGCAGGCACGACAAACAAGCATGAATGAGTAGGCACATCAAGGCTCAAACAACTCCTACTCATGCTAGTGGGTTTCATCTATTTACTGTGGCAATGACAGGTCATGCAGAGGATAAGGGGTTCAACTACCACAGCAAGTAACAGATGACTCGTTGTTGTCCTAATGCATTAAAAGAGATCAGGAGCAGGAGAGTGGGATTGTATCGGAATGAACAAGGGGGTTTTGCTTGCCTCGCATTCTGAAGATAGCATTGAGTCTTCATCAGTGTCAACGATCACAATGTCGATACAACGTCTACCGAGGGGGAACAACACCGGCAAACAGAGAAGAAACATGATCAATGCAATGCACAATATGATGCATGCTATGATATGGCAATATGAATGTGTTTTGGGCTAATGCAAGCTAGAACAGATTGAGATGAGTCCATTTGAACCAAAGATTCAAATGCAAACCCATTTTAAGAGATCATATTAGTGCATTAACTTGTTTCACCTAAACAGCAATGTTAAAGTGTTCTAACATGCATGAAAATGAAACAGATGGATAGATTGGATTTTTTTGATCATTTTTCATATACAATTTGTTTCATTTGGAGTTATGGTTGAATTTCTATGAATTTTAGAAGTTTTGGGCATTTTCTGGAATTTCCATAAGAATAAATCCAGAAAATAAGTTACTGCGTCAGCATGACATATGTGTGACGTCAGTAGGTCAACTGGGTCAGCCAGGTCAAACCTTACCTATGGGACCCATACGTCAGTGTCTCTGGCTGGTTTGGGTGTATGACGGGTGGGACCGGTCAACGTTGACTTGACCAAAGTCAAAGCAGACACGTGGGGTCCACAAGATTAACACTAATCTAAACAGGAAATAAAGCTAGAGTTAATTAGGGAGTGGGGTCCATCCGTCAGTGGCACACGGTTAAACTAACACGGGGTTAGTGGCTAAACTAACCTGCCACGTCAAATCGGCGTTTAGCCGGCGACCAAATCACAAGTGGGAGTCGGGATTTCGCTATGGTGCTCCGTTTTAAGCGTGGTTTGCTGCTACGGCTTGCTGGAGCTCTCGCACACTAGTGGTGGTGGCGGCAGCAGCTGGGACGGCCGGAGTTGACGGCGGCGAGCATTTCTGCGGCGGCCGGAGTTCGGGCACCGGCGGGTTTGGCATTGTGGTGCACGGGAGGGGGAGCTGATGGGTTCTACGTGCTCCTGGTGAGGTGTGGAGCATGTTTCCGTGCTCGGGAGTGAGCTGCGGTGGCTCTGGTCTCGTCTGCATCATCGCCGGCGGCGAGGAGGTCACGGCTCCGGTGAAAAGACGGCCAGAGTGCGGGAATGAGCGCGCGGAGGAGGGGGAAAGGGGCAGGGGCTCACGGCGAATCCGGTAGAGGCAATGGCGAGGCCGGGGAGGGACTTGAGCTCGCGAATCCCCGAAGAGTTCGCCGGCGGCCAGAGGTTGAAGACGATGTCGTGGACGACGCTGCAGGGCTTCCGGGGGGCGCGGCTCGGTGGACAGGAAGGGGCGTCACGGCGGAGCCCGGGGGCGCGTCGGAGGGGCTCGGAGATGGTTGTGGCCATGGGGGAGCTCATCGGCGGCGACGGCTGCGTTCGGTCGCGCTCGGGGAAGGAACTAGAGGGCGAAGGAGAGAGCAGAGAGTGAGGGAGAGGGGCGAGGGGCCACGAGGCGGCTCCGGGGCATCGCTAGAGGGCCCGGGGTGGAAGCACGAGGTGGCCAGGGGCGAGCGCGCGCACGGGCGACACGCCTCTGCCTACTGGCAGAGGTTGAGGACGACCGCTTTGGCCAGTGGGCTGGGCCAGCTCGAGGGGCTGGGCCAGGTGGGCTGCCAGGTAAGTCAGGTGGGTCTCTCTCTCTCTCTCTTCGTTTATTTGTTTCTGTTTTCTATTTTTTTCTGTAAACTTTAGGGCTTTATTAAAAATATTTAGACACTTCCAAAAATCATGAAACTACTCATGATCACTGTTGGGAATATATCCTACAGTAAACATTTTAGTTTATGATTATTTGAGCATTTAAAATATTTTATAGCATTTAAATGCCCAAATGCAAATACTATATGATTTAAATCAGTAATCCAGAATGGCCTAGAAATAGGTGCATGACTTTTGGCAGAGGTTTTCACCTTTGACAAAAATCATGAACTTTTCTAAAGGGCATTTGGGATCATTGAAATTTTTTTTTTATGGAACCTAGTTGAATTCATTTGGTGCTAGGGCTTGGATCAATCCCCATTTCAAGTTTCATGAAATTTAAACATGATGCATGGACGCAAAGCCACTAGTTACAAGCAAACTCTAGGGCTGTGACAACTCACCCCCACTAAACAAGAATCTCGTCCCGAGATTCAAGACGTGATGTAAGAAGACAGAGGGGGCACAAGACAAACACAATCTTAATGATCCAAGTTGCACCTCATAAGGTTGTTGATTCGTTGCGTACGTTGATCTTGACATCCTAGCTTTTGAGATCTTCATCCACGCGATCACGACGGAAAGAAACTCTACTCGGATTGATCTTCTCAAAGATCAAACTACACAATCTCAACTCGCAAAATGAGATGTTGAAACATCTCGAGTTGAGACACCAAACACATCGAGAGGGATGGAAGAACAAACGACGGGGTTTGATTTGGTGGGGAACAATTCCACGCTTAGAAAGATGGTGGACGGTGTCAAGGTGGCGAGGAAATAATTGCCATGATCCCGTAACGTGGCACCTTAGGAGAGGTGACTCGTTGGACTGTTCCCTTAAGTTGCAAAAAGAATTACTTTTGATCCATAGATCACTGAAACTCTTCATACCATCTTAAGGCAATTGATAATTGATCGTTTGAAAGATCTCGAAGAAATGGCATACTCAGACTAGGATGAATGATGTGGACTACCTTGTTGAAGACAACGCAATGGATGACTTTTGCTTATCACTGGAAATGAATGGGGCCCATGATAAGACCACTTTTGAAGATGATCATGGACAGCAACTGCTGAGAAGGACAGCCCATGGAAATTTTGCACGATGGGGTGCAAGCTGGGAACAACATGCAAATGTTGGAAATGTTCCAACCATCATATCTGCCTAAGATTCAGATCTGGTTGCAACACAAACCGATGAGACGGGGTTGCGGGATTCTCTGGGAATGAACTAAGATAGAAATCTCCAAAACATGAGTTGGTTCTGCTACATACATGTGAACACGCTGTCCCAGACAAGCATGACCATGTAGTAGTCTTATAATAAAACACTACCGAGTTCAGGTGGGGAACCATCATCGAGGATAACGGAATCTGGTGCAGATCCGTCTGCTACCTTCTGGACTAGCACTTAGAACTTATTATCCTTAAACAAATCAATCAGTGGATTGGTGTGCTAGGAAATACATATGGGCTGAAGGTTGCAAGTCTTCAAACCATGGAATACTATGCACATATGCGATACTGACTTGGGATGGTTCTGAAGGAAGCAAAAACAATATGTCTTGAATTCATGGCGGCAACTTACATCAAATGCACGTGAATTCGAGGAAGTCACTTCTTCCATCCAAGCATAAGCTTCATGAACGGAACACGAAGGCATTGCTTACAAAATTTTCAACACTAGGTTGATGTTCAACATGAATCATGGGGAGACAAAATGTCTGTGATGGGCCCAACAAAGAACTCATCGGAATTTCCATATCATCGACTTCCACCATCATGTGAACACGGTGATAGCATTGGTCATAACAAAATATTTAATTGTGTATGCTCGAGGGATCAACCACGAGTAAGACAACATTACGAACATCGATGGTACTGATTTGATTTGGTGATAGCCCATACTCAAATCAAAGTTTTGACAAGGCAATAGATCCAACAACTGATCACGTGGACCAATCGATGGAGATATCATCTCTCTTCAACACACACACACAAGGATATCCCATAGAACGAACTAAGTTAGGCAAGCGTTTATCTTACAACTCTCCAAGTTGTTGTTTAGCTTAACCAACTAGCTCAGGGTATCCAACACAGATTCTTGGAGAATGGCTGGTTTAGAGGAAACCCAACTTGATCACGAGCTCAACATAACAGTCAGGGGACAGCCTGGTAATACTTCCCAGAAGATATTCGGAAAATCACGAACCACTAATATGTTACTAAGCTTGAGAACAACCTTGCTTTTTAGGGCAAGATGATATGATCAAAAGAGTGAGGGATTGACACAATCCAATCTCTTGATTGAAGAGTGCACCAGGAAAAATGGACTAGGTAGCACGATCAGTCTTAGAATGATAATTTAATAACCAAGACGCTAAGAATGAGAATATTGTCCATTAACTACCAAGCAAGGGGGTTGATAGGCGTATCGATTTCACACATCACGACTCACTCGCCAGCATTCCGGTTACAATAACACGGGAGCCGAGGAATGAACAATGATGGCAAGAAGTATCACTACGTCAAGAATTCATGAGAAATGGTGCAATTCTTATGACATTCTTGACATAAAGATGGTAACACTCCAAGGTAGAACAGAGCAAAGGATGGATTGGCATTTGATCTGCAGAGCACAACTACTTTGACCCAATCCTGGATATGGATGAGGTACTGGAGTTTGTTTCTCCTAGTCATTCTGGAGTAGAATGGCTTAACGGACCACAAGAATAATAAGCATTGATGAACACGAATGCACAACTATTTCCGACTATCAATTGATAGACGAGGGTTAGAAGACAACTAAGAGGAACAACTCAAAGGAACATATAATTTTCTGAGTTGTGGATGCATAGATTAGTATGTCGAGAAAAGCTCAACATTTCTTCCGGATAACCCATGCAGAGAAGGTAGAACTGGCAGAGTCACAATTATGAATGGAGAAATCCTCAAGAGTACTCGATTGTGATCTTTTAATTCAAAGAACTTCCGCCTTATTCGTTCATGGTATTTGGAAGAAGGATATACCACGGACCTCGAAGACTATCACAAAGGTTACTAGTATCCTAAAGGTACGAGCAACACTATCAACACGAGGTAAGTAGAGTGAATCTTGGGTCAAGAACCCAGGAATAGAATACCTACTAACTAAATTGCATCACGGGATGCTTTCAAGAATGATGGCCAGAATCATCACACTGGAAACACAAAATATGGCTAGATTACTAGATGGTTTCATAAGACGCCTAGGGTCATAATAATAGCTCCAACATATATGTCGAGGCAACAAAGTACCTCAACTCACCGATTAGTGTGGTTAATCTGGCCCAAAGGGACATCAAAATGAGAGGAAGGGATTTTGCAAATGCTACAGATTGTTTTAGAAACCTGGGATGACTCGGACAACATAGCGGCTGTAAATGCTCAAAATGATTTGAGACATTCTGCAAAAATGGTGGCATAACCACTCAAAAGCACAATATCAAGGTTCCGAGACCAACTATGAACACACGGAAGTAGAAACTGAACAGAGATTTTAAACCAACAATCTTAAAAGTCTATGGATTAGTAACACGTCATCCTGATAGATAGATGAGAAGGCCTAGTTCTTAATCCCCGTAGAAGAGAAGAGGATGACTCAGATCAGATGGCCATGAGATATAAGGAGTAAAAAGAGCCTTAGGTTCCCTTCCACAATCAATTCCCTTACATAACTAAAGCATTTCTAGACACAACTTCGAACGGTTTGGTTTGGTAATCCTACAGGCAGTCAGGCTCTGATACCAAAGCTGTCAGGACCCCGATTCCAAGTCACATCGATTTAGTCGGTAACACCTCATATCACTTTGCGGCCTCACGCACGGTATTCCCACGGTGTCGCCTTACCATGGCCAGTACCGTTTGCGCCTTTTGGCTCACGTATATGATAGTGTCACTAGCATCCATATGACAGAGAACCCGGGCCAACATGGCTAAACGTGAACCCAAAGCGGCACTAACCCATGGGGACAGGCATACATGAATCAACTTCGAGCATGTCGGGCCGCCAGCTGTGAATTCGGGTAGACGGGCTATGAGGACTCGGGAACCCGGGCTGTAGCAGGCTAAGCAGGACTCGGATGTCACCGCATGACATTTCCCGAAGGGACAGACATGAACGAATTGAAACACATGCCGCGGCCAAGCGTCTGCCCCGAGTAGTCTTTGGGCTAGCAGGACTCCGGTGAACCGGGCTGTAGCGGACTACTATGGCTCAAGGAAGCACTAGACTACATTTCCCCATAAGAGAGGCTGCCAAGGATAAACAACTAGATTGTTGGATCCCACACATACCAATCATTTCAGACATACACATAATATGCTCGATATGTGTAAATACAACATGGCATCACAACATAACTCTACGACTCAAGTATTTATTCATTAGACTCCGAGGACCGAGATAGTACAAACATGGGTCTCATGACCCAACATTCAGAGCACACAAATCAAAGCACACGCGGAAGCTTAATATGTCTGAGTACAGACATCTGCCAATGAAAAAGGTTGTGAATCCTGAAAATCTACCAGATCCTGCCGAGGGCACAAGATCATAGCTGAGGTATCAAGCTAAACGTCGAAGTCCACTTGGAACTAGCAGCGAGACTGAAGTCTCTCTGCAAAAACATAAAATAGGCAAACGTGAGTACAAATGTACTCAGCAAGACTTACATCAGAACTAACTACATATGCATCATTATCAACAAAGGGGTGGTGGAGTTGAACTGCAAAGAAGCCAGCTTTGACTCGGTGGCTATCCTGAACTACGATCGCAAGTAACTCTTTTGAGGTGGCGCATTACGAGTCCATATATTCACCATATCAATACACCACTATGGATCCGCTCCCTGCCTCCCCACGAGAACGCCATCCATAGCACTCACGCTTATCTTGCGTATTTTAGAGTATCCACTTTCACTTGTCTATGAACTGTTATAGGCAACCCGTAAGTCCTTTACGGCGGACACGGCTATTCAATAGATGATGTTAACCCCACAGGTGTACTTCTTCACACACGCTCTCGCCACTTACCGCCATGTACACGCCATGTATCTCGGCAACCTTCAAGCGGAAGCTTTGGCTAGGTGTCGGCCACGGCCTACCTAAACACTCAAGTCTCTAGTCCAAGTTTATCGCCTATTCAGGTTCCATCTGCTGGGAGTCCGGCCGAGGTTTCCACATTCGGCCCCGAACGATGTGAGCAGGGTTCCCGAGACACCAAACGGGCGCCCGGTACACCGTGCCATGGTGTATCTATCACATCATAGCCCACCCCTAGGGTCAGCGTTACGCACGGCCTCCAAGACATATCCTACAAACACCAGTAACTAGTTGCAACTCCTGGACAGAGAACAAGGGTGGTTAAGAAGCCGAGAGAGTCAATTAAGGATCCCAATGTGTGGTAGTAACTGTTCATGGATCACAAACACAGAACTCAGTTCCTGAGGACGGTTTCAATGAGACAACCCACCATGTACTCCTGCATGGCCTCTCACCGCTACCTTTACCAAATTGTGTTCACACACTTAGGTCTCAACAGTAGGACATGTTCACACACCTCCGATTCATCCCCGATGAATCAGACCTGACACAACTCTAAGCAATAGCAGGTACGACAAACAAGCATGAATGATTAGGCACATCAGGGCTCAAACAACCCCTACTCATGCTAGTGGGTTTCATCTATTTACTATGGCAATGACAGGTCATGCAGAGGATAAGGAGTTCAACTACCGCAGCAAGTAACAGATGACTCGTTGTTGTCCTAATGCAGTAAAAGAGAGCAGGAGCGAGAGAGTGGGATTGTATCAGAATGAACAAGGGGGTTTTGCTTGCACAGCACTTCAAGATAGCATTGAGTCTTCATCGGTGTCAACGATCACAACGCTTGACAACGCGTCTACCGAGGGGAAAACACCGCAAACAGAGACGAAACATGATCAATGCAATGCACAATATGATGCATGCTATGACATGGAAATATGAATGTGTTTTGGGCTAATGCAAGCTAGAACAGATTGAGATGAGTCCATTTGAACCAAAGATTCAAATGCAAACCCATTTTAAGAGATCATATTAGTGCATTAACTTGGTTCACCTAAACAGCAAGGTTAAAGTGTTCTAACATGCATGAAAATGGTACAGATCGATAGGTTGGATTTTTCTGATCATTTTTCATATACAATTTGTTTCATTTGGAGTTATGGTTGAATTTCTATGAATTTTAGAAGTTTTGGGCATTTTCTGGAATTTCCTATATAAGAATAAATCCAGAAAACAAGTTACTGCCTCAGCCTGACATAGGTGTGATGTCAGCAGGTCAACTGGGTCGGCCAGGTCAAACCTGACCTGTGGGACCCATACGTCAGTGTCTCAGGCTGGTTTGGGTGTATGACGGGTGGGACCGGTCAACGTTGACTTGACCAAAGTCAAAGGCGACACGTGGGGTCCGCAAGATTAACACTAATCTAAACAGGAAATAAAGCTAGAGTTAATTAGGGAGTGGGGTCCATCCGTCGGTGGCACACGGTTAAACTAACCGCTGGGTTAGTGGCTAAACTAACTCCGCCACGTCACCAACTGGGCGTTTAGTCACGACCAAATCCACGGCGGAGGGAGTCGGGATTTCGCTATGGTGCTCCGTTTTAAGCGCGGTTTGCTGCTACGGCTTGATGGAGCTCTCGCGCATCTAGTGGTGGTGGCGGCAACAGCTGGGACGGCCGGAGTTGACGGCGGCGAGCATTTCTGCGGCGCCCGGAGTTCGGGCACCGGCGGGTTTGGCGTTGTGGTGCGCGGGAGGGGGAGCTGATGGGTTCTACGTGCTCCTGGTGAGGTGTGGAGCACGTTTACGTGCTCGGGAGTAAGCTGCGGTGGCTCTGGTCTCGTATGCATCATCGCCGGCGGCGAGGAGCTCACGGCTCTAGTGAAAAGACGGCCAGAGTGCGGGAATGAGCGCGGGGAGGAGGGGGAAAGGGGCAGGGGCTCACGGCGAATCCGGTAGAGGCAACGGCGAGGCCGGGGAGGGATTGGAGCTCGCGAATCCCCGAAGAGTTCGCCGGCGGCCAGAGGTTGAAGACGATGTCGTGGACGACGCTGCAGGGCTTCCGGGGGGCGCGGCTCGGTGGACAGGAAGGGGCGTCACGGCGGAGCCCGGGGGCGCGTCGGAGGGGCTCGGAGATGGTTGTGGCCATGGGGGAGCTCATCGGCTGACAGCTGCGTTGATCGGCCTTCGAGGAAGGAACTAGAGGGCGAAGGAGAGAGCAGAGAGTGAGGGAGAGGGGCGAGGGGCCACGGGGCGGCTCTGGGGCGTCGCTAGAGGGCCCGGGGAGGAAGCAGGAGGTGGCTGGGCGCGCACGCCTAGTGACACGCCTCTGCCTACTGGCAGAGGTTGAGGACGACCGCTTTGGCCAGTGGGCTGGGCCAGCTGGAGGGGCTGGGCCAGGTGGGCTGCCAGGTAAGTCAGGTGGGTCTCTCTCTCTCTCTCTCTCTCTCTCTCTCTTCGTTTATTTGTTTATGTTTCTATTTTTTTCTATAAACTTTAGGGCTTTATTGAAAATACTTAGACACTTCCAGAAATCATGAAACTACTCATGATCAGTGTTGGGAATATATCCTACAGTAAACATTTTAGTTTATGATTATTTGAGCATTTAAAATATTTTATAGCATTTAAATGCCCAAATGCAAATACTATATCATTTAATTCAGTAATCCAGAATGGCCTAGAAATAGGTGCATGACTTTTGGCAGAGGTTTTCACCTTTGACAAAAATCATGAACTTTTCTAAAGGGCATTTGGGATCATTGAAAATATTTTTTTATGGAACCTAGTTGAATTCATTTGGTGCTAGGGCTTGGATCAATCCCCATTTCAAGTTTAATGAAATTTAAACATGATGCATGGACGCAAAGCCACTAGTTACAAGCAAACTCTAGGGCTGTGACAAGCTCCGAGAAAAAAACCTTTCTTTCTCGTCGACTCATAGAATTGAAGATTGTCGGCGAGAGAGAGAGAGAGCAGGAGTCTGGGAGAGGGAGAGGTCGCGTTTTATGTATCAAAGACTTATATAAACCATGTTTCGATAGAAACTTGCATTCAAATATTTAAATTGGAAAACATGTTGTCTGTAATCCACATATGAACGGAGATATGCGTATCAAACAAGTTCACTAATTTGACTTTCAACATGTTCATGGAGTACTATAATACTGTACAACACGCTACTCGATTGTGGTGTTCAAATTTGGATTTAGTTCACTATTTTGACCTGGTGAACGAGCTATTTCAATTAATCGAGATATTTCATTTTGGGTTTGATTCCCGTTTTTGAGTGGGTCAACTATTTGTCATATAGTAAATTGTTAGCAACAAGCTTGTAAAAACACATTAGTCCCGAGCATCATCTCTCCATCTAAAAAAGAAGTGGCAAGCTAATATTTCAAAATTTGATTCGAATTGACTTGGTAAGGTAGACTTGGATGCGCGTTCTCCCAAAATTTGAACGAACCGCTAAACACCCTCTGCTCGGTGGAATTCGCCCGAGCGAATAAATGGGAGACGCGAAATTACCGGCCTATGTGGGACACACATCAATTGGCCTGTTGTACATCGAGGGTAGGTTCATAACTTCATCCAAGCGTGCCTTCTCCTCAGCCGAAATGACATGTGCTGAATAATTCATAAACCATGGGTGGAAAAACACCCTCTCCTCACCCGCAATCGCTTGCGCCGACTATTTCAAAACACGCCCACCTCGCCTGAAATCGCTCGTGCCGACTATTTCAAAACACAACCTCCTTGCCCGAAATAGCTCACGCCCACTATTTCAAAACACGCCCTCCTCGCCCAAAATCGCTCGCACCCACTATTTGGGAGAAGCAAAGTTACTCTACTATCCCCGACCCTCGGTACACAGACCCAAGCCCAGAAGCCTAAATGCAGGGGTAGAACTGTAACTCCTATTGGAAATATGCCCTAGAGGCAATAATAAAAGGATTATTATTATATTTCCTTGTTCGTGATAATTGTATTTTATTCATGCTATAATTGTATTATCGGAAATCGTAATACACGTGTGAATAGATAGACCACAACATGTCCCTAGTGAGCCTCTAGTTGACTAGCTCGTT
Organism: Aegilops bicornis; assembly: GCA_021605145.1. Lineage (NCBI taxonomy): Eukaryota > Viridiplantae > Streptophyta > Magnoliopsida > Poales > Poaceae > Aegilops > Aegilops bicornis. The sequence goes on from CM038670.1 coordinate 199,073,551, forward strand.
GATCAATAGATAGTCATGGTTTCCTGACTATGGACATTGGATGTCATTGATAACGGGATCACATCACTAGGAGAATGATGTGATGGACAAGACCCAATCCTAAGCATAGCACAAGATCGTGTAGTTCGTTTTGCTAGAGATTTTCCAATGTCAAGTATCTCTTCCTTAGACCATAAGATCGTGTAACTCCCGGATACCGTAGGAGTGCTTTGGGTGTACCAAACGTCACAACGTAATTGGGTGACTATAAAGGTGCACTACAGGTATCTCCGAAAGTGTCTGTTGGGTTATCATGGATTGAGACTGGATTTGTCACTCAGACACGGAGAGGTAGCATCGGGCCCACTCGGTAATGCATCATCATAATGAGCTCAAAGTGACCAAGTGTTTGGTCACGGGATCATGCATTACTGATGCGAGTAAAGTGACTTGCCGATAACGAGATTGAACGAGGTATTGGGATACCGACGATCGAATCTCGGGCAAGTAACATACCGACCGACAAAGGGAAATGTATACGGGTTGCTTGAATCCTCGACATCGTGGTTCATCCGATGAGATCATCGAGGAGCATGTGGGAGCCAACATGGGTATCCAGATCCCGCTGTTGGTTATTGACCGGAGAGGCTGCCTCGGTCATGTCTCAGATGTCTCCCGAACCCGTAGGGTCTACACACTTAAGGTTCGGTGACGCTAGGGTTGTATGAATATGAGTATGCAGCAAACCGAAAGTTGTTCGGAGTCCCGGATGAGATCCTGGATGTCACGAGGAGTTCCGGAATGGTCCGGAGGTAAAGAATTATATATGGGAAGTCAAGTTTCGGCCATCGGGAAAGTTTGAGGTCCACGGTATTGTACCGGGACCACCGGAAGGGTCCCGGAGGTCCACCGGTGGGGCCACCTATCCGGAGGGCCCCATAGGCTGAAGTGGGAGGAACCAGCCTGGTGGGCTGGTGCGCCCCGGGCCCCTCTGCGCCTAGGGTTGGGAACCCTAGGGAGGCGCCCACTTGCCTTGGGGGCACTCCACCCCCTTGGCCGCCCCTAGGAGATCCCATATCCTAGGGCCGGGCGCACTGGGACCCTATATATAGAGGGGAGGGAGGGCAGCCGCACCCTTGCACTTGGCGCCTCCCTCCCCCTGCTACACCTCCTCCTCCTCCCGTAGTTGCTTGGCGAAGCCTTGCCGGAGCCCTGCTGCATCCACCACCACGCCGCCGTGCTATTGGATCTTCATCAACCTCTCCTTCCCCCTTGCTGGATCAAGACGGAGGAGATGTCACGTTGACCGTACGTGTGTTGAACGCGGAGGTGCCGTCCTTTCGGCGCTAGGATCTCCGGTGATTTGGATCACGACGAGAACGACTCCCTCAACCCCGTTCTCTTGAACGCTTCCGCACGCGATCTACAAGGGTATGTAGATGCATCTCTCTCTCGTTGCTAGATGGACTCATAGATGGATCTTGGTGAACGTAGGAAAAAATTTATTTTATGCAACGTTCCCCAACAGTGGCATCATGAGCTAGGTCTATGTGTAGTTCTCTATTGCACGAGTAGAACACAAATCTGTTGTGGGCGTAGATGTTGTCAACTTTCTTGCCGCTACTAGTCTTATTTTGCTTCACCGGTATTGTGGGATGAAGCGGCCCGGACCGACCTTACACGTACGCTTACGTGAGACAGGTTCCACCGACTGACATGCACTAGTTGCATAAGGTGGCTAGTGGGTGTCTGTCTCTCCCACTTTAGTTGGAGCGGATTCGACGAAAAGGGTCCTTATGAAGGGTAAATAGAAGTTGACAAATCACGATGTGGCTTTTTCAGAGGTAAGAAAAAGCGTTCTTGCTAGAACCCTATTGCAGCCATCGTAAAAGATGCAACAACAATTAGAGGACGTCTAACTTGTTTTTGCAGCAATTGCCTTGTGATGTGATATGGCCAAAAGTTGTGATGAATGATGAATGATATATTGTGATGTATGAGATCATGTTCTTGTAATAGGAATCACGACTTGCATGTCGATGAGTATGACAACCGGCAGGAGCCATAGGAGTTGTCTTAATTATTGTATGACCTGCGTGTTGTTGATTCAACGCCATGTATTTACTTTGCTTTATTGCTGAACCGTTAGCTATAGTAGTAGAAGTAATAGTTGGCGAGCAACTTCATGGAGACACGATGATGGAGATCATGATGATGGAGATCATGGTGTCATGCCGGTGACAAGATGATCATGGAGCCCCGAAGATGGAGATCAAAGGAGCTATATGATATTGGCCATATCATGTCACTACTATATATAATTGCATGTGATGTTTATTATGTTTATGCATCTTGTTTACTTAGATCGACGGTAGTAAATAAGATGATCCCTTATAATAATTTCATGAAAGTGTTCTCCCTAACTGTGCACCGTTGCTAAAGTTCGTCGTTTCGAAGCACCACGTGATGATCGGGTGTGATAGATTCCTACGTTCACATACAACGGGTGTAAGACAGTTTTACACATGCAAAACACTTAGGTTAACTTGACGAGCCTAGCATGTACAGACATGGCCTCGGAACACAAGAGACCGAAAGGTCGAACATGAGTCGTATGGAAGATACGATCAACATGGAGATGTTCACCCACGATGACTAGTCCGTCTCACGTGATGATCGGACACGGCCTAGTCGACTCGGATCATGTAACACTTAGATGACTAGAGGGATGTCAAATCTGAGTGGGAGTTCATTATATAATTTGATTAGATGAACTTAATTATCATGAACATTAGTCTAAAATCTTTGCAAAATGTCTTGTAGATCAAATGGCCAACGCTCATGTCACCATGAACTTCAACGCGTTCCTAGAGAAAACCAAGCTGAAAGAAGATGGCAGCAACTATTCGTACTGGGTCCGGAACCTGAGGATAATCCTCATAGCACCAAGAAACAATATGTCCTAGAAGCACCGCTAGGTCAAGCACCCATCCCAGAGAACCAAGACGTTATGAACGCTTGGCAGTCTCGTGCTGATGATTACTCCCTCGTTCAGTGCGGCATGCTTTACAGCTTAGAACCGGGGCTCCAAAAGCATTTTGAGCAACACGGAGCATATGAGATGTTTGAGGAGCTGAAAATGGTTTTCCAAGCTCATGCCCGGGTCGAGAGATATGAAGTCTCCGACAAGTTCTATAGTTGTAAGATGGAGGAAAATAGTTACATCGGTGAGCACATACTCAAAATGTCTGGGTTGCACAACCGCCTGTCCCAAATGGACATTAACCTACCGGACGAGGCGGTCATTGACACAATCCTTGATCGCTCCCACCGAGCTACAAGAGCTTTGTGATGAACTACAATATGCAGGGGATGGTGAAAACTATTCCTGAAGTATTTTCAATGCTGAAGTCAGCAGAGGTAGAAATCAAGAAAGAACATCAAGTGTTGATGGTCAATAAAACCACTAAGTTCAAGAAGGGCAAGGGTAAGAAGAACTTCAAGAAGGACGGCAAGGATGTTGCCGCGCCCGATAAGCCTGTTGTCGGGGAGAAGTCAAAGAATGGACCCAAGCCTGAGACTGAGTGCTTTTATTGCAAGGGGAAGGGTCACTGGAAGCGGAACTGCCCCAAATACTTAGCGGATAAGAAGGCCGGCAACACTAAAGGTATATTTGATATACATGTAATTGATGTGTACCTTACCAGTACTCATAGTAACTCCTGGGTATTTGATACCGGTGTCGTTGCTCATATATGTAACTCACACTAGGAGCTGCGGAATAAGCGGAGACTGGCGAAGGACGAGGTGACGATGCGCGTCGGGAATGGTTCCAAGGTCGATGTGATCGCCATCGGCACGCTACCTCTACATTTACCTACGGGATTAGTTTTAAACCTCAATAATTGTTATTTAGTGCCAAGTTTGAGCATGAACATTGTATCAGGATCTCGTTTAATATGAGATGGCTACTCATTTAAATCCGAGAATAATGGTTGTTCTATTTATATGAGAGATATGTTTTATGGTCATGCTCCGATGGTCAACGGTTTATTCTTAATGAATCTCGAACGTGATGTTACACATATTCATAGTGTGAATACCAAAAGATGTAAAGTTGATAACGATAGTCCCACATACTTGTGTATCGCCGCCTTGGTCACATTGGTGTCAAGCGCATGAAGAAGCTCCATGGTGATGGACTTTTAGAGTCTCTCGATTATGAATCATTTGACACATGCGAACCATGCCTGATGAGCAAAATGACAAAGACTCCGTTCTCCGGAACAATGGAGCGAGCAACCAACTTATTGGAAATCATACATACCGATGTGTGCGGTCCAATGAGCGTTGAGGCTCGCGGAGGATATCGTTATGTTCTCACTCTCACTGACGACTTGAGAAGATATGGGTATGTCTACTTGATAAAACACAAGTCTGAGACCTTTGAAAAGTTCAAGGAATTTAGGAATTAGGTAGAGAATCAACGTGACCGAAAAATAAAGTTCTTACGATCAGATCGTGGAGGAGAATATTTAAGTCACGAATTTGGTACACACTTAAGGAAATGTGGAATCGTCTCACAACTCACGCCGCCTGGAACACCTCAACAGAACGGTGTGTCCGAACGTCGTAATCGCACTCTATTGGATATGGTGTGATCTATGATGTCTCTTACTGATTCTTGCTATCATTTTGGGGATACGCTCTAGAGACAGCTACATTCACTTTAAATAGGGCACCGCTCTAAGTCCGTTGAGACGACACCGTATGAATTATGGTTTGGAAAGAAACCTAAGCTGTCGTTTCTAAAAGTTTGGGGATGTGATGCTTATGTCAAGAAACTTCAACCTGAAAAGCTCGAACCCAAGTCGGAAAAATGCGTCTTCATAGGATACCCTAAGGAAACCATTGGGTATACCTTCTACCTTAGATCCGAAGGCAAGATCTTTGTTGCCAAGAACGGATCCTTTACGGAAAAGAGTTTCTCTCGAAAGGAGTAAGTGGGAGGAAAGTAGAACTCAATGAAGTAGTACCTCTTGAACCGGAAAGTAGTGCAGTTCAGGAAAATGTTCCTGTGGTGCCTACACCGACTAGAGAGGAAATTAATGATGATGATCAAGGTACTTCGAATCAAGTTGCTACTGAACTTCGTAGGTCCACAAGGACACGTTCCACACCAGAGTGGTATGGCAACCCTGTCCTGGAAATCATGTTGTTAGACAACGGTGAACCTTCGAACTATGAAGAAGCGATGGCGGGCCCAGATTCCAACAAATGGCTTGAAGCCATGCAATCCGAGATAGGATCCATGTATGAAAACAAAGTATGGACTTTGTGACAGACTTGCTCGATGATCGGCGGCGATAGAAAACAAATGGATCTTTAAGAAGAAGAAGGACGCGGATGGTAATGTTACCATCTATAAAGCTCGACTTGTCGCTAAAGGTTATCGGCAAGTTCAAGGGGTTGACTACGATGAGACTTTCTCTCCCGTAGCGAAGCTGAAGTCCGTCCGAATCATGTTAGCCATTGCCGCATACTATGATTATGAGATATGGCAAATGGACGACAAAACGGCATTCCTTAACGGCTATCTTAAGGAAGAACTGTACATGATGCAACCGGAAGGTTTTGTCGACCCTAAGAATGCTAACAAGGTATGCAAGCTCCAGCGATCGATTTATGGGCTGGTGCAAGCATCTCGGAGTTGGAACATTCGCTTTGATGAGATGATCAAAGCGTTTGGGTTTATCTTGAGACTTATGGAGAAGCCTGCGTTTACAAGAAAGTGAGTGGGAGCTCTGTAGCATTTCTCATATTATATGTAGATGACATACTTTTGATGGGAAATGATATAGAACTTTTGGACAACATTAAGGCCTACTTGAATAAGAGTTTTTCAATGAAGGACCTTGGAGAAGCTGCTTACATATTAGGCATAAAGATCTATAGGGATAGATCGAGACGCCTCATAGGTCTTTCACAAAGCACATACCTTGATAAGATATTGAAGAAGTTCAAAATGATCAGTCCAAGAAAGGGTTCTGCCTGTATTACAAGGTGTGAAATTGAGCTCGGCTCAATGTCCGACCAAGGCAGAAGATATAGAAGAGATGAGTGTCATCCCCTATGCATCAGCCATAGGGTCTATTATGCATGCCATGTTGTGTACCAGACCTAATGTAAACCTTGCCGTAAGTTTGGTAGGAAGATACCAAAGTAATCCCGGCAAGGAACACTGGACAGCGGTCAAGAATATCCTGAAGTACACGAAAGGACTAAGGACATGTTTCTCGTTTATGGAGGTGACGAAGAGCTCGTCAGTAAAGGGTTACGTCGACGCTTAGCTTCGACACGGTCTGAATGACTCTAAGTCACAAACCCGGATACGTGTATATGTTGAATGGTGGAAGCGATGGCTGGTGCGGTACCAAGCGAAGCGTCGTGGCGGGATCTACATGTGAAGCGGAGTACATGGCAGCCTCGGAGGCAGCGCATGAAGCAATTTGGGTGAAGGAGTTCATCACCGACCTAGGAGTCATACCCAATGCGTCGGGGCCGATCAAACTCTTCTCGTGACAACACTGGAGCTATTGCACTTGCCAAGGAGCCTGTGTTTCACAACAAGACCAGGCACATCAAGCGTCGCTTCAACTCCATTCGTGAAAATGTTCAAGATGGAGACATAGAAATTTGCAAAGTGAGTACGGATCTGAATGTCGCAGATCTGTTGACTAAACCTCTTCCGCGAGCAAAACATGATCAACACCAGAACTCTATGGGTGTTCGATTCATCACAATGTAACTAGATTATTGACTCTAGTGCAAGTGGGAGACTGTTGGAAATATGCCCTAGAGGCAATAATAAAAGGATTATTATTATATTTCCTTGTTCGTGATAATTGTCTTTTATTCATGCTATAACTGTATTATCCGGAAATCGTAATACACGTGTGAATAGATAGACCACAACATGTCCCTAGTGAGCCTCTAGTTGACTAGCTCGTTGATCAATAAATAGTCATGGTTTCCTGACTATGGACATTGGATGTCAATGATAACGGGATCACATCATTAGGAGAATGATGTGATGGACAAGACCCAATCCTAAGCATAGCACAAGATCGTGTAGTTCGTTTTGCTAGAGCTTTTCCAATGTCAAGTATCTCTTCCTTAGACCAAGAGATCGTGTAACTCCCAGATACCGTAGGAGTGCTTTGGGTGTACCAAACGTCCTGGCATGGCGGGTGACTATAAAGGTGCACTACGGTATCTCCGAAAGTGTCTGTTGGGTTATCACGGATCGTGCCTGGGATGTGTCACTCCGTTTTCCGGAGAGGTATCACGGGGCCCACGCGGTAATGCATCATCCTAATGAGCGCAAAGTGACCCAGTGTTTGGTCACGGGATCATGCACTACGATATGAGTAAAGTGACTTGCGGTAGCGAGATTGAGCGAGGTATTGGGATACCGACGATCGAATTTCGACAAGTAACATACCGATCGACAAAGGGAATTGTATACGGGTTGCTTGAATCCTCGACATCGTGGTTCATCCGATGAGATCATCGAGGAGCATGTGGGAGCCAACATGGGTATCCAGATCCCGCTGTTGGTTATTGACCGGAGAGCCGTCTCGGTCATGTCTGCATGTCTCCCGAACCCGTAGGGTCTACACATTTAAGGTTCGGTGACGCTAGGGTTGTATGAATATGAGTATGCAGCAAACCGAAAGTTGTTCGGAATCTCAGATGAGATCCGGACGTCACGAGGAGTTCCGGAATGGTCCGTAGGTAAAGAATTATATATGGGAAGTCAAGTTTCGGCCATCGGGAAAGTTTCGGGGTCCACCGGTATTGTACCGGGACCACCGGAAGGGTCCCGGAGGTCCACCGGGTGGGGCCACCTATCCCGGAGGGCCCCATGGGTTGAAGTGGGAGGGGAACCAGCCCTTGGTGGGCTGGTGCGCCCCCTCTGCGCCTAGGTTGGGAACCCTAGGGGAGGCGCCCACTGCCTTGGGGGCACTCCTCCCCTTGGCCGCCGCCCCCTAGGAGATCCCATCTCCTAGGGCCGGAGCCCCCGGGACCCTATATATAGAGGGGAGGGAGGGCAGCCGCACTTGGACTTGGCGCCTCCTCCCCCGCTACACCTCCTCCTCCTCCTCCCGTGGTTGCTTGGCGAAGCCTGCGAACCCTGTTGTATCCACCACCACGCCCGTCTTTGTTGGATCTTCATCAACCTCTCCTTCCCCTTGCTGGATCAAGACGGAGGAGACGTCCACGCTGACCGTCACGTGTGTTGAACAGCGGAGGTGCCGTCCGTTCGGCGCTAGGATCTCCGGTGATTTGGATCACGACGAGAACGACTCCCTCAACCCCGTTCTCTTGAACGCTTCCGCACGCGATCTACAAGGGTATGTAGATGCGTCTCTTTCTCGTTGCTAGATGAACTCATAGATGGATCTTGGTGAACGTAGGAAAAATTTTATTTTATGCAACGTTCCCCAACAACTCCCCCCCTGCCCCCACATTTCGTAAAAATGCATCCATAAGACATGGTTCCCCCTCCCAATTCCCCACTCATACCTCGTGTGCGCCAAATCACCTTCTCCCCGGAAGCTCCCTTCTCCCCAGCCGCGAAACCTCAGCCCCTCCTCCATGGTGCCCCCCACCGCACGAAATTCACCACCGCCCTCCTCCCCAATGCAAGAGATGTTGCCCGTTTTCCGTCGTGCCTAGGCCGTGTGCCTTTTACTGCGTGCTGTCGGAGCTGCCTCGACGACGGTTGCGTGAACCGTACCGGAGCCGATTCACCCCACCCCCCCCCCCCACCCCCCCGTTGTGCATGGCACCGGAGCGGCTCCAACTTTGGATGCGTCCAGGGTCCAGGTGTTGCTTCCCCGTAGCCGTCGATCGTCGCGACATCTCTGCTTTCCTGTCGCTGGTAGCCACTGCAATCGCGCCGGCCTCACTGACTCGGCAGCTGGAGCTGCCTACTTCACCGGGCCGCAAGATAGGTCATACCCTCATCTCAAATCACTTTATTTAGGCGTCAGTTGTCTGAATTTTTATTCTGGGCCAATCGATTCCCAATGGGAATTAAGCAGCACCCCTCGAGGAAGCGGAGATCCTAGGCTATCGGTTGGCTGGTGTCTAACATAAGGGTGAGGGGGCGCAAGTTCGCTGCGGAAGCAGCGCTTAGATGGCAATCTTAGAATTGCGTGGGTTGAAGGTACTGCCGCGCCGGATCTAGATGACGGCGAGTCTTTGTGGATTGCCCGGGGGTGGCGCAACCACGGCAGTGCGGTGGGGAGGGGAGCGGGGTTTTGGTCGGAGCTCTCATGACCCGGCCACGGCGGAGGCGAGCTGCTCTGCCCGGTGGTCGCCGGCTCTTCGGGAAGATTCTGGCGATGTCGGCCAGGAGGCACAAGACGGCCATCAAGCCATCCGGCGTAGATCGGACAGTACCAAAATAAAATAAAATTGTGTGACCCAAATTTAGTCTTCAGTCAACAGACGTGTGACCACTCTCGTACCTTACTATTGATCTCTTAGGGTATTTCTTCAGATCAGAGATATGTGTCGTTCTTAACATTATGCGTTTTCTGCATCTTCGGCCACACTGTCTTCCGACTCACCGCAGCTGATCCAATAAGGGAAGCATACACCAGAAGGGAGCTAAATTCCCACTCAACAGTTCCCTGCATTGAATGCGCGTGTCCGACATGGACAGCCACAACAACTGCAGGGCCATCGACAAGTCAGCACATGATGCTCACTCCTATGGATGGCGGCAAGATAGGTTGTACCCTCATCTTAATTGTGTGCAACATTTGTGGCTTTGTTATTCATCTAAGCATGGAAAATAGATTATCACATTTCACTGTATATTCATGCTGATCTCTTACGGGTCTTGTTCAGGAGTTAACGTTGTTCCATAGTTCAGCTATAAGACTTGTTCTTTAGGTAACGTTGTTCCATAGTTATCATCTATAAGCCAATGCTATCCCACAGGCTGGTGATTATAGTATTATACCACTTGTAGTATTACCTATGTTGTTCTTTAATACTTTTGTGTGCTATCTAGTTAATCTCGAGTACAAATGATACATATTTTGTAGCTTTCATCTGTGTTCCCCCTTTAGTTTTTGAGACCTGTTGCTGCTAGTTAACCCCAATCCTAATATTTATGTCGTCTCCTGCAGGCACTCATTACATAAATCTAACTACTAGTTTTCTTCAATGCATATAAGATATAATTGCACACACTGATTTATCCACAAGAACCTCACGGAGCAATGTAACGGCCAAAAAACTTGTCGTCAATGATACCCAATATGATGGAACATGTAAAGGCAGTTCTTCAGAAGACTTGCAGAAAGATGATGAATCTTATTCACCCCACAAGGTCCTTGCTCTAACTTGGCCCGTGATATGGGTACAACATGCATATAATGTCCTGGACTGCATCTACTCTGTTGCAATGCCATGTGCTTAGCCTGCTGATCATGCATGTAAATATGTCATGCCTTCCTGTTTGTCAATACCTATTCCATTCCTGATAACATGTTTTCAAATTCAAGTACTGTCATTCTACTCTATCGCAATGCCATCTACTTAGATTGAACATCATGCTTCTGAGTATCTTATGCATTGTTATTCATCAGTATGTACTTCATCTGTCTACCATACCATGTTTTTTTACATTGAAGTGTTGTTCTAGTGGTCTGTTGCAATGCCATCTTAGTTTCCCAATCATACACGCATATGTTGCCTTAGTGTTTTTCTGTATGTATTCCGCTAGCATACAGTTTTACATTCAACTAGTGTTTTTTTACACTGTTGTCCTGTCGTATCCCTAGCTCCTACATCATACTCCCTCCGTCCGGATTACATGTCGCAGAAATGGATAAAAATGGATGTATCTAGAACTTAAATATGCCCAGACCCATCCATTTATTTCCGGATGGAGGGAACACATGTCAATATGTCATGCCTTTCTATTCTTCAGTACCTATTCCATCTCTCTGTTGTAGCATGTTTTATAATTGAAGCACCATTCTTCTATATAAGGCATGCAAGGGGAAGACGGCTATGTTAGAATCTGAAGGGTTACAAACAAGGTCTTCGCAGAAGATCCAAATGCCAGGAGATAGTAAACCAACTCCAGTTTCCATAGATACTGCTCCAACACAGAGAAACCTAACTCCTACTGATAATAAGCAGATTCCAGTGGCCAAAGAACTAGTCCGCTCCAGTCCAGCAAAAATATATCAACTCCATTCTAAGAAGCGTGTGTGTATCCTTGCATCACGAAATTTTATAGAATTTTTATCATATTTTCTACATGTTTCTTACCATATCTCTTTTAGAAAATAAGCTTAAAGGATAGAAGACTTTCTGCAATGGGATCGTATTCAAGGAAAGTATCTCGCGGGAATTCTCTGTGCTCCAATGCTGATGTAAGTACCTGTTGTATATCACTATATTTTTACATCAGCATGTATTTTGTTAATCAGCGTGAATCCAACCTTTATCTAATTTAAATTTAGTTGTAGTAAAATGTATAATTAAAGGTGACAATGTTGATTTTTGTAAGGAAAACTGCCTGGTAGTTTTGCATACTGAGCTGCATGAGTATACTATCTCATATCATGCACATTACAGAATTGTAGTGCTGCTCTGGTTACCCATTCATTCATTGTGTCAATGTTGCTTTCGTATTACCTTACCTGGCTGATGATAGATGTGCCATATTGTGTTAATTTGGTGTTGGCTGGTGTGGTCTGGTTGCCCAAACATTTGTTGTGTCAATGTTGCTTTCCTATTATCTTACCTGGACAATGATAGCAATTCTAGTGTGTTAATTTGGTGCGAAATTTCTTGAAGATAAGAAGACAAACCACGAAACAGCAAAGGCAACCCCATTGTTTCTTTCCAATAAATTTAGGCCTGGTAATATGGCAATAAATCTTGATTAATCTGTTCGGTTCCCCTCCTAACTTATGTTATGATGTAGTGGTCGAGACACTCTCCACTATCAATAATACAAGCCTGCCAAAATCGCCATCTGAATACGTTCAGTTTTCTCTGTCTCGAATGCAACAGAAAAAATGTATGTTTGTGAACCAATTACTGGCTGAAGCAATGATGTGCAACTGGTTGCTACGAAGCTAAAAAAGCAGTGAAATTATTAGTTAGCACGAACAGTCGTGGGCCCTATATGAAGGAAGCAGCCCACTGCCCTTAGTGGGCTTCCTTAAAGGGCTCGTAGGGGCCAAAATTCTCATAGGCCTTTGATTGATTGGTTTTGGTCTTGAGCATAATTGCTCGTTGTAATGGGCTCAAATTATCTAATTGGGCCTATAGACATGTTCAAACTTTAGTGGGCCCATTAAGTTAATGGGTCATTACCAAGTCAAAAGTTAATGCTCAGCCATGTTACCTCCCGGGTCGTTAACATGCCGACATCGAAGCGGGCAATAGGTGGGCCCATTTGATTTCACGGGCCATTAACAGGTCGATACTAAGGCTGGGCTACATATGGCCCAACTATACTATGGGCCTTTAGCAGGCCGAAAGAGACAGTGGGCTCGTACTAGACCATTAAGAGCATGGGCCGCTAAGAGGTTGAAAGTCAGGTCGTACTGTATATGGCCCAACTGTGTTATTGGCCTTTAGCAGGCCGAAAGAGAAACCGGGCTGGTATTGGACCATGAAGGGCATGAGCCGTTAAAAGGCCAAAACTCAGGTCCGACTGCAAATGGCCCAACTCATTTATGGACCATCAACAGGCTGAAAGACACACCGGGCCGGAAATTGGCAAAACACTTAAATGGGTAGTTAAAAGGCCGAAAGACATATATCCTGAAAATTGGCCCATCCCTTGAGTGGGCCGTTAACAGGCCGAAACCACATGGGGCCAATATTGAGCCCAGATATATAGCGGGCTATTAACGAGCTCGAACTAACGATGGGCTGCAATGGTGTCAAATCGTTAGTCGGCCTTTGACGGGCCGAATTGGCACATCTCATATGGGTCATGGGCTTAAATGGACCTGCCACAAGTAGGCCTTATATGGGCCGGCCTGCTAATTTTTACTGGGCTGGCATTTTTCATCGGAATGGGCCACTATTGGGCCTTGCCATGTGCCGACGTATCATAGGCGCCTCCCGTACTATGAGTGGATGACATCTGTCCCAACACTGAGCCGACATGTGGACCCTCCAGCGAATGAGAATTTTACACGTGGAAAATCCCCATTGGTCGGGGTTGTTAACGGGTTATCGGATCCAAACCAGAACCCCATAGCTTAACGGCGACCCGTTATGGTGGATGCCATGTGTCGGTTACCCTTGACGAAAGCAACTCTATGACGCGCATTTTATCATCATGGAAGTGGACACTTCCGCGAAGATAATTTTGGTAATGTCATGGAACACTTCTACGACAGCACAGGTATGTGAAGGAAATATGGCCTAGAGGCAATAATAAAGTTGTTATTTATATTTCCTTATATCATGATAAGTTTTTATTATTCATGCTAGAATTGTATTAACCGGAAACTTAGGTTCCGCTATGGGTTATTGACCGGAGATGTGTCTCGGTCATGTCTACATAGTTCTCAAACCCGTAGGGTCCGCACGCTTAACGTTCAATGACGATTCGTATTATGAGTTTATGTGATTTGATGTACCGAAGGTTGTTCGGAGTCCCGGATGAGATCACGGACATGACGAGGAGTCTCGAAATGGTCGAGAGGTAAAGATTGATATATTGGAAGGCTATATTCGGACATCGGAAAGCTTTTGAGTGATTCGGGTATTTTTCGGAGTAACGGAGAGTTACGGGAATTCGCCGGGGGAAGTAGTGGGCCTTAATGGGCCATACGGGAAAGGAGAGAATGGCCTCAAGGGGTGCCCCCCGTGGAAAGTCTGAATTGGACTAGGGAGGGAGCGGTGCCCCCTCTCTTTCCTTCTCCCTCTCCTACTCCTTCCCACTCTCCCGTCTTGGAAAAGGAAGGGGACTCCAACTAGGATTGGGAATCCTAGTTGGACTCCCCCTATAGGCGCGCCCCTCCTAGGCCGGCCTCCTATTCCTCCCTCCTTTATATACGTGGGCAGGGGGCACCCGAAAGAAAAACCAAGCCTTCTCTAAGCCGTGCGCGGTGGCCCCCTCCACAGTTACACACCTCGGTCATATTGTCGTAGTGCTTAGGCGAAGCCCTGCGCCGGTAACTTCATCATCACCGTCGGCACGCCGTCATGCTGACGGAACTCTCCTTCGGCCTCAACTGGATCAAGAGTTCGAGGGATGTCATCGAGCTGAATGTGTGCTGATAGCGGAGGTGCCGTGCGCTCGGTACTTGGATCAGTTGGATCGCAAAGACGTTCGACTACATCAACCGCGTTACTAAACGCTTCCGCTTTCGGTCTACGAGGGTACGTAGACACACTCTCCCCGCTCGTTGCTATGCTTCTCCTAGATAGATCTTGCGTGATCGTAGGCAAATTTTTTTAAATACTATGTTCCCCAACAGTGGCATCCGAGCTAGGTCTATGCATAGATGTTATATGCACGAGTAGAACACAAAGAGTTGTGGGCGATAATAGTCATACTGCTTACCAGCATGTCATACTTTGATTCGGCGGTATTGTTGGATGATGCGTCCCAGACCGACATTACATGACATTTCATGAGACTGGTTCTACCGTCGTGCTTTGCACACAGGTGGCTAATGGGTGTCTGTTTCTCCAACTTTAGTTGAATCGAGTGTGACTATGCCCGGTCCTTGTTGAAGGTTAAAATAGCACACTTGATGAAAAATCATTGTGGTTTTGATGCGTAGGTAAGAATGGTTCTTGATAGAAGCCCGTAGCAGCCACGTAAAACTTACAACAACAAAGTAGAGGACGTCTAACTTGTTTTTGCATGGCATGTTGTGATGTGATATGATCAAGACGTGATGAGATATAAATTGTTGTATGAGACGATCATGTTTTGTTAAAGTTATTGGCAACTGGCAGGAGCCTTGTGGTTGTCTCTTTATTGCATAAGATGCAAGCGCCATATAATTGCTTTACTTTATCGCTATGCGATAGCAATAGTTGCAAAAGCAATAATTGGTGAGATGACCATGTGACGATACGTTGATAAAGATCAAGATGATGGAGATCATGGTGTCATGCCGGTGACGATGGAGATCATGACGGTACTTTGAAGATGGAGATCAAAGGCACATGATGATGATGGCCATATCATGTAACATATTTTGATTGCATGTGATGTTTATCTTTTATGCATCTTATTTTGCTTAGTACGACGGTAGCATTATGAGATGATCCCTTACTAAAGTTTGAAGGTATAAGTGTTCTCCTAGAGTATGCACCGTTGCGACAGTTCTTCGTGCTGAGACACCACGTGATGATCGGGTGTGATAAGCTATACGTTCACATACAATGGGTGCAAGCCAGTTTTGCACACGCAGAATACTCGGGTTAAACTTGACGAGCCTAGCATATGCAGATATGGCCTCGGAACACTGAGACCGAAAGGTCGAACATGAATCATATAGTAGATATGATCAACATAGTGATGTTCACCATTGAAAGCTACTCCATCTCACATGATGATTGGACATGGTTTAGTTGATATGGATCACGTGATCATTTAGATGACTCGATGGATGTCTATCTAAGTGGGAGTTCTTAAGTAATATGATTAATTGAACTTTAAATTTATCATGAACTTAGTCCTGATAGTATGCATATCTAAGTTGTAGATCAATTGCTCGCGTATAGCTTCCCCGTTTTATTTATAATATGGTCCTAGAGAAAACTAAGTTGAAAGTTGTAAAGTAGCAATGATGCGGACTAGGTCCGTGATCTGAGGATTATCCTCATTACTGCATGGAAGAATTATGTCCTTGATGCACTGCTAGGTGACAGAATTATTGCAGGAGCAGATGTAGACATTATGAATGTTTGACAAGCTCGGTATGATAACAACTTGATAGTGTAGTGCACCATGCTTTACGGCTTAGAACCGGGACTTCAAAAATGTTTTTAAATGTCACGGAGCATATGAGATGTTCCAAGAGCTGAAATTGGTATTTCAGACTCATGCCCGAGACGAGAGGTATGAGACCTCTGACAAGTACTTTGCCAACAAGATGGAGGAGAATAGCTCAACCAGTGAGCATGTGCTCAGAATGTCTGAGTACTACAATCGCTTGAATCAAGTGGGAGTTAATCTTCCTGATAAGATAGTGATTGATAGAGTTCTCTAGTCACTATCACCAAGTTACTGGAACTTCGTGATGAACTATAATATGCAAGGGATGACAAAAACAATTCCCCGAGCTCTTAGCGATGCTGAAATAGGTGAAGGTAGAAATCAAGAAAAACATCATGTGTTGATGGTTGACAAGACCACTAGTTTGAAGTAAAAAGGGCAAGGGAAAAAGGGAACTTCAAGAAGAACGACAAGCAAGTTGCCACTCCCATGAAGAAGCCCAAAGCTAGACCCAAGCCCTGAAACCTAGTGCTTCTCTTGCAAAGGAAATGGTCCTTTGGGCGGAACTGCCCCAAATAGTTGGCGGATAAGAAGGATGGCAAAGTGAAAAAAAGTATATATGATATACATGTTATTGATGTGTACTTTAGAGTATTCATAGTAGCCCCTGGGTATTTGATACTGGTTCAGTTGCTATGATTAGTAACTTGAAACAGGAGTTACAAAATGAACAGAGACTAGTTGAGGGCAAGGTGACGATTTGTGTTGGAAGTGATTCCAAGGTTGATAAGATCACCATCGCGCACTCCCTTTTTCCTTCGGGATTAGTATTGGAACTAAATAAATGTTATTTGGTGCTTGCGTTGAGCATAAATATGATTGGATCATGTTTATAGTGATACAGTTATTCATTTAAGTCAGAGAATAATTGTTGTTCTGTTTACATGAATAAAACCTTCTATGGTCTTACGTCCAATGTAAATGGTTTACTGAATCTCGATCATAGTGATACACATAATATTGATGCAAAAAGATATAAGTTTAATAATGATAGCGCAACTTATTTGTGGCACAACCATTTAGGTCATATTGGTGTAAAGCGCATGAAGAAACTCCACGCGGATGGACTTTTGGAATCACTTGATTATGAATCATTTGATGCTTGTGAACCATGCCTCAAGGGCAAGATGACTAAGCCTCCGTTCTCATGAACAATGGAGCGAGCCACTGACTTACTGGAAATAATACATATTGATGTATGCGGTCCGATGAGTGTTGAGGCTCGCGGCGGGTATCATTATTTTCTGACCTTCACAGATGATTTGAGCAGATATGTGTATATCTACTTGATGAAACACAAGTCTGAAACATTTGAAAAGTTCAAAGAATATCAGAGTGAAGTGGAAAATCATCGTAACAAGAAAATAAAGTTTCTACGATTTGATCGCGGAGGCAAATATTTGAGTTACGAGTTTGGCCTTCATTTAAAACAGTGGAATAGTTTCACAACCATAGCGTAATGCCGTGTCCGAACATCGTAAACGTACTTTATTAGATATGGTGCGATTTATGATGTCTCTTACCGACTTACCACTATCATTTTGGGGTTATGCATTAGAGACAGTTGCATTCACGTTAAATAGGGCACCATCTAAATCCGTTGAGACAACACCATATGAACTGTGGTTTAGCCAGAAACCTAAGTTGTCGTTTCTTAAAGTTTGGGGTTGTGATGCTTATGTGAAAAGTTTCAACCTGATAAGCTCAAAGCCAAATTGGAGAAATGTGTCTTCATAGGATACCCAAAGGAAACTGTTGGGTACACCTTCTATCACAGATCCGAAGGCAAGATATTCGTTGCTAAGAATGGATCCTTTCTAGAGAAGAAGTTTCTCTCGAAAGAAGTGAGTGGGAGGAAAGTAGAACTTGATGAGTTAATTGTACCTTCTCCCAAATTGGAAAGTAGTTCATCACAGAAATCAGTTCCAGTGATGCCTACACCAATTAGTGAGGAAGTTAATGATGAGGATCATGAAACTTCAGATCAAGTTACTACCGAACCTCGTAGGTCAAACGGAATATGTTCTGCACCAGAGTGGTACGGTAATCCTATTCTGGGAGTCATGTTACTAGACCATGAAGAACCTACGAACTATGAGGAAGCGATGATGAGCCCAGATTCCACGAAATGGTTTGAGGACATGAAATATGAGATGGGATCCATGTATGAGAACAAAGTATGGACTTTGATTGACTTGCCCGATGATCGGTGAGCCATTAAGAATAAATGGAAGAGGAAGACGGATGTTGATAGTAGTGTTACTATCTACAAAACTCGAATTGTCGCAAAAGATTTTGACAAGTTCAAGGTGTTGTCTACGATGAGATTTTCTCAGTCGTATCGATGCTTAGAGTATGTCCGAATCATGTTAGCAATTGCCACATTTTATGAAATTCGGCAAATGGATGTCAAAACTGCATTCCTTAATGGATATCTCAAAGAAGAGTTGTATATGATGCAACCAGAAGGTTTTGTCGATCCTAAAGGTGCTAACAAAGTGTGCAAGCTCCAACGAACCATTTATGGACTGGTGCAAGCCTCTCGGAGTTGGAATACAAGCTTTGATAGTGTGATCAAAGCATATGGTTTTATACAGACTTGTAATGAAGCCTGTATTTACAAGAAAGTGAGTGGGAGCACTACAGCCTTTCTGATAAGTATATGTGAATGACATATTGTTGATCGGAAATGATGTAGAATTTTCTGGAAAGCATAAAGGAGTGTTTGAAAGGAGTTTTTCAAGAAAGACCTCGGTGAAGCTGCTTACATATTGAGCATCAAGATCTATAGAGATAGATCAAGATGCTTGATTTTTCAATGCATACATCCCTTGATAAGATTTTGAAGTAGTTCAACGTGGAACAACAAAAGAAGGAGTTCTTGCCTGTGTTGAAAGGTGTGAAGTTGAGTAAGACTCAAAGCCCGACTACGGCGGAAGATAGAGAGAGAATGAAAGTCATGCCCTATGCCTCAGCCATAGGTTCTATAAAGTATGCCATGTTGTGTACCAGACCTATTGCATACCTTGCCCTGAGTTTGGCAAGGGAGTACAATAGTGATCTAGGAGTAGATCACTGGACATTGGTCCAAAATTATCCTTAGAGGACTAAGGAAATATTTCTCGGTTATGGAGGTGATAAAGAGTTTGTCGTAAAGAGTTACGTTGATGCAAGATTTTACACCAATCCCGATGACTCTGAGTCTCAATCTGGATACATATTGAAAGTGGCAGCAGTTAGCTAGAGTAGCTCCATGCAGAGCATTGTAGACATAGAAAATTTGCAAAATACATACGGCTCTGAAAGTGATGCACTCCATTGACTAAGCTTCTCTCACAAGCAAAACATGATCACACCTTAGTACTCTTTGGGTGTTAATCACATAGCGATGTGAACTAGATTATTGAGACTAGTAAAACCCTTTGTGTATTAGTCACATGGCGATGTGAACTCATCACATGGTGATGTGAACTATTGGTGTTAAATCACATGGCGATGTGAACTAGATTATTGACTCGAGTGCAAGTGGGAGACTGAAGGAAATATGCCCTAGAGGCAATAATAGAGTTGTTATTTATATTTCCTTATATCTTGATAAATGTTTATTATTCATGCTAGAATTGTATTAACCGGAAACTTGATACATGTGTGAATACATAGACAAAACAGAGTGTCCCAAGTATGCCTCTACTTGACTAGCTTGTTTATCAAAGATGGTTATGTTTCCTAGCCATAGACATGTGTTGTCATTTGATGAACGAGATCACATCATTAGAGAATGATGTGATGGACAAGACCCATCCGTTAGCTTAGACTATGATCGTTTAGTTTATTGCTATTGTTTTCTTCATGACTTATACATGTTCCTCTAACTATGAGATTATGCAACTCCTGAATACCGGAGGAACACTTAGTGTGCTATCAGACGTCACAAGGTAACTGGGTGATTATAAATATGCTTTACAAGTATCTTCGATGGTGTTTGTTGAGTTGGCATAGATCGAGATTAGGATTTGTCACTCCGATTGTCAGAGAGGTGTCTCTGGGCCCTCACGGAAATGCACATCACAATAAGCCTTGCAAGCAATGTGACTAATGAGTTAGTTGTGGGATGATGCATTATGGAACGAGTAAAGAGACTTGCCGGTAACGAGATTGAACTAGGTATGGTGATACCGACGATCGAATCTCGGGCAAGTAACATACTGATGACAAAGGGAACGACGTATGTTGTTATGCGGTTTGACCGATAAAGATCTTCGTAGAATATGTAGGAGCCAATATGAGCATACATGTTCTGCTATTAGTTATTGACCGGAGATGTGTCTCGGTCATGTCTACATTGTTCTTGAACCCGTAGGGTCCGCACGCTTAACGTTCGATGACGATTTTTATTGTGAGTTTATGTGATTTGATGCACCGAAGCTTGTTCGGAGTCCCGGATGAGATCACCGACATGCTGAGGAGTCTCGAAATGGTCTAGAGGTAAAGATCGATATATTTGAAGGCTATATTCGTACATCAGAAAGGTTCCGAGTGATTCGGGTATTTTTGGAGTACCGGAGAGTTACGGGAATTCGCCGGGGGAAGTAGTAGGCCTTAATGGGCCATACGAGAAGGGCCTCAAGGGGTGGCCGCGCCCTCCCCCCCCCATGGAAAGTCCGAATTAGACTAGGGAGGGGGCAGCGCCCCCCTCTCTTTCCTTCTCCCTCTCCTACTCCTTCCCTCTCTCCCCTCTTGGAAAAGGAAGGGGACTCCAACTAGGATTGGGAATCCTAGTTGGACTCCCCCTATAGGCGCACCCCTCCTAGGTCGGCCTCCTCTTCCTCCCTCCTTTTTATACGTGGGCAGGGGGCACCCGAAAGAAAAACCAAGCCTTCTCTTAGTCGTGTGCGGTGCCCCCTCCACAGTTACACACCTCGGTCATATCGTCGTAGTGCTTAGGCGAAGCCCTGCGCTGGTAACTTCATCATCCCCGTCACCACGCCGTCGTGCTGACTGGACTCTCCTTCGGCCTCAACTGGATCAAGAGTTCGAGGCACGTCATCGAGCTGAACGTGTGCTGATCGCGGAGGTTTCATGCGTTCGGTACTTGGATCAGTTAGTTCGCGAAGACGTTCGACTACATCAACCGTGTTACTAAACGCTTCCACTTTCGGTCTACGAGGGTATGTAGACATACTCTCCCTTCTCGTTGCTATGCTTCTCCTAGATAGATCTTGCGGGATCGTAGGCAATTTTTTTGAAATACTACGTTCCCCAACAGTATGACTATCTTGATTTTGTCATAAAATCATCATGGATGTACATGCGTGACAGAAAATGTGACCTACTGTGACAAACACGTATCATCACGGAAGTGTATTTTTTTGTAGTGCCTTCATCTGGCTGCCCATTTCTGTTCTTCTGCCTCATCGCAAATAGTTCATTGAACTGAATCGTATGCCCTAAATCGCACATGCAACTAAAATCTGAACCGTGTTTGATGCATCCATCATCGCAAATGTTTTGCATCTTTTTTGGCGGTTTTTTTTACATCACCGTTTGTGATTATTGCATCACACACAGTTTCGTTGAAGGGTCTCTGATCGTAGTGTCACGTTAGCAGCATCCTGAAGTAGTGTCGGCTTCATAAAATACTTGAAAAGCATAAGTTCAGCAATTTTATACATCTCAATGATTCATAGAACATAACCAACATTTACTAGTTCACAACAAAAGACAATGTTGTGAGAAGGTTTACAAATCAGAAAAAATCAAGCAAGGCTTCTCTGAGCAAAGGGCCTCCCTAGGCAGGCTTTAATTTCCTGGAGTTCACTATGGTTTTTCTTGTTTCCACCATGCAGGGTTAGGTTCTCTCATTCCATAATAACCAATTATAATTGTGCTCTCAGTTCAAATACTGAACTAAACCAAAAACCTCTACGCAGTCGTGCTAGCTAGTCCTCTGTCCATCCTTGATCTGGGAAAAAATGCATTCCTTACTAGGATGCAGTTGTTTTCGTTCGTCCCTGCACTGCAATCAGGAAGTAAACGTACGAATAAGCTTCTTGTAGATTGTGTTGGTCATTCTACCTAGTTACTACTAATGTAGGAATACTTGGAACACGGGTGGTTAGAGGACAACAGCTTAGGAATAGCCATTTCATTTTGTGTAGTTCTACTAAAATTGAGGTGTGTACTTTTGATTGCACAAATAGGGTTATTTAAGACATGACGGTTATTTGCAGTGGCATATGATTAAAAGCAGTATCTATTGTGTTATAACTGGCACTAGTTGACAGTATGAAAAAGTACCATTAATTAAGAAGTAGCATCACATCACATCAATAGTGCCACTAGATTAACATGGAGAACAATAGCATTAGTATTACTGTCGTGAGAGTAGCACATGGTAGTAAATGTGCAATCAAATTTGTGCAGTTCCACTGGGATGAAAGCAATGTTAGCGGTGTGATATTTAACTGTAACTACAAAAACATAATTCATGGGAAATAAAGCAAGAGAAAGAACTTCATAAAATGATGGTGTCATTGCTTCAATTTATCGACGGCACTAGACTGACAGCAGCATTACTTAACAATGATATTAGGTGGCATTGCTTCATGCTTCACGTGATTTTACATTAATGGTAGCAATAAGGGCGTAGGGACAGCAGGGGCATAAAGTGGTGAGGCAGATGTGGTTGCCGAGAGCGGCAAACATTCAGGTAGCATGTCTGCATTTGTCCCATTTTTTATCTCCTCGGCGATATTTTCCTATGTGAGCACAGGAAATCTAGACCTTCTCGTTCTCAATTGCGTTGTCCCCGCAACTCTCCTTACTTACTTTCTTTTTCGACCAAGAGACAGGTCCATTTGCCCCCACCCTTCACCAACCACCCCGCTTTCTTCCCCTTTTCAACCAAGAGACCGGTTGGGTAGCCAGTATCTACTACTTTCCCTTGTTTCCTCTTAGAACCAAGTCATAGATTCATGCTACATCTTTCCCGCTTTCTTCCCTCTTTGAACCAAGTCTTAGATTCGACTGTGTGAACTAGCTTTACCGCTAATAATAGTAAAAGTCTAGGTGGCTTTGGAACAGCCGTCGGAAGTAGAAAAAGATCCACGTGGGGAGCTGGGGCAGTAGAGCAAGGCCGGTTTCGAAGGAAGATATACCTGAGGGTCATCGAGATGTGGCAAAGACGGGGTCAGGAGGCCGCATCTTGTCCACAATACCATAGGGAGGAAGAAGGGGTCGGAGGCCCTCCCGAGCCGACGTTGTCTTTGAGAGGACGGCACGGTCGCCGATCGGGGCGCGCGGGCAGCTGTTGGTCTCCTCCCTCACTGCCAATGAACGTGTGAATGATGCACCTACACCCCTGCCCCGGCCGAGGTGGTCCAGCCGGATTTGTGACCAGCGGTGAGCAGATAGAGAGTGTGGCCACCTATGTCTTTTTAGATCTGGAGAGCGTGAGAGAGGGAAAGAGAGGAACCCTAGAAAGCAAGCGCCGAGGCTCCTGCTTATATATAGTGGAGTGATTTTGTTGTAGCAACCGTTATTAAATAAATTGAATACGTGCGAACCACTATTTTCATTTAAATTCCAGGTAAAATAAAACTCGATCAATAATATGTCACTGCTTCCCGGTCGCACTATCAAATCACCGCGTCCAGGACGCACTATGTACTGTATCATTCACGTGTGGTCCCCGACCCTCCATGAAGTTGAAAACTAGACGAGTCAAAATGTCAATTGGGATGCCTCTTTGTAAACAAATACTCTCCTAGCTTAAAAAAATGCGCTCCTACGTGTACCCGCGCAAGGGTGTGAGAGAACTAGTGCGTGCGTGCACCGCTTCTCTTC
Organism: Aegilops bicornis; assembly: GCA_021605145.1. Lineage (NCBI taxonomy): Eukaryota > Viridiplantae > Streptophyta > Magnoliopsida > Poales > Poaceae > Aegilops > Aegilops bicornis. Next base: position 199,097,453 of record CM038670.1, read on the forward strand.
GTGAGAGTACAATATACTACGCCCAAAGAACGTTCGCCACAAGAGTAGTAGTATAAGTGTGCATGTGAGTTAAAAAAAGGTGTGCGACGTCTTTAATGTTTTAGAAGTTTTGAGGGTCGGGTGTGAAGAGAACATATGTGTGTGACGTCTACCAATAGATAGACAGTGGGTGTGAGAGGACTCGGGAGATTCGTGACTCGTGAGGGTGCGTGTGTGCGTGAGATAGAGGGGGCACGTATCAATGCAATGCATGTGTCTGTAAATCATATCCGACAAACATTCGCCACAAGCCGTTTCCTAAAGAACACCGAAAGAACCGTCAGATTGGCATCCGACAGTGTCAGTTTTGGCATGGCATTTAACAGAACAGCCACTCCTCCGACACACAAATCTTCCACGTGAGTGTTTGCAATTGTAGTATGCTCCTCCCTCCGTTCCAAAATGTAGTGCATATAGCTTTATTGAAACTTCGAACCTCGCAAACTTTACCGAGTTTTGAGTAGCAAATTTCACGCGGCCTTCGGTATATCAAAATGCGGGGCCCATGCGTCATTACCTTTCGGTCGAACCTACGTCCACAATTTTTTGTACGTATATCTTCACTGCTCCCCGAACCCAAATTCTGCCTCGTTCCCGTAAAACCGAGCGGCCCACCCTTATTAAGGCATCGACTACAGCTCAATCCCTCTCCCATTTACTATGACATGGGCCCCACACACCATAGTACTCCTAGAAACCCTACCCGCCGCATGCATCATCGGTTTTCTTAAAGAGGACGAGGAAGAAGTGGATTTGTAGTGGAGGCTCCACCCTAGGGCACCCTGGGTAGCTGTCGCACGCATCATTAGTTTTCTTTTTTCTTTTATGCTCTTGCGCCCTAGAGTGAAATGATGGTTGCTTTGTCTGTCCAGCTTGTGATTTGACCCCTCATCGCTCATTTACTAATATTGCGGCATTACTACCGGGGTGCCGCCAAGTCCAACAACTGCTCCGAACTGTAAATTGGTGCATCGCACGTGGAACAACACGGTGGATGACCCACTTGGTTTTGCTCCTTGGTGAATCCCGACTATATGGATCTAAAGATAGTATCCAAATTAGCATAAATGAGGTGATTTTACCGAGCGGTGGGCGAGGGGGCATGGCCTGTCATGCGGTCCCACGTGTCATGATGTACCAAGCCCATGCGCCTCCCTCTTGAGGCAGCACAATGCCAGAAGCAATACGTGGTTTTCTTAAAGGAGATGAGGCTACTCATAGTGGGGAGTATCATATACTACTAGTATCATGCACATGATACTAGTGTATGATACTACCTCCATAGTGCATAGTATCATAGAGTAGCATCATAGATGATCATATTTATTGCCATGCATGACACAAATTAGCATAACATTTAACATGATACTGTATCTACCTATGTTACTCTAACCCCCTCTCTTCTTTAATTCTCTGCCACATCAGCATGTTTAATATTCCCGAGTGCATGATACCGGCTAAGATACTACCACTATGGCCAACCTGATGGAGATGCGGATTCATCGAAGTGTGAAATAATGGTTGCTTCGTTCGTCCGCGGGAAAGGTGCGGCTTTGTGATTTGACGTCTCATTGCTCATTACTACTAGTGTGGAGCTATGACTGGGGTGTGTCCCCCTGCTGTTATGCACTATTATTTGGTGCATGACATGTGGACCCGGTTGCTATATGTCCCATATGCCGGCGAGAGGAAGTAGAACATTTATGAAAGCTCCCCAAAAAAGAACATTTATGAAAGCGAGCGTCTCCACTCTTAGTACAATGGAGGAGTACAAGACACGACTTGGTTTTTGCTGCTTCGCGCGATCCATCGATACAAACCCCGGCTAAAAAAGGCAAGGGCGGGTCTTTTCCTGCGTGCTAGGCAGGGGAGCTTGGCATAGTCTGTTCGACAAATAGAGCGAGAGAAAGATGTGATGAAATGCTTGAATGTGTATTGGGCCCTTTCTTTCTTTGTTTTTTATTGAAGTGGGCCCTTTCAGATCACTACGACTAGCGTGCATGGTGTTGAGTACTGGTTTATTGGTCCCCTTTGTAATTTGTGCTAAATTTTGACCAAAGATTTAATTGACAAAATGTTAGTGCATGTCAACAAAAATTAAATCGTTCGATTCGTATTTGAACATAGTTTTCAATGATATAATTTTTTGTGACATACATTAACATTTTGTTAGTTAAATATATGGTCAAAATTGGCACAAAATACGATGTGGAACGATAAATCAGGACGGAGTTACCCCCACAAGGTCGGTCCGACATGCTGTAACAGTACCCCCTGCTTTTTTCTGCTCGGATTGCCCAACGAGCACCAAGCAAAAAGTGTGTGCATTGGCCTAGACACATGCAGCCATCAGCACGAGTAGTCATTTCACACAAAAAAATCAACATGAGTAATCAATTGCTATTCACACGACCTCGTTTTTTCTGGCTGCATGGGGAAGAACAACGAGGCAGGAGGGGAAACAAGTAAATAAGTAACGTTGAGTGACTTAGCTTTGGGAAAATCTGATTTTATGGAGTTACTATGTACCCACTATGGAGGTATTACTACTAGTAACATAGCCTAGGGTAGCTTGCTGTAGCACGGCCTCCAAGGAAATTCGTACTACTCTACACTGTACTACTACTACTACTATGAGGCCATCCAACCGTGTCCCGACAGAACATCGCGGACACCGATTGTTCGTTCATATTTAAATTTGTTTTCACACGAAAAAATATCCCTGAAAACAGCAACAAATGGCAAAATATCACGGCGAACGAGGGATTTGAATGTGCTGGGAGGGGCGGGGCTAGAAGGGGTTGTTTGGATCTTGCCCGGGGTAGCCAAAATATTGGCGACCCTTTTGTCCACCCGTGCCTTTGCCACCAATGAACGATTTAGACCTCGGGTGCTCCTCCTCCAGCGCGCGCGTTGGACACGAGCTTGCACGAGCTGGTTTTTATTTGTCCCACCTCGCCGCCCGAGCAGGCCACAGACCGAAGGGCACATCTTCAACGGCGACCCGCAAATTACGCCATCCAACCGTAGCCGCACACATGCTGACAACAACTCAACCAACCGGACGAAATTCATGCAAATGCAGCGATATTTCATGTAAACAATGAAGTAATTCATATAAAATACTGGATTTTCATGTAAACACGATGGATTTCATTACATTTATAAATCAACTAAGTTGTGCTACTCCTGAACTGCACAGTTATAATAATACCTAGTCTAAATGGTCGCCCGCGGATCCCTTTGTCTTCCTCATGTCCAGCAGCACGATCACCAGACTGCAAGGAGCCCTGGAGGTTAATGCTTCAGCGCAAAGGATGGCTCGCTTCCCCACCGCTCAACTGAGTGAAATCCTTTGCTGATGCCTAAGATGGAGTCGAAGGGAGCTTCTCCGCTTCCGTGGAGCCCATGCGGGGTCGACGAAGGTCCTCACAACAGAAGGACCCAGCAAGACACCAGCTGTGTACGCCGGCGTCGCCTCAACGGTGGCCTTCATGGGACCCAAGCGGCGGAGGTGTAACACCCCCAGTGTCATGCTACAGTAATCCCCTGTTAATGGTGCCATTTCATCATGTTACTGTTGCTAATCTTCACTTGATCCAAATCACACTTCAAATTCAAATCCAATCTAAAGTCAAAAATTCATATTTGTCGGACATGAAATCTAAAAGTTCATCCTATGGCAAATAATCCCTAGATAATTGTCATGTTGAAGCCAACATTTTGGAATTCCCAAATTGCCCTGGGAATTTATTATCTAGTCCAACAGTATTAAGATGTCCTTTTCATTTTCTAAAAATGCTTGGAAAACTCCTGATGGCCCCAAACTCTTTGTGGCAGTGACAAATACTAGAAAGAATTTAAGTGGCCAGTCCCACCCTTTTTTTCAAAGTATTTTGGTAGCCCAAAATATTCCCTAGATTCCTCTGATTTTTATCATAAAAGAGAAATAAAAAAAAAGGAAAAAGCCCCCTCTCAATCGGGCCGATTGGCCCGATTGGCCACCCCACAGGCCTCAACCCACTGGCCGACCCAGCCGCCCAGCCTCCCCCTCCGTCGTCTTCACTTTGTGCGGGCGGCCAGCGCCCGTGCCCATGATCGCCGCCCGACCAGCTCGCCGCCCCACGCAGCGGCAACGCCGAGGATAAGGTCACCGCCCCTGGACGCCTCGATTCCCCCCTCACCTACCACGATGCCCCCTCCCAGATCCACTCCCTTCTCTTCCGGCGCGCTCACTCCCCTCTCTCTGACCCCGAGCACGCCCGCTGCCATCTTCCGTCGCCGCCATGTGCCACGGAGCCGTCTCGTCCTCCTGACCTGTCCACCAGCACCGTCGACGTCTTCTCCCTCTTCACCGGCCTCGCGTCCGAGCCGGAGGCCACTTCATCGCCCGGATCGAGCCGGCGACCACCGTGGATCGCCGGAGCTCCTCCACTCCGTCATCGCCGACTCCGTCGACCAAGCGCTCCCTAAGCACTCGAGGGCCTCCGTGTGCCGCGTCGTAAGCCTCCGCACCCTCCTCCTTCCTCTGGTTCCTCCTCATGCACTGTAGACGGCTTGCGGTGCCTCCGTCGCCATTACCGTTGCGGCCTCATCGGCGAGCTTGTTGCGCTCACCCCGTCCATCTCCGAGCCAAGCCGTGGCCTCCGTCGAGTTGCTGGAGGTCCGTAGAACTCGCTAGCGCCGTTTGTTAGCTAGAACGCAGCCCGTAGCGTGGTTTTCGGAGATGCCCGTATTCCGGCGCCGCCCGCGGTCGTCGTTGAGCTCCACTCCGGCCACCCCCGCACTTGGGGTCACTCTATATGCGGGACGATCTCCCCGTTCGAACGCGCCCGCCCGCGCCCCTTTTGGCCGCCGGACGGTGAATCCCGACGCACTGCCGCGCCCTCCGCCGGGGATTTGGTCGCCGGAGCTAGCTCCGGCACCACCCACGAGCCGGGCACACTGGGCCACCACAGGTCCTTTGCCGCTGGGGCCCCTGCCTCGCTGACCAGTTGACTGTCAATCAGGCTGACCGGGTGCCCCAGCCAGCGACACGCTGGGCCCCGCCGCTTTTCTAACTAAGATGTTTTAATAATTAAAACTAATTAGTTTAGCTAATTAGTCTATGACAGTGGGGTCCAGAGCTAATTAACCAAGATTAGTTAGTTTAATACACTTTGTTAGACTAACAGAGTGACATGTAGGTCCTGGCTGGACCCACAGGCCAGGTTTGACCTGGTCAGCCGCCCTGCTGACTGTTGACTTCTCTATGACGTCATGATGATGTCATAATTCCTTTTCTGTTAATTTAAATAATTTCAGAATATGCTTTAATCTTTAAAAATTAATAGAAATTAATCCGTAGCTCGGATGAAAATGTTTTCTACATGAAAGTTGCTCAGAAAAATCCAATGAATCCGAATGCGCGATTCGTTCATCTGTCACATGCCGCTAGCATGCTGAACATGGAAATTTCCCCTCTCTTTCATCTGTCCGGATAATGCTTAACACTAGGAAAACCCCTCCGGATGTTTTCCCTCTCCGTCTGCAACGTGTAGTACCGCGTTAGATCACCCCTAACACCGCTTTTTACCATGTTATGGTTGATGATGCTATGTTTGCTTTATATTTACTGTTTCTTCCCCCTCTTCTCTCCGGTAGACCCCGAGACCGATGTCGCCCCTGTGATCGACTACGTCGACGACGACCCTCCTTCTTGTCTGAGCAACCAGGCAAGCCCCCCCTTTGATCATCCCGATATCGCCCATTCCATTCTCTCATGCTTGCATTAGATTTTGCTACTGTTATTGTTTGCTCCTATTCTGATGCATAGCCTGCTTTTGTATCTGTTGTTGTACCTTACCTGCTTATCCTAAACTGCTTAGTACAGGTTGGTTAGTGATCCATCAGTGACCCCCATCTTGTCCCGACTGCCCCGCTGGATTATCAGAAGACCCGATCAACGGGATCGAAGACCAGGCCCCGGCACCGCACATCACTTTACCCTTAGTTGCTCGACTCTACTGGGTTACTATCGAGTGTCGAGGGTCAGACCTCTACATCACTTCAGATGTTAACCACAGTAGTGTAGCTATTCGGTCGTGGTCATCGAGGGTGATTTCCTCTTTAACCACTTCGATATGACTCGCTGCAACCCCTCAAGTGTGGACCTCGAGGGTGAATCCTCTTACGTTCACCTTGATGATTACATCGAGTGGAATTCACCGGGTGATTCCTCGGGCTTTCCCTTGATGTTTAGACACACCGTTACTTTGATTACTATGACTTTACACCGAGCCATGTTACTAAAGGCGGGTCGACCACACAGGGGTGCCAGCGAGCTTAATTGCGAGTGATGTGGAGTCGGGTTGACCTGGAGGGTGCCCTTGAGATAATTACGAGGCGTGGCGGGCATTCCTAGCCCTTGCCGCAAGTCCTCGAGGCAGGGCAACGGGTCACATCTTTCGTGAGTCTCTGCTTGTTACCGCTGCCTAATCCACTACGATTTGGATATTTGATCCGAGGGCCTCTGGCACGATAGCACTAACCATCACGTGGGCGTAGTATGGGCGTTCTGCGTCAGTATACATCAGCCGAAGCTTAATAGACGTCGGCCGAGCGGCCGCAGCGCCGGGTTGGACCGGTAAGCTCGCCTTTTTAGGGAGGTAGCTAGGTCTGCTCACCGGCCGCCCTCGCAACATGCAGGAGTTCCCGGGGAGATGGCACATGACCCCTGGGGGCATAGGTTTAGTCCGGTGTGCTGGCCTCTCTATTAAGCCGAGGTCGGGTTGCGGCGTATTGTTTGGCCGAGGCCGGGCATGACCCAGGAAAGTGTGTCCGGCCAGAGTTAAGCGAGCGTGGTGGGTAAGTTGGTGCAGCCCTACAGGGAAGAAAACATCGATCGATAGCCAGTCCTAAGGTAACGGACAATTTGAGTTGTATCCCGATCTATACAACAAGAACTGGATACTTGTGATGAGAATTTGGATGGTGATAAGAACTGGATAGTGATGATAACTGGATATAATGGCTCTGGGATCTCTTTCTCGCAGGAGTCGAGAAAGGATCTCTAGCCGAGTTGATAACACTACTACTACTTTACTTTATGCTACTCTACTCCCTCCTGTTGCTGCAAGATGGTGGTTTCGAAGATGCTAGTCTTGGTAGGACTAGGCCTTCTCTCTATTATGGCATTTACGCGGCCAGTCCACATATACAACCTTCCTTTGATAATGTTGCATACGTAGTGTAGATCCTTGCTTGCGAGTACTTTGGATGAGTACTCACGGTTGCTTTGCTTCCCCTTTCCCCTTTTCTTCTTCTTTCCGGTTGATGCAACCAGATGTCTGAGCCTAGGAGCCAGATGCCACCGCCGATGCTTACTACTACGTGGAGGCCATCGACGACCAGGAGTATTTAGGAGGCTCCCAGGCAGGAGGCCTTGCCTTTTCGATCGATGTTGCTTTTGTGCTAGCCTTCTTAAGGCAAACTTGTCTAACTCATGTCTGTACTCGGATACTGTTGCTTCCGCCGACTCTTGTGTTTTCGAGCTTATGTATTCGAGCCCTCGAGGCCCCTGGCTTGTAACATAAAGCTTGTATTATTTTATTTTGTTTCTAGAGTTGTGTTGTGATATCTTCCCGTGAGTCCTTGATCTTGATCGTACACATTTGCGTGTATGATTAGTGTATGATTGAATCGAGGGCGTCACAAGTTGGTATCAGAGCCGACTGCCTGTAGGTAGCCCCCTTTCCAACTCCTTGGCCGAAGTTGAGTCTAGTCACTGAAAAACTTTTACTAACATTGGCTGTGTGGCTTACGGGCCCACGTCGCCATTGGGTGGTATTAGGATCTTTTACTCCTCGTCTATACTGGGACTCTGATCTCTCGTCTATTCAAGGTTAAACATTTTACTAAGATTGACATTAGGATCTCGTACCCACTTTCTCCCGGAGAACCCCTTCAGTCCAGATGATCGCTTGCTGCTTCCTCCGATGTTTCCCCGAAACCCTTGTGCCCTTCGCTGTTGCAATTCCATATCACTGATAAATCCCTATGGACAGCTGCATACACTTGTCGTCCATGCCTTCTTTTCCAATTGTTCTTGTTATTACAAGATACCTTGGAATACTTTCGAATTTTCGAGAATCCTTTGTGCCTGCTGCCTTGCAGCTTCTTTTCCGCCTGAATACCCCCCTACGAATAATTCCTCACACTTATCGAGGATTCTTTCATCCCCAGTTGTTCATATGTCTCACAAAAGTCTTTGAAATACTATTCGATCTTTCGATAATCCTCAATAGCCTGTTGTTCTTACAATTCTTACTTGCTTGCATTATGGATAATCCCATAAGTCTAGTAATCTTATTGGCATCCTTTGTCACTATCCTTTTGAGTCCGTTGATTCAATATGTTGCGGATGCTACATAGTCCTCGATCGGATCATAGAATTCATCCTTCCGACTTGGACGACATTTGACCAAGAGTTGATTCTCGACCAATCAAATTACCATCGATTGTACCTCTAAGTTTATTCAATTTATCCGTCCTTAATCAGAGTGTTTGCTTCTGATCCTTTGGTTTGGAAATCATAATTCCTTTGTATTTGGAATTATCCATATATTTCTATAATCCGATGCATTTGCATTCTTTCTTCCTCTGGTTGAGCACCGATACTCACCTCAGCTCCACCTTGGATCACCAGATCATTTGTTGGATTTTCTCTAACAGTGTCCTTCATATTCTATCACCTTGTGAATTCTCCCCCGACACATAATGCCTTTGGTAAATTGTATCTTATGCTTTTGTCAATCATGCTCTGCTTCAAGCATGTATTAATTGGTCCTAAAGTTTGTGGTATTTGTTCCTAAGATGCCTCGATGGGTTGAACCAACGCCTTCCCTAATCTGTGTGCACCCAAAAAAATTTCACGGGTCATACTTATCTGGTATTGCACCATTTAAAACTTTCAACAACTAATGCCATTTTTTGAAAAACGAGAAGTGAATGGAAGGTTATACATTGAAGAAGTGGGAGTCGACCTTGAACTTTGTGTTCATGCCCGTGGACACGATGTAGATCTTATCATGGAAGCTTCTTGCGATATAATAATCCCCTTATTATAAGTTCATACGGTATCTATGTTTGGTCCTTTGCAACCGTGGTTTTCACAATGATTGTTCCCCCTTTTAATTCCATTTCTCGGACAAGTTAAAGCACTTGTCTTCTGCAGATCAATGCATCTCCGCAACCTCTATTTTTATCTTCCTTCAAGTATTACCCTCTGGTACCTTGAGGATATCAAAGAACTGCGTTGCTTCCTATGAGTCTTCATCCGTAGTGCTTCTCACCGATTTCAGATTCCCCGGGATCTGAGTTATTAATCCTTTCGAGGACACCGATAAGTGAGTCGGTTGAATCAATTCTGCACTCCGATTCTATAACTCAAGTAAATTTCATTACTTACGAGTTTAATAATCCTTCTAGTCATTCCTAGCCTGGCCGGCTATGTCATTATCGTGCTAAATTTTAACTATGCTACCTGGTCCTTATTCCCGGAGCACAACTTTTCGACGATGAGCGAAGCTTACGCCGATCTTCCTAATTTTCTCAATTCACCTCGAACAACAAGCTTGATTTCGAGCTTGTGTCATATCCGTGGTTCCAATAGCCTTTCGCTTCATCCTTCCTGTTGCTTGATGTCGTCGCTCCTCGATGGCATCTTCATAGAGCCTCTCGACAAATGTGTCGTGATCAGCATCAACATTTTGACTTCTGTTGAGATGACAATTGAATTCATGGTGAGAAATACCATCCTTGACCTTCGATGATTTGAGTTATAATCGACAACCCCCTTGTCGTCTTTCTAACACATGTTTGATCATGTCTTGGGTTATACCTTGGAATCCTTGCTATTCCTGCAATTGTTCCTTGAGTATTTCTTGTGATCTTCTACTCCAACCCCTACTTGGAACACCATGTTAATGCTACCTCGAAGCATTGCCTGAGGTAATCCGACTATCAACAAGAACATTGGAAGCACATTGTCGAATGTTTCTTGATCTATTATCCAAACACCGTTGTATGGGTAATATCATGATCCTTCCCTCGCCCCCTTTATCTAAATGCTTTTGAACTTGTTGTCATATCATGTATATCCTGCTATCGCTTCCCCTTGGGAAGGATATACTCCCAAATCTTGTGTGTAAACACATTTTCCTTTCCATTGGTCTGATTAATCTGATAATTTCTTTTTCCTTTCCATTAGGTTGTTTAACCTTCTTATGATCTATATGATATAAGCAGAAATAATTTCCTGCTTATAAAATACCCCCGATGTACATCCTTGTCAGTGAGACCCTGTTACTATTATTGATGACATTCCAGTAACCACCGATGGACGAGAACCTTACCGATTGGTCCGCCTCGTTCAATGAGCAGGAAAATGGTTCTCTTTGTCCCTCGCCCTTGGTACCAATGTTGTTGCCGACATAATTGGCAGTCTGTCATCTGACCTGCCTTGCTATCTTGACCATTCAAAATGTTAGCGCCTTCCTACTTTTAACCCACATGGTGGGCCCATAACCCACAGTTCCACAGGATCGAAGCTGACTCTCCTGTACAACCTTGATTCTGAAGAATCATTTGCTCTTGGCTTTATATGTTGTCACGAGCCACCGTCCGAGAGATGATCTATTCCTGATGCTCCGAACCCCATTCTCACACTCTGTTCAGGTATCAATCGTTTGTCCATTCGCTTGAAACTTCATATTGTACCTTCATACTTTGCTCTCGATGTTTTATTAAGTTTCAACTCGAGAGATATTTCTTCCTCATTCCCTGAATTGTTCACCAGATAATTAACCCTATAAGGGTCAGTTCTCCCGAAGTTGCTCTTTACTTTCCCCACTTAAATCTCGGGACGAGATTTCTTGTAGTGGAGGATATTTGTAACACCCCCAGTGTCATGCTGCAGTAATCCCCTGTTAATGGTGCCATTTCATCATGTTACTGTTGCTAATCTTCACTTGATCCAAATCACACTTCAAATTCAAATCCAATCTAAAGTCAAAAATTCATATTTGTCAGACATGAAATCTAAAAAGTTCATCCTATGGCAAATAATCCCTAGATAATTGTCATGTTGAAGTCAACATTTTGGAATTCCCAAATTGCCCTCGAATTTATTATCTAGTCCAACAAGATTAAGATGTCCTTTTCATTTTCTAAAAATGCTTGGACAACTCCTGATGGGCCCAAACTCTTTGTGGCAGTGACAAATACTAGAAAGAATTTAAGTGGCCAGTCCCGCCTTTTTTCAAAGTATTTTGGTAGCCCAAAATATTCCCTAGATTCCTCTGATTTTTATCATAAAAGATAAATAAAAAAAGGAAAAGCCCCCCCTCTCAACTGGGCCGATTGGCCCAGTTGGCCACCGCCCCCCCCCCCCCCTTGGGCCTCAGCCCACCTGGCCGACCCAGGCCGCCCAGCTCCCCCTCCCGCGTCGTCTTCACTGCGGCGGCCAGCGCCCGTGCCATGATGCCGCATGACCAGCTCGCCGCCTTCACGCCCTTAACAGCGCCGAGATAAGGTCACCGCCCCTGGACGCCTCGATTGCCCCCTCACCTACCACTACGCCCCCTCCCAGATCCACTCCCTTCTCTTCTTGCTCGCTCACTCCCCTCTCTCTGACCCGAGCGCGCCAGCTGCCATCTTCCGTCGTCGCCGCGGCCACCGGAGCCGTCTCGTCCTCTGACTGTCCACCAGCACTGCCGACGTCTTCTCCCTCTTCACCGGCCTCGCGTCCGAGCCGGAGGCCACTTCATCGCCCGGATCGAGCCGGCGACCACCATGGATCGCCGGAGCTCCTCCACTCCGTCCATCGCCGACTCCGTCGACCCGCTGCGCTCCTAAGCACTCGAGGGCCTCCGTGTGCCGCGCCGTAAGCCTCCGCACCCTCCTCCTTCCTCTGGTTCCTCCTCATGCACCGTAGACGGCTTGCGGTGCCTCCGTCGCCATTACCGTTGCGGCCTCGTCGGCGAGCTCGTTGCGCTCACCCCGTCCATCTCCGAGCCAAGCCGTGGCCTCCGTCGAGTTGCTGGAGGTCCGTAGAACTCGCTAGCGCCGTTTGTTAGCTAGAACGCAGCCCGTAGCATGGTTTTCGGAGATGCCCGTATTCCGGCGCCGCCCGCGGTCGTTGTTGAGCTCCACTCCGGCCACCCCCGCACTTGGGGTCACTCTAGATCGACGCGGGACGATCTCCCCGTCCGAACGCGCCCGCCCGCGCCCCTTTTGGCCGCCGGACGATGAATCCCGGCCTGATCGCGCCCTCCGCCCACGGATCTGGTCACGGAGCTAGCTCGGAACCACCGCCGGCACACAGGGCCACCCACAGGTCCTTGCCGGTGGGGCCCTGGCCCCCTGTTGACCAGATTGACACAGTCAGGTTGTCTTCAAGGCAGGCCCCGGCCAACGCACGCAGAGCCCCGCCGCTTTTTCTAACTAAAATGTTTTAATAATTAAAACTAATTAGTTTAGCTAATTAGTCTATGACAGGTGGGGTCCAGAGCTAATTAACCTAGATTAGTTAGTTTAATACCTTTGTTAGACTAACGAGAGGTGACATGTGGGTCCCGGCTGGACCCACAGGCCGTTTGACCTTGTCACCGCCTCACGATCGTTGACTTATCTATGACGTCATGATGATGTCATAATTCCTTTTCTGTTAATTTAAATAATTTCAGAATATGCTTTAATCTTTAAAATTCATAGAAATTAATCCGTAGCTCGGATGAAAATGTTTTCTACATGAAAGTTGCTTAGAAAATCCAACGAATCCGAATGCGCGGTACGTTCATCTGTCACATGCCGCTAGCATGCTGAACATGGAAATTTCCCCTCTCTTTCATCTGTCCGGATAATGCTTAACACTAGGAAAACCCCTCCGGATGTTTTCCCTCTCCGTCTGCAACGTGTAGTACCGCGTTAGATCACCCCTAACACCGCTTTTTACCATGTTATGGTTGATGATGCTATGTTTGCTTTATATTTACTGTTTCTTCCCCCTCTTCTCTCCGGTAGACCCCGAGACCGATGTCGCCCCTGTGATCGACTACGTCGACGACGACCCTCCTTCTTGTCTGAGCAACCAGGCAAGCCCCCCTTTGATCATCCTGATATCGCCCATTCCATTCTCTCATGCTTGCATTAGATTTTGCTACTGTTATTGTTTGCTCCTATTCTGATGCATAGCCTGCTTTTGTATCTGACGTTGTACCTTACCTGCTTATCCTAAACTGCTTAGTACAGGTTGGTTAGTGATCCATCAGTGACCCCCGCCTTGTCCCGACCGGCCTACCGGATTATCGAAGACCCGATCAACGGGATCGAAGACCAGGCCCCGCACCGCACATCACTTTACCCTTAGTTGCTCGACTCTCTTTGGGTTACTATCGAGTGCCGAGGGTGAGACCTCTACATCACTTCAGATGTTAACCACAGTAGTGTAGCTATTCGGTCGTGGTCATCGAGGGTGATTTCCTCTTTAACCACTTCGATACGACTGTCAGTGCAACCCCTCAAGTGTGGACCTCGGTGAATCCTCTTACGTTCACCTTGATGATTACATCGAGTGGAATTCACGGGGTGATTCCTCGGGCTTTCCCTTGATGTTTAGACACACCGTTACTTTGATTACTATGACTTTACATTGAGCCATGTTACTAAAGGCGGGTCGACCACGAGGGTGCCCGCGCGAGCTTAATTGCAGTGATGTGGAGTCGGGTTGACACGGAGGGTGCCCGCGAGATAATTACGAGGCGTGGCGGGCATTCCTAGCCCTTGCCGCAAGTCCTCGAGACGGGCAACGGGTCACATCTTTCGTGAGTCTCGCTTGTTACCGCGCTTTCCTAATCCACTACGATTTGGATATTTGATCCGAGGGGCCTCTGGCCTGATAGCACTAACCATCACGTGGGCGTAGTATGGGCGTTCTGCGTCGTATACATCAGCCGAATCTTAATAGACGTCAGCGACTGAGCGGCGCGCGTCGGATTGGACTGGTAAGCTCCTGCCTTTTTAGGGAGGTAGCTAGGTCTGCTCACCGGCCGCCCTCGCAACATGCAGGAGTTTCCGAGGAGATGGCCCATGACCCCTGGGGGCATAGGTTTAGTCTGGCGTGCTGGCCTCTCTATTAAGCCTAGGTCGGGTTGCGGCGTATTGTTTGGCCGAGGCCGGGCATGACCCAGGAAAGTGTGTCCGGCCAGAGTTAAGCGGCGTGGTGGGTAAGTTGGTGCACCCTGCAGGGAATAAAACATCTATCGATAGCCTGTCCCACGGTAACGGACACTTGGAGTTGTATCCCGATCGATACAACTAGAACTGGATACTTGTGATGAGAATTTGGATGGTGATGAGAACTGGATTGTGATGATAATCTGGATAGTATGGCTCTGGGATCTCTTTCTCGCAGGAGTCGAGAAAGGATCTCTAGCCGAGGTTGATAACACTACTACTACTTTACTTTATGCTACTCTACTCCCTCCTGTCTTTTGCCAAGATGGTGGTTTCGTAAGATGCTAGTCTTGGTAGGACTAGGCCTTCTCTCTATTCGGCATTTCTGCAGCCCAGTCCACATATACAACCTTCCTTTGATAATGTTGCATACGTAGTGTAGATCCTTGCTTGTGAGTACTTTGGATGAGTACTCACGGTTGCTTTGCTTCCCCTTTCCCCTTTTCTTCTTCTTTCCGGTTGATGCAACCAGATGTCGGAGCCTAGGAGCCAGATGCCACCGCCGATGCTTACTACTACGTGGAGGCCATCGACGACCAGGAGTAGTTAGGAGGCTCCCAGGCAGGAGGCCTTGCCTTTTCGATCGATGTTGCTTTTGTGCTAGCCTTCTTAAGGCAAACTTGTCTAACTCATGTCGGTACTCAGATATTGTTGCTTCCGCTGACTCTTGTGTTTTCGAGCTTATGTATTCGAGCCCTCGAGGCCCCTGGCTTGTAACATAAAGCTTGTATTATTTTATTTTGTGTCTAGAGTTGTGTTGTGATATCTTCCCGTGAGTCCTTGATCTTGATCGTACACATTTGCGTGTATGATTAGTGTACGATTGAATCGAGGGCGTCACAGGAGGCCTCCCATGTTCTACTTCTCCTCAATGATGGCGGCAAACGCGGAGGCACTAGCCACCGACTCGTCGCTCTCCGCGCACCCGGCTTCTGTCTCTGCCTGCATGGGACGGCCGCGGGCATGAGAGTCGCGGCCACAGACACGAGAGGCGTGGTACGAGGCGGTGTCGTGGACGGCAGCGACAACGCCCCTGCTCCCCATCGTGCCGGTGTGGAGCAACTCACCGCTCCTCGTCGAGCTGGCCTGGAGCGGTGATTGTTGAACCATGCATCGGCTTCGGGCGGCAACTGGCTCCGTCGGGCGAGGCAAGGGAGGTGGATCAGTAAGTTGTATAGCTCGTATCCGCCGGGCTCGGCGGGCCCGTTGGGTACCTGGCCTGCATGTCAGTGACCCAACGCAGGCAGCGCGCGGCAGAGGAGCAGGTTCTGCATGAATGCGGGCAGCTGGTGCCGGGCGGTGAGAAGCGGGCATTTCAGGCGTGTGAGTATTGTGTGCGTGGATGTGTATGAGTGAGTGTTGCGTGCGTCCATGTGTATGAGTGAGTGTTGCGTGCGTCCATGTGTACGAGTGAGTGTTGCGTGCATGTGTATGTTCCAATGTTGCATGCATGCGTGTGTGCATGTGTACGTGTCAGTGTTGCATGCCTGCATGCGTGCGAGTGTTGTGTGCATGCATGTGTACGTGTGAGTATTGCATGCATATGAAGGAGTAGACATTACTCAATTACATGGTTAGAATAGTTCCTTATGTCTTCTTTCATTCTATCCCACGCAAGCGCTAGTGGCTCATGTCTTCCTGCTTGAAATCTATAATCTGAGAACGAAGTTGCATAATTTTTGCGGGTGGTCAAAACTTAGATAAGAATTTGCTGCAACAATCAGCTCAAGAAGTTATCGCCTCTAGGTAAAGCTAGAAACCATTCTTTAGCTTTTCATCTTAGAGAGAAAGGAAATAGACACAACTTCAAAGTGTCTGGGTCATAATCTCTAACGCGTGTCATGTTGCACAATTTTAGTGAAATTATGCAGGTGCATACCGGCATCTTCAGAAGCAAAGCCTCCAAATTTGTCCTATTTAACCATGGAAACTAAGTTCGGTTTGATCTCATACTCAGCGGCTACAACCTCAGGTTGTGCTATAGGTTCACGCATGAAGTTATTGATGGGAGTACCAAAACTCCCAAGATTACGAGCTATGGTAATATTTTTGGGAGTTTTTCAACTGGCAAGACTTGCAACAAAAATAAAACTTAAACAAAAACAAAAACTAAAACTGAACTTCAAAAAAAACTCTAAACACAAGACCAGGCACACTCAACTCCACCCCGGCAAAGGCGCCAGAAAAAGGGCTTGATACTTCCTTTTAGTGATCTGGTAACGGAACAGAAAGTACCCCACACTTATTTCCCCAAGAAGTGATCCTAGATTATCAAACCCGCGAGAGGAAGGTCCCCTTGAAGCGATGGTCTCTAGTAAGGTTATGTTAAAGAAATAATTCCAGCTTTTGACCGGATCAAATCAAGCTAATTGTAATAAAAACTTATTATAAAAAGAGGTACCGGTATGAGGTCTTAATGCTTACAACCATGCATTCGTGCTAGGACCATATAAGATCTTAATTTCTGTGCTAGAAGTCACCCGTCGAGATGTGCTTGTTACGAACCGAAGTGGGGGATGTGTCCAAATTAAATAACATCTTGAATGGCACGTGTCCTGCATCAAGAATTAGTTGCCCAACCGAAGGCCCAGTCCGCCGCGCGGGGTTGCCTCGATAATTAAGATTATAATAACCAGACAAGAGCTTTGGGCATTTAAAGACTACACCTCTTGAATCCCTAGAGATTGGCTCCATGTTACCGTATTAAACCCTTCTGTCACTGGTGTTCAGAATAACACTTCATGGTCTCCCTGCTCTTAGCCTCTCCGTGGCTCGCTCTCCATTATCCTGGGTACCTACAGGGATGAAGAACGCAGACGAGACAAGAGACATCTACAGAACATTATTATTTCACACATATGGGACATTCAAAGCACTTCCATTGATCCCCACAACAAATACAGAGGGTTGCGGGGCCTATGCCTCAACCCACCTTACTGAACTACTCACACATGGAGATCAGATCGCACGAAGAACACATTGAGGAACACATCACGGAGATTGATTGATTGATAATATGTCTTACAACAGATGCCTTATGCGATGCAGGATTACAAGTATGAACTATGGTGGTGATGGTGGCTAGAGATGAAAATGGCGGCGGCTAGGGTTGGTGAAGTGGGATGAAGATGACTCTGTTCTGGCTTCGCTCGCAGACGTTCTGTTCACATTTCGACCTGGTCCCCTTTATAAAAGTTGTTAAGGTGGACGAAATGAATCAGTTTCCACGCCATATGATCGCTCATGCGAGCGATCGCGGTCGTATGGAACATCATACTTTGTGTTATTTCTTCTCGTGCGCCTCCCCCTGATTTCTTCTATCTCCTCATTCACTTCCATGTTCACACTTGATTTCTTCCTTTTTAGCCCATTTCCTATGGACACACATCAAAGAGAGGATTTGTATAATCCTTTGCATTCATTAGTCATTAGTAGCAATATCAGAGCAAATATCTTAGTTTTAATGAAATATCTCAGTTTAAACAAAGGGTAAATAAGTGTAAAAATATCACTCATCAGATGTCTTTATGTGTGAAATAAAATTGCTTCGTAGTTGGCTCTTGTCTCGTTCACGATCTTTGTCCCCGCAGGTACACAAAATCATACAGATCAAGCCACGGAGAGGCTAAGGGCAGAGAGACCGTAAAAGACTATTCTGAACACCAGTGACAGAAACATTTAGTACGGTAGCGTGAATCCTATCTCTGGGGATACAAGAGGTGTAGTCATTAAACGCCCAATGCTTTTGTCTGATTTTATCTTAATTACTAAGGTAGCCTCGGGCGAGAACAGGGCCTTTGGTTGGACAACTAACTCTTGATGTAGGACGTGTGACGGTCAAGACGTAATTTGGACAACCCCCACTTCGATACGTTGCAAGCACATCTTGACGGATGACTTCTAGAGCGCAAACCAATATCATCAGGATCTCGCTCGGAAATAAATGGTTGTAAGAACAAGTTCTCATAACCATGCCTATTTTTATTTATAAGTGTTCAATTATGCAACTTGCTTTCGATATGGTTAAAAACTATAATTTAATACTTTTGCAAAGCTTGGTAAAAACACTTGTGCTAAAGATGCACTCCCTCTCATGGGTTCGATAACTCAAGGTCACCTCTAGGGTAAAAGACGGAATCCTTTCTGCTCCTTTACCATATCACTAAAGGGACTCATCACTCGTCCACGTCCTAGAGTTGTTCAGGCTGACGACGAACAACGGCTGCACCTGGAAGGTCACCACGAAGATGATCAACGGCGGGCTCACCGTTGATAAGGGATGGGCCGCCATCTGTGTAGCCAGCGAGATCAGGATCGGAGTCTTCTCACCTTCATGCTGGTGAGCCCCGCGAACTTGAGGGTCCTCATCTTCAACAACGAGGGCATTCAGATTGTGGCAAATTGCTTGCCGCACCACAAAGCATTCGACATGGATGTTTAAGGTGCTAATGAGGGTGTTGTTGCTCCTGAGGGTGGTGCTGCTGATGTTGCTTAGGATCGATCACTGCTATCTATGCTATGTTAATCAACTTTGAAGATTATGTGGTATTGTAGTGATGTTGTACTGTTTGAACTGCTATAGCTATGGTTATGCCACGATTATGGTTATGCTTATGGTTTTAGTTGTGCTTATTCTTATGGTTTACGCTTATGCTATCGTTATGCTTACGCTATATATGTTGTTGTTCTTGTGTGTGTATTAGTAACCTCACCACTTCTAGAAGAGGTTACCACATCACCTGTGTAGTATGTAACCAAACAACAGCTCTTTGCATCTGGGGTAGAATATGCAGACAACCAAACACAAATTCTGATGTTGCGCTCAGTCAAAGCCGGAGGGGATGCAGACAAACAAACAATATGCAAATCTTGGTTTTTGACCTGCATTCACTCGGTTAGGCTGAGTTGGGTCACAGATACAAAGTGCCCAAAATCGATGCGAGTAACCAAACGCATGCAAAACCTACGGCCATGCACTTGAACAAGTCGTACGTTGCATGCATTGTTATTCTCTCACGAAACTGAAGAAACCTAGCAACTAGAACATAAATCGGGATTAAACAGCTAACATTTTCAGCGGGCTATTGAGACGGTGGAAGTCGTGACGCGCTGAACAAGGTTGAAACTTGAAACGGGAGAGGAGGATGTTCCCCTTGGAGTAGCGCAAGATACGAACCAAACAGTCAAACATCAGTCAGGCGCCAGGTTTCAGGCGTGAGGCCCCGTGGAGCTTTCAAGTGGCCGGCCACCACCATGTGTTCCCCGCCGCGGGCGAATAGTCTTCCCTCTGTCGGCGTCGTCCATGTCCAATCCGATATCCCGATCCCGCCGACGCTGCCGCAGCTGCTAGCATTGCTACTGGTGCTACAGCAGACGGCAGGCCCTCCTCCAGTCGTCAGTCGTCACGTCATGGTGCTAGCTGTGTGAAAAGTAAGGGCAGCAGTGCAGCTGGTTGGGCCATGGATGCCCTAATGATTGAACGTGTTTCCTTCCTGCCCTGCCATCTTCACTGCTGGCCCAGCAGGGGTACAGTTCTTAGCGACTGCATGCGCCACACAAAATATTCTTCAGATAGGTAAAACATGGAGGTATTTTTCCTGGCCTGGTTCCGTGGTGATGGCCATCTGAGTGCTCAGGGCATCACCACCATGGTCGAATAGAACTAGAAACTGACGCTGACTAGCTAGCGTTGATCGTCTGGTCAGAGAGACGATCGGAACTCGGAAGTGTGCCATGACACGTAGCAAACCTGAACGATTCGTGTTTCTTCCTTTTCTGCTTGTTCTATAGTTTGAAGTATTCTTGATGGTAGTCCACGGTATTATACTCTGCAAATGCTGCTGGGTGTATATACAAGCGGTTTTTGTGCTTATTATTGGAGGGAAATCTATATCTGGATCTGTGCTCATCTCATCTATAATAATGTTTTTGCAAATGCACGCAACAAAAGTCGTTGTAGTATAGTGGTAAGTATTCCCGCCTGTCACGCGGGTGACCCGGGTTCGATCCCCGGCAACGGCGCTTTATTTTTTTCTAGCCTTCTGTGCGCTAGTAGCAGACAGCTGCATCCAAACTGGCCAAAATTTCTCAAACTCAACGGCGACAACAGTTCGGAATAGCATGTGAACGGCCAAAAATTCTCAAACTCAACGGCGACAACAGTTCAGAATAGCATGTGAAGGTTCAGAAACAATCTCCTTTTTGTTTGTCTATATACAAGATACCTTTTCTTAGAAGAGTCTACAACATACCTGACTACAAATCACAAGTTTGTGCTTACATGGGCTGTTGTGTCTGTGCTACTGGACAAGATTTCCACCCTATTGCTCTGCTTTGGCCACTCGTTTCCAAACCTGCTCTGAGCATGTGTGCCACTGCTGCCTTCTGGAGTACATATCCGGTCATCAAGAAATCATACGATTTCCACCTTATTTGCCGGGCTTTGTCGAGTTGTTTACAACCCTTGTCTGTGCTTCCAGGGGCTGATTTGGCCTGGCATGAAATGGGAACCACTGATCTGCTGGACCGCTTCATTCACCAGCTGGGAGTACTACAAGAGGCCAACTGCCCCGCATTGCCTGGAAAGCACAAGCGAGTCCCTGACTTGTCCTCAACGCTGGTTTTTTTATTTTTTTTTGATAAAAGAGAGTTTCCTCTCTGATTTTCATTGATAGAAATCACCGCATCTTACATACTAAAAACAGAAAGATAAAATGGGAGAAACGAGGCTATCTCCCCCTGGTTTTTTGTCAACTTTGCTTCTGGAAGGGGTGTAAGGAGCCATCCCTCCCTCCACCCATATTCCTCCGAAACAAGCAGACCTTTACCGAAGGGGAGATCTAAGGCCCGGGCTCAAAACGGTCCCAGCACCAGCATTACAGAGTTTTAGCAGTCTAGAACAGAGAACTATGATAGGCTATTACAAGCAGTTTCACAAATAAGTCTTCATCGGGAAGGTAGAAGAAGCAAGTAAACCAGCAAAAAGGCTTGAAGAAGTAGAATTCATCACGGCGTCACAGGTTTTGAGGTTCACCCCAAAATCCTCCTGGTCTCCAGGCGCCACCCATGTGCTGCTCGGAACACTTCTTCAGCCACTTCACCAATCTGCCTTGTTCCAGCCTCCATCATTCTACTTCTTACGGGGTTTTTCTGCAAAATATTTCAATCATGTAAGTTTTTGAGCAACAAGTTAACAGGCATACAAGGATCATTCACCCTGTTATTATCAAAAACAACACTATTTCTCAATTTCCAAATAGTCCAACAAACAGCTGAAATCCTTATCCAGACTAAACCCCTTTCATCCTTATCAAAAGTTTTTGCCCAATTCCTCATTATCAAATCTAGATTATCTGGTATGTCTTTTAGATTGAAAGCACATTTCAAAATAGTCCATAACAATCTAGCTACCGAGCAAGTCAAGAACAAGTGATTGATAGTTTCTATTCTCCCACAAAATGGGCATTTATCATCCCCTTTCCATCCCTTGTGTACTAGGTTATCTTTGGTGAGAATGTTATTCCTAAGAGCTAGCCACATGAAGACTTTAACTCTAGGTGGTATCTTGATCTTCCACATATACAAATGTGGATATTTGATCCCATTTTCTATTAAATGCCTATAATAGGACTTTACTGTGTATGTCTCTTTTTTTTGTAAGGGTCCATTTGATCTTATCCTTTACATTTCTCAACACCACCGAATTGCATGCCTCTTTTATATGCTCCCACAGCTCTCTAGAATCTCCTGTCAAAGTTCTCCTAAATTGAATATTATCAATCCCCCCTTCAAGGACTTCTTTAACTGTCTTTTTTTTATCAAAACATATATTATATAATCTAGGGAAGTTTTTGTATAAAGGTGCCGATCCAATCCACCAGTCTTCCCAAAATCTGGTGTTCCCCCCATCTCCTACAACAAATTTACACAAAGAGGCAAAATGATCTCTATGTTTTAATAATTCCTTCCAAAATTGGGAATCTCCCTGTTTAGCCACTATATTTCCAATTGCTTTACACCCTTGATATTTTTTCAGAATTATGTCTTGCCACAAGCCTTCTGTATTGTAAATTTTCCACCACCATTTGCTCAATAAAGCTTTGTTCATACATGCTAAATTGTGAATCCCCAAACCACCCATGTCCTTGGGCCTACAGACATCAGCCCATTTAATCAAATGATATTTTTTTCTTTTTATCATCTTCTTGCCATAGTAGCCTAGCTCTAAAAAAGTCCATACGTTTTTCAACCCCCACAGGCAGTCCATAAAAGGACATCATAAAGTAAGGGATGCCCGTCAAGGAAGACTGGATCAAAGTGACCCTCCCAGCACTAGCAAGAAGCCTTCCTTGCCAGGTCTCACATTTCTTTTCCATCTTATTTTCTGTGGGTTTCCAATGTTTGTTCCTGATTCTTCCCTTGTCAACTGGTAAACCTAAGTATTTCATAGGCAAAGTGCCAACATGACAAGTGAATATTTTAGCATACTCATCTTTCCTGCTATCAGCTTCTCCAAAAAGGAAAAGTTCACTTTTATGAAAGTTAATTTTCAACCCAGATATTTTCTCAAAGAGGCAAAGTATATATTTAAGGTTTTGAGCACTATCTATATCATCTTGTATAAGGAAGATGGTATCATCTGCATATTGAAGCATGTTGATCCCATCTTCAACATATTCTTCTAAAACCCCTTTAACTAACCCATTTTTCCTAGCATTATCCAGCACTATAGCCAAGGCATCCGCTGCCAGGTCAAAATTAAGAGGTGACAGAGAGTCCCCCTGTCTCAGCCCCTTATGAGTAGGAAAATATTTCCCCAGGTTTTCATTAACCTTTACACACACCTTTCCACCCCTGATGGTTTCCATCACCCAGTCTATCCATTTATCTGGGAATCCTTTGATCTTGAGCATTTGAAAAAGAAAGGTCCATTTAATCTTATCATAAGATTTCTCAAAATCTATTTTTAACAGCAAAGCACCTTGTTTTTTTCCTTTTAATACTATCCAAAGCTTCATGCAAGATCAAAAACCCCTCCATAATGTATCTGCCTTTTATAAAAGCAGTCTGGACAGGAGAGATAACATTAGCTGCCACTATATTTAGCCAATTCATTAAGACTTTTGTAATGATTTTGAAGCATACATTCAACAATCAGATGGGTCTAAAATTTTGTATTCTATTAGCATTTTTGCTTTTTGGTACCAACGTGATAATACCATAATTCAACCTATTAATATCAATTTTCTTATTGGCAAAATCATCCAACAAGTCTTTGAGATCATTTTTAACCAACTCCCAATAATGCTGATAAAATTCAGCTATAAAGCCATCAGGGCCAGGAGATTTATTATGAGCCATTTTAAAGACCACATTTTTAACTTCTTCCATTGAGAACTCCTCTGTCAGCATAGCCTTGTACTGATCTTGGATCTTTTGAGGATTATCTATATCTAGAGATATAGTGGAATTATCAGGATGCCCAAATAGGGTTTTATAAAAATTAGTGATATATTCCACTATATCTTTCTCACCTTCAACAACTCCCTCATCTTGTTCAAGTTTATTAATCATGTTTCTCCTTAACCTCCCATTGGCCTTGGCATGAAAGAATTTTGTATTACTATCACCTTCCAGCAATTCATCCACCTTAGCTCTCTGCTTCCATTTAGCTTCCTCTTGTTGCGAGAGTCTATCCACTGGGCTCTAAGTTCATTTTGCTCTACTCTGTCTGCAACAGTAAGCCCATAAAGTTCACAATGTTTATCAATATTGTCTAATTTGAGTAGAATGTCTTTCTTCAACTCAATATACCAGGCATTCATGTTTCTGTTCCACCCTTTTAATTTGGGTCTAAGAAGTCTAAATTTCCCAAGAAGTCTATCTACACTATCTCCAGTGATGTTACTATCCTTCCAAACTTCATGTACAATCTTATCAATCCCCTCCCTAAGAAACCAAGCATTTTCAAATCTGAAAAGGGGGTCAGATTTTTGGATATCACCAGAATCTAGGAAGAGTGGAGTATGGTCAGATTTTCCCTAGTCAAAGCTGTAACATGAGTCAAGGGGTATACCTCTTCCCATTCATTACTACACAAAATCCTGTCTAGTTTTTCAAAGGTAGGGACAGGTAAATTGTTTCCCCATGTAAAGTTCCTGCCATTCATTTCAAGCTCCCTAACTCCAGCTTGTTCTAGAATAGCATTAAACAAGAAACTCCAATGACACAGAGTACCAGGTTTATTTTTTCACTGGCTTTTCTAATAATGTTAAAATCCCCTCCAATTAGAATGGGGTTTACACTGTTTTGGAAAATTCTAGAGAGCTCAGCTAGGAATCTAGCTTTCCTCTCCGGTTGAGCATCTCCATAAACCACCACTAAATCGCAGATGAATCTAGTTTTTTGATCTTGGACTGTCATTTTAATGTGATAATCTCCTTCATCTTGAGATATAACATCAAGGTAGTATAATTAACCCCTAGCAATAATCCACGAGATTTCCCCCTAGCTGGGGTGAAATGCCAATGAAAATCTCTGCCAACAAATATTTGATGTAGTTCATTTCTAGAAATCTCTTGCCTTATGGTCTCTTGTAGACCCAGGAAGTCCACTTTCATATCCATGATCATCTCTCTCAAGAATCTTTTTTTAATATCCCCCCAAAACCTCTCATATTCCAGAAAATACCTCTCATTTCTTTTTTTCTTTTTCTTAACTGAAGATTCCAAAATTTTAACAGCACAGGCAGTTTTAACCCCAGAACCCCTGGTGGTTTTATTATTATTTTTCCTCCCATCTCTCTTCCTAGATGAAAAAAGCTCTCTGACTATCTCCCAATCATCATCCTCTCTATCATCCTCCCCCATCTTCCCTCTGATCTAAGAGATCTTTCAGGGTATAATCCCCAGTATCAATGATCTCAGCCTCTTCAGGCATCACAACTTGTTTTTGTTCTTTATTGAAGTCAGACAACCACAAAGCAATCCTAGCCTATTCCACTTTTTTTATCAATTCAACATTATGTTTAATCATATCAGGATTATTCCCAAGTTTCACCCCAACCCCTTCAGCAACTTTCTGAAAGAAGCTATCAGAATTTGGAAAACTCTCACTACCATTTAGCTTACCATAATTGTCCTTTTTTGCAGCCCTTTCTTTTGCCAGCTCAGTAATATTTCGATCTTCTTTTCCTTTCAGCCTAAGACATCTCCTCCGCTCTTCCTCTTCTTCCTTTATATCAGCTTCACCTTTCCCAGCCTTCATAATCTTGGTCTCAAAAGAATCAGTTTCTTGACTAGCTGTGTAGTCCACTGGCTCAACATACCCTAGTCCAATGGCTTGTTCCATCAGCTCCTGATCTATCATCTCTCCTTCCCCCTCTTGTTTGTCCTCAATCTGCATATTTTCATCCAAGTTTTCCATTTCGTCTCCCTCAGCAGTATTTTTCTCTCCAGATTGTGACCCTTTCACATCTTCATTCCCTTTCAGATTAATTTGAAGTAACTCATGTTGTCTCTTCACCTCTTTCTCAAGGGTTTTCCTAATGATCTCCATCTCCTTCCTCTTTTTTCTTCCAATATCAAATGTGCAGTCTGTCTAGCAGCCAATTCTTCTGCTTTTTGCAACCTAGATAACAGATCATCTTCTCTCCCTTGCCTCTCTGCACTAATCCCTACTTTCTCACTTTCTTTAGCAGTGTCAGTATTTTGACAATTGTCTCCAGACTTTAGAACCACCTGTTCATACTGTTTTAGCCCCAAGCTTCCCAAACTCACATTCTGTTTCCCAGTGTCTGTTTGCTTGTTTTTCTTCTGCATGTCATTCTCTCTCTGTGCCTCAAAGTGTTCCAGCTCCAAATATTCAAACATTTTCCTTTTATTACCCTCCTCAAACTTGTACCATCCCTGTTCAGCTACTGAATCAAATTCAAAGAAAATATCATACAGGAGCAAATCCTTGGTGGTTATCTCAGTGCCTGCTGGTATCTTGTGTATGTCCCTCACTCCAACTTTCACCTTGATCTCCTCCCTGGAATGGATGTGCTCAATGTCCACCTCCACCACTAGCCCCAAAGCAGAACCAATCTCACAAATTCCCAGATAATGCCTCAAAGTATCAGGTACCCCCCACATTTTTATCCACACTGAGTGCAACTTCCCTTTGGCTTTATCATCTGGGCTCCAGAAGTCAACCTCCACCGCAGCTCCTGTCCCCAACAGAGTAAATTTACCAAAGTTCTTTAACTCCACCGATTTGGCCTTATTAGGGAATCTCATCGGAAATGTTGCAGGACTCTGAAACTTGGCTCTCGAGGTCCAGCCCCACTCAAACATCTTGGAGAATCCAAAAACAACTGTAGTCTCATTTAACTGTCCAGAGTGAACAGTCACCAATGCCATAGGATTTGTGTGTTCAGTAGCCACCATATCCTTAGTGTGTTGCACCAGAAGACACCCCAGGCCCTAGCTCCATATCCAACATATTTGGCCATTGGTTTAGTTTGTTTCAAGACTGTGCAATCTTCAGTGTTATGTGATGCTCTCTGGCATACCACACAAAAAAGCTTATTCTTGCAATCAATCTTCAGGTGTCCCTGCTCCTTGCACTTCACACAGAACAGTTCCTTGCTATTGCTCCCTACATCTTTCTTCTTTGATGTTCCTTTTTCCCCCTCATCCTTTTGATGACCCTGCAGCTTCAGGGTCTCCTGTTTTGCCATGTTGGATAGCAGGTATTGGAATTGCTGTGCCATTTGCTCCTGGGGCATGAAACCAAATTGACCAAGCCTCATTCCCACTGGCACTAGCTGGGGGAACTAGGGTTGTTCATCACAGGAAAACCACCTGCCAACTGCATTTGCCCCCCTTGCATACCAGATCCCATTTCTCCAGTCCCCCCAAGATGAAGGAAATATGCCCTAGAGGCAATAATAAAGTTATTATTTATTTCCTTATTTCATGATAAATGGGTATTATTCATGCTAGAATTGTATTAACCGGAAACATAATACATGTGTGAATACATAGACAAACAGAGCGTCACTAGTATGCCTCTACTTGACTAGCTCGTGAATCAAAGATGGTTAAGTTTCCTAACCATAGACATGAGTTGTCATTTCATTAACGAGATCACATCATTAGGAGAATGATGTGATTGACTTGACCCATTCCGTTAGCTTAGCACTTGATCGTTTAGTATGTTGCTATTGCTTTCTTCATGACTTATACATGTTCCTACAACTATGAGATTACGCAACTCCCGTTTACCGGAGGAACACTTTGTGTGCTACCAAACGTCACAACGTAACAGGGTGATTATAAAGGAGCTCTACAGGTGTCTCCGAAGGTACATGTTCAGTTGGCATATTTCGAGATTAGGTTTTGTCACTCCGGTTGTCGGAGAGGTATCTCTGGGCCCTCTCGGTAATGCACATCAGTATAAGCCTTGCAAGCAATGTAACTAATGAGTTAGTTACGGAATGATGCATTACATAACGAGTAAAGAGACTTGCCGGTAATGAGATTGAACTAGGTATTGAGATACCGACGAACAGATCTCGGGCAAGTAACATACCGATGACAAAAGGAACAACGTACGTTGTCATGCGGTTTGACCAATAAAGATCTTCGTAGAATATGTAGGAGCCAATATGAGCATCCAGGTTCTGCTATTGGTTATTGACTGGAAACGTGTCTCGGTCATGTTGACATAGTTCTCGAACCCGTAGGGTCCGCACGCTTAAGGTTTCGATGACAGTTATATTATGAGTTTATGAGTTTTGATGTACCGAAAGAGTTCGGAGTCCCGGATGAGATCGGGGACATGACGAGGAGTCTCTAAATGGTCGAGACGTAAATATCGATATATTGGACGACTATATTCGGACATCGAAAAGGTTCCGAGTGATTCGGGTATTTTTCGGAGTACCGGAGAGTTACGGGAATTCGTATTGGGCCTTAATGGGCCATACGGGAAAGGAGAGAAAGGCACCAAAGGGTGGCCGCACCCCTCCCCATGGACTAGTCCGAATTGTACTAGGGAGGGGGCGCCCCCTTCCTTCCTTCTCTTTCTCCCTTCCCTTTCCTTCTCTCCTACTCCTTCTACTTGGAAGGGTTCCTAGTTCTACTAGGAAAGGGGGAATCCTACTCCCGATGGGAGTAGGACTCCCTAGGGCGCGCCATAGAGAGAGGGCCGGCCCTCCCCCTCCTCCACTCCTTTATATACAGGGAGGGGGGCACCCCTTGGAGACACAACAATTGATCGTTTGATCTTTTAGCCGTGTGTGGTGCCTCCCTTCACCATAGTCCACCTCGATAATACTGTAGCGGTGCTTAGGCGAAGCCCTGCGTCGGTAGAACATCATCATCGTCACCCGGGCCGTCGTCGACAAAACTCTCCCTCAACACTCGGCTGGATCGATGTTCGAGGGACGCCATCGGGCTGAACATGTGCTGAACTTCCGGAGGTGCCGTCGTTCGGTACTTGATCGGTCGGATCGTGAAGACGTCTGACTACATCAACCGCGTTGTGCTAACGCTTCCGCTTTCGGTCTACGAGGGTATGTGGACACACTCCCCTCTCGTTGCTATGCATCACCATGATCTTGCGTGTGCGTAGGAAATTTTTTGAAATTACTACGTTCCCCAACAGTGGCATCCGAGCCAGGTTTTATGCGTAGATGTTATATGCACGAGTAGAACACAAGTGAGTTGTGGGCGATACAAGTCATACTACTTACCAGCATATCATACTTTGGTTCGGCGGTATTGTTGGATGAAGCGGCCCGGACTGACATTACGCGTACGCTTACGCGAGGCTGGTTCTACCGACATGCTTTGCACATAGGTGGCTGGCGGGTGTCAGTTTCTCCAACTTTAGTTGAACCGAGTGTGGCTACGCCCGGTCCTTGAGAAGGTTAAAACAACACTAACTTGATGAACTATCGTTGTGGTTTTGATGCGTAGGTAAGAACGGTTCTTGCTCAGCCCGTAGCAGCCACGTAAAACTTGCAACAACAAAGTAGAGGACGTCTAACTTGTTTTTGCAGGGCATGTTGTGATGTGATGTGGTCAAGACTTGATGAGATATAAGTTGTTGTATGAGATGATCATGTTTTGTTGAAGTTATCGGCAACTGGCAGAAGCCTTATGGTTGTCTCTTTATTGCATACGATGCAAGCACCAAATAATTGCTTTACTTTATCGCTGTCACGATA
The DNA here is from genome assembly GCA_021605145.1 of Aegilops bicornis. Taxonomy (NCBI): domain Eukaryota; kingdom Viridiplantae; phylum Streptophyta; class Magnoliopsida; order Poales; family Poaceae; genus Aegilops; species Aegilops bicornis. The sequence continues at coordinate 199,126,983 of CM038670.1, forward strand.
GCAATAGTTGCAAGAGCAATAATTGGCGAGACGACCATGTGACGACACATTGATATAGATCAAGATGATGGAGATCATGGTGTCATGCCGGTGACGATAGAGATCATGACAGTACTTTGGAGATGGAGATCAAAGGCGCAAGATGATTATGGCCATATCATGTCACATATTTTGATTGCATATGATGTTTATCTTTTATGCATCTTATTTTGCTTAGTTCAACGATAGCTTTATAAGATGATCCCTTACTAAATTTCAAGGTATAAGTGTTCTCCCTGAGTATGCACCGTTGTGAAAGTTCTTCGTGCTGAGACACCACGTGATGATCGGGTGTGATAGGCTCTACGTTCAAATATAACGGATGCAAAATAGTTGCACACGCGGAATACTCAGGTTAAACTTGACGAGCCTAGCATATACAGATATGGCCTCCGAACTCCGAGACCGAAAGGTCGAGCGTGAATCATGTAGTAGATATGATCAACATAATGATGTTCACCATTGAAAACTATTCCATCTCACGTGATGATCGAACATAGTTTAGTTGATTTGGATCACGTGATTACTTAGATGATTAGAGGGATGTCTATCTAAGTGGGAGTTCTTAAGTAATATGATCAATTGAACTTTAATTTATCATGAACTTAGTTTTGCAAATTATGTTGTAGATCAATAGCTCGCGTTGTTCCTTCCCTATGTTTATTTTTGATATGTTCTAGAGAAAATTGTGTTGAAAGATGTTAGTAGCAATGATGCGGATTGGATCCGTGATATGAGGATTGTCCTCATTGTTGCACAGAAGAATTATGTCCTTGATGCACCGCCAGGTGACAGACCTATTGCAGGAGCAGATGCAGACGTTATGAACGTTTGGCTAGCTCAATATGATGACTACTTGGTAGTTTAGTGCACCATTCTTAACGGCTTAGAATCGGGATTTCAAAGACATTTTGAACGTCATGGGCCATATGAGATGTTCCAGGAGTTGAAGTTAATATTTCAAGCAAATGCCCGGATTGAGAGATATGAAGTCTCCAATAAGTTCTATAGTTGTAAGATGGAGGAGAATAGTTCTGTTAGTGAACATATACTCAAAATGTCTGGGTATAATAATCACTTGATTCAACTGGGAGTTAATCTTCCGATGATAGTGTCATTGATGTAATTCTTCAATCATCGCCACCAAGCTACAAGAGCTTCGTGGTGAACTATAATATGCAAGGGATGGACAAGACTATTCCCGAGCTCTTCGCAATGCTAAAGGCTGCGGAGGTAGAGATCAAGAAGGAGCATCAAGTGTTGATGGTAAATAAGACTACCAGTTTCAAGAAAAAGGGTAAAGGGAAGAAGAAGGGGAACTTCAAGAAGAACAGCAACCAAGTTGCTGCTCAAGAGAAGAAACTCAAATCTGGACCTAAGCCTGAGACTGAGTGCTTCTACTGCAAGCAGACTGGACATTGGAAGCGGAACTGCCCCAAGTATTTGGCGGATAAGAAGGATGGCAAGGTGAACAAAGGTATATGTGATATACATGTTATTGATGTGTACCTTAATAATGCTCGCAGTAGCACCTGGGTATTTGATACTGGTTATGTTGCTAATATTTGCAACTCGAAACAGGGACTACGGATTAAGCGAAGATTGGCTAAGGGCGAGGTGACGATGCGGCGGAAATGGTTCCAAAGTCGATGTGATCGCGGTCGGCACGCTACCTCTACATCTACCATCGGGATTAGTTTTAGACCTGAATAATTGTTATTTGGTGCCGCCGTTGAGCATGAACATTATATCTGGATCTTGTTTGATGCGAGACGGTTATTCATTTAAATCGAGAGAATAATGGTTGTTCTATTTATATGAGTAATATCTTTTATGGTCATGCACCCTTGAAGCGTGGTCTATTTTATTAAATCTCGATAGTAGTGATACACATATTCATAATGTTGAAGCCAAAAGATGCAGAGTTGATAATGATAGTGCAATTTATTTGTGGCACCGCCGTTTGGGTCATATTGGTGTAAAGCGCATGAAGAAACTCCATCTTGATGGACTTCGGAATCACTTGATTATGAATCACTTGGTACTTGCGAACCGTGCCTCATGGGCAAGATGATTAAAACACCGTTCTCCGGAACTATGGAGAGAGCAACAGATTTGTTGGAAATCATACATACAGATGTATGTGGTCCGATGAATGTTGAAGCTCGTGGCGGATATCGTTATTTTCTGACCTTCACATATGATTTGAGCAGATATGAGTATATCTACTTGATGAAACATAAGTCTGAAATAGTTGAAAGGTTCAAAGAATTTCAGAGTGAAGTGGAAAATCATCGTAACAAGAAAATAAAGTTTCTACGATCTGATTGTGGAGATGAATATTTGAGTTACGAGTTTGGCCTTTAGTTAAAATAATGTGGAATAGTTTCGCAAACTCATGCCACTTGGAACACCACAGCGTAACAGTGTGTCCGAACGTCATAAACCGCACTTTATTTGATATGGTGCGATCAATGATGTCTCTTACCGATTTACCAATATCATTTTGGGGTTATGCATTAGAGACAGCTGCATTCACTTTAAATAGGGCACCATCAAAATCCGTTGAAACGACGCTTTAAGAACTGTGGTTTGGCAAGAAACCAAAGTTGTCGTTTCTTAAAGTTTGGGGCTGCAATGCTTATGTGAAAAAGTTTCAAACTGATAAGCTCGAACCCAAATCGGAGAAGTGCGTCTTCATAGAATACCCAAAGGAAACTGTTGGGTACACCTTCTATCACAGATCCGAAGGCAAGATATTCATTGCTAAGATGGATCCTTTCTAGAGAAGGAGTTTCTCTCGAAAGAAGTGGGTGGGAGGAAAGTAGAACTTGATAAGGTAATTGTACCTTCTCCCGAATTGGAAAGTAGTTCATCATAGAAACCAGTTCCAGTGATGCCTACACCGATTAGTGAGGAAGCTAATGATGATGATCATGAAACTTCAGATCAAGTTACTACAGAACCTCGTAGGTCTTCCAGAGTACGGTCCGCACCAGAATGGTATGGTAATCCTGTTCTGGAAGTCATGTTACTAGACCATGATAAACCTACGAACTATGAGGAAGTGATGATGAACCCAGATTCCACGAAATGGCTGGACGCCATGAAATCTGAGATAGGATCCATGTATGAGAACAAAGTGTAAACTTTGGTGGACTTGCCCGATGATCGGCAAGCCATAGAAAATAAATGGATCTTCAAGAGGAAGACGGACGTTGATAGTAGTATTACTATCTACAAAGCTCGACTTGTCGCAAAAGGGTTCTCGGCAAGTTCAAGGTGTTGACTACAATGAGATTTTCTCAACTGTAGCGATGCTTAAGTCTGTCCGAATCATGTTAGCAATTGCCACATTTTTTGAAATCTGGCAAATGGATGTCAAAACTGCATTCCTTAATGGTTTTCTTAAAGAAGAGTTGTATATGATGCAACCAGAAGGTTTTGTCAATCCTAAAGGTGCTAACAAAATGCGCAAGCTCCAGCGATCCATTTATGGACTGGTGCAAGCATCTCGGAGTTGGAATATATGCTTTGATAAGTTGATAAAAGCATATAGTTTTATACACACTTGCAGTGAAGTCTGTATTTACATTAAAGTGAGTGGGAGCACTACAACCTTTCTGATAAGTATATGTGAGTGACATATTGTTGATCAGAAATGATGTAGAATTTTTCTGGAAAGCATAAAGAAGTGTTTGAAAGGAGTTCTTTAAAAGAAAGACCTCAGTAAAGTTACTTACATATTGGGCATCAAGATATATAAGATAGATCAAGACGCTTGATAAAAAATTTCAATGAGTATATACCTTGGCAAGTTTTGAAATAGTTCAAAATGGATCAGTCAAAGAAGGAATTCTTGTCTGTATTACAAGGTGTAAAGTTGAGTAAGACTCAAAACCCGACCATGGCAGAAAATGAAAATAGAATGAAAAGTCATTCCCTATGCCTCGGTCATAGGTTCTATAAAGTATGCTATGTTGTGTACCAGACCTATTGTATACGTTGCTCTGAATTTGGCAAGAGAATACAATTCTGATCTAAGAGTAGATCACTGGACAGCGGTCAAAAATATCCTTAGTAAGGACTAAGGAAATATTTCTCAATTATGGAGGTGATAAAAGAGCTCATCGTAAAGAGTTACATCGGGGCAAGCTTTTACACCGATCCAGATGACTCTAAGTCTCAATCTGGATACATATTGAAAGTGGGAGCAATTAGCTATAGTAGCTCCGTGCAGAGCATTGTAGACATAGAATATTTGCAAAATACATACAGCTCTGAATGTGACAGACCCGTTGACTAAACTTCTCTCACGAGCAAAACATGATCATACCTTAGTACTCTTTGGGTGTTAATCATATAGAGATGTGAACTAGATTATTGACTCTAGTAAACCCTTTGGGTGTTGATCACATGACGATGTGAACTATGGGTATTAATCATATACAGATATGAATATTGGTGTTAAATCACATGATGATGCGAACTAGATTATTGACTCTAGTGCAAGTGGGAGACTGAAGGAAATATGCCCTAGAGGCAATAATAAAGTTATTATTTATTTCCTTATTTCATGATAAATGTTTATTATTCATGCTAGAATTGTATTAACCGGAAACATAATACATGTGTGAATACATAGACAAACAAAGTGTCACTAGTATGCCTCTACTTGACTAGCTCATGAATCAAAGATGGTTAAGTTTCCTAACCATAGACATGAGTTGTCATTTCATTAACGAGATCACATCATTAGGAGAATGATGTGATTGACTTGACCCATTCCATTAGCTTAGCACTTGATCGTTTAGTATGTTGCTATTGCTTTCTTTATGACTTATACATGTTCCTACAACTATGAGATTATGCAACTCCCGTTTCTGGGAGGAACACTTTGTGTGCTACCAAACGTCTAACGTAATCGGGTGATTATAAAGGAGCTCTACTGGTGTCTCCAAAGGTACATGTTGAGTTGGCGTATTTCGAGATTAGGTTTTGTCACTCCGATTGTCGGAGAGGTATCTCTGGGCCCTCTCGGTAATGCACATCACTATAAGCCTTGCAAGCAATGTAACTAATGAGTTAGTTACGGAATGATGCATTACATAACGAGTAAAGAGACTTGCCGTGCAATCTAGATTGAACTAGGTATTGAGATACCGACGATCAAATCTCGGGCAAGTAATATACCGATGACAAAAGGAACAACGTATGTTGTTATGCAGTTTGACCGATAAAGATCTTCGTAGAATATGTAGGAGCCAATATGAGCATCCAGGTTCCGCTATTGGTTATTGACCGGAAATGTGTCTCGGTCATGTCTACATAGTTCTCGAACCCGTAGGGTCCGCACGCTTAAGGTTTCGATGACAATTATATTATGAGTTTATGAGTTTTGATGTACCGAAAGAGTTCAGAGTCCCGGATGAGATCGGGGACATGACGAGGAGTCTCGAAATAGTCGAGACATAAATATCGATATATTGGACGACTATATTCGGACATTGAAAAGGTTCCGAGTGATTCGGGTATTTTTCGGAGTACCGGAGAGTTACGGGAATTCGTATTGGGCCTTAATGGGCCATACGGGAAAAGAGAGAAAGGCACCAAAGGGTGGCCGCACCCTCTTTATGGACTAGTCCGAATTGGACTAGGGAGGGGGGCGCCCCCTTCCTTCCTTCTCTTTCTCCCTTCCCTTTCCTTCTCTCCTACTCCTTCTACTTGGAAGGGTTCCTAGTTCTACTAGGAAAGGGGGAATCCTACTCCCGGTGGGAGTGGGACTCCCATAGGGCGCGCCATAGAGAGAGGGCCGGCCCTCCCCCTCCTCCACTCCTTTATATACGGGTAGGGGGGCACCCCTTGGAGACACAACAATTGATCGTTTGATCTTTTAGCCGTGTGCGGTGCCCTCCTCCACCATAGTCCACCTCGATAATACTGTAGCGGTGCTTAGGCGAAGCCCTGCGTCGGTAGAACATCATCATCGTCACCACGCCGTCGTGCTGACGAAACTCTCCCTCAACACTCGGCACGATCGGAGTTCGAGGGACGTCATCGGGCTGACGTGTGTTGAACTCGAAGGTGTCGTACGTTCGGTACTTGATCGGTCGGATCGTGAAGACGTACAACTACATCAATCGCGTTGTGCTAACGCTTCCGCTTTCGGTCTACGAGGGTACGTGGACACACTCTCCCCTCTCGTTTCTATGCATCACCATGATCTTGCGTGTGCGTAGGAAATTTTTTGAAATTACTACGTTCCCCAACACAAGAACTCTTTCTTGTTGCCCTCCCCCCCCCCTGCTGGGGCCAAAATTTCCAACCCTGTTATCCAGATCTCTGCCACTTCCCATAGATGTCCCTTCACCTCCAGATCCACTGTTGTTTGTCCCAGATCCCCCTCTGTAGTTACCATCTCTATTTCTCCACTCAAAGCTCTCCTGATCTCTCCCATCAGGCCTACTAAATCCTCTCTCAGAATTGTTAGGTTTGTTGAAGAAGTTACCTCTTCCTCCAAAACCAGCCAGCTCTCCTGCCTGTTGACCATGATCTCTTCTCCTCCTCCGGCGAAATCTTCTTCCTCAGACTCAGCTTCCCTACTCGTCGCCGCCTTGGGATTTTTATTGGAGAGTGGAGGAAATCAAGTTCAGGGACCGCGGGCGGAATGCCTCTGTTATATACATCCGTCCCCCCCCCCCCACTCCCCCATCTGGGCCCCCAAATCTTTCCTCCTTACTGGGCCAGAGGCCCTTGAGGCCCAACTCACCAGAACCATACTGCGACCATTTTTTTCTCCTGCCATCCTCTCTGGTTTTTCTCCCAAAACTCTGAACCTCCTTCCTTCTCTGAACTTCATCAGCCACTTCCTCCAACGCGTAATTTTCAGGATATCTAACCTAAAATCTTCCTTATCAATCTTATCTCCACTCCCCCCAATCCCATTGTTGTTTCTTTGGGGAGGGTTATTATCATCAGGTTCAATGTCACTTAAGAATTCAGGAAATCTGGCATAATCCCAGATTTTTGGATTTCTATGCTTCATTTCTATGAGTGCCATATCAATGTTATTGCAATGATATACTCCCCAACTAGGGGAATCTACATGTATCATATCACTACTGGATTTAATCTGCATTCTATCACATTTCTTATCAATAGCATCCCCCTCATTTTGTAAAAGCAAACTCTGAACATATCTATGCATTTTTTTCTTCATTTTCCTATTCACAAGCCTGATTCGGCTATGTGTATCCACATTCTCAGAATCCCCACTGTATCTATTGACGGGAGGAATATTAGAACAAGCATGAACGTGATATTTACCTGCATCATCAACCTCATCAGAATCGGAACCTGAATCCTCGCTAGCCAACATCCAGAAGCGGTTGCGGGCTAGCGAGGGCTTCAGGCATCGATTCCGGCGAGGCGAGCTGAGCGGCGAGGGGTCGGTGAAGTTGGAGGCGGGGTGAGCCGAGCTGAACGTCGTGGGATCTGCACCTCCATATGCAGCGCCTCCTCCCACGGTGGCTGCACCACTGGGTCTTCGAGGATCTCGATCGACGCCATAGCCGACCCTGGAGCTGGGAGAGCCAGCACCCCCTCGCGAGATCTGAGCGCCGACTCTCGCATGGCCGGGGCGAGATTCGCCGTCTCGAAGGAGGTGAATGCCACCCACTTCCTCGCCACGGCTGGCACCGGCGAGTCCGCCTGATCCATCGCCCACAGCAGCACCTGGAGTGGGTGCTTGTGCCCACCCCTCCCGAACAGCGACCGCTCCTCCGCCGACGTCATTCCTTCGAAAATCGCCTCCGCCTCGCCGTACATCTCCTTTTTGCTGGTATACCACGAGCCGATCTCCCTCAGGCGAGCGCGCAGCCGTGCGTCCCTGCCTGCAAACCTCCTCAGCTTCTCTTCACCGATCTCCACCATCACCGCCGTGGTCGCCGATCTGGAGAGAGGAGAACGAGATGGATGGGGGAGGAAGTGAAGGGTCGAGAGGGAGCGGAGCCCGAGCATTAGTAGTGCCTGAATTTAATCCCCCACCGGCCGCAATTCCTCCCCCACCGCCCGCAATTTCTCCCTCGCCGGCTCCCGAGGCGCCGCTCCCGTCCAGGTCTTCATCCTCGATGCGCGCGATGTGACAGGGGAATACGATTGTGACGCCAGGTGCCAACACGAGCCCTCCCCTGGATCGTCTATCGACCGTGCACCCCCGCTCATCCACGAGATCCACCGAGTCCAAACGCGAGCCGAGCACCACCTCCCCACGACACGGCTTGAGGGTCGTCGGCGTCCGGAAATTGACGGCGAACCAGGCCGGCCATCGCCGCGGAGCAGGCACGCCCAGCGAGTCGCCAGACAGACGTGACGAACCCGTCATCTCGTGTCTTCGTCCTCGACGCTGGTGTGGTGCAACATGTTGTGGCCTGTGGGCCGCGAATGGGCCGGCCCACCAACCAGCGCGCACTGCAGCTCGCGAATGGGCCGGCCCATGAACAGCAGGGGCAGTGCAAAAATGTATTAATGTCAGGAAAAATCGAACGCAAATGGTGCTCACGTTTGGTATCGAACCCGCACCATGAAGCTCCTGCGCATGTCAGCTAACCACTTGACCAGTACAGCTCTTACGATAAGACTGCAACACGAAATGTCTAAGAACTACTCCCTCCGTCCCATAATATAAGACGTTTTTTTGACTCTAGTATAGTGTCAAAAAACGTCTTATATTATGGGACGGAGGAAGTACAATTTAAGCCGCCCTCTTTAGAAAAATGGGATTTCTTTTGAAAAGAAATCTGAATAAATTTTGAATGTCCACAGACTTTAAAAAATATCACGAATTAGAAAAAAAGTTCATGTATTCAAAAAACATTGACGAATTCAAAAAAGTTCATAAAAATTGGAAAACGTTCATCGATTTTCAAAAAAGTTCACAAAATTTGAAAAAGTTCATCGATTTTGAAAAAACATTCATCGACTTTTGAAAAGTTCATCATTTTTGAAAAAAATCATCAACTTTGGGAAAATTTCATTGAATTTCAAAAAAGTTCATCGAATTTGAAAAAAAGTTCATCAAACTTGTGAAAACTTCATTGATTTTGAAAAAAGTTCAACGAATTTCAATAAAAGTTCATGGAATATGAAAAAAGTTCATCAAAATTTTCAAAAAAAATCATCCAAAATGAAAAAAATAGTTCACCGAATTTGAAAAAAAATGAATTTGAAAACATTTCATCGAAATTGGAAAAAAGTTCATGGAATTTCAAAGAAGTTCATCAAAATTTGAAAAAGTTCATCGAAATTGGAAAACAGTTCACAAATTTGATAAAAAGTTGGCGCATTTAAGGAAAAGAAAAAAAAAGGAAATGAGAAAAGAAACATGAACAAGGAACAAGAAAAAAAACGCCCAGAAGCTGACCAGCGAACGACCTAGATATGATTAAGAATACAAGAAAGAAGTTTTTGGGCATAGGCGTGTCGTTATCCTGGTGGTAAGTGTGCTCCACTCTTAATCAAGCGGTCCAGTGTTCGATCCCTCGTTAGCGCAGGTATAATTTTTGCTCTAGTTTCAATAGGAAAAAAAACGAAACGGGTCGGCCCAGGGCGGCGCGGGGGTGCTGCGGGGGTGTGCGCCCGTTTGCGCCGATGCCTGTATCGGGCGCAACGGGCGCCGAATAGGATTCGGCCTTTAGATAGCCTCTCTGTTTTCTTGTGCTGTATGTAGTCAGCCGACTTGTAGCAAACTTTAAATTCCTTTTTTTTGGGGCTAGGGCTATCTCTAAAGTCATGTTTAAGACCTACTTCTATATTAGTTATGACTAGTACAATGCCCGTGTGTTGCCACGGGCTACAATGACAATAGATGAATCAAATAAATGACTAAGATCTTCTTCAAGGGCGGCCCAGTATGCGGCTGGGTGTCTTGAGGGTGTCGCCCGTTTGCGCCGATGCTCAGATTTGCACAACGGGCGCCGAATAGGATTCGCCTTTAGATGGCCTCTCTGTTTTCTTGTCTTTGTATGTAGTCACCGACTTGTAGCAAACTTTAAATTCCTTTTTTGGGGCTAGGGCTATCTCTAAAGTCATGTTTAAGACCTACTCCTATATTAGTTCGACTAGTACAATGCTCGTATGCGTTGCTACGGGCTATAATGACAATAGATGAATCAAATAAATGACTAAGATCTTCTTCAAGGTTGAAACTCATTTCCCTCATAAGTTCGTGCTTGTTCGACATCAAATGAGTGCCCAAATGGCTCCCAAAATCCACCCGTCTCGACAGTCCCGGCTCCACCAAATCTAGCCCATGCGTGGGGAGAAATGTGGTTGTCCTGACTATCCCAAGATGTTATCTCTAGCATGATGTCCCAACACAAAACCCCACCCCACAATGCACCCTCCCTTTTCCTGTCGGACCCTCCCTTCCCGCTCAATTTCCCGCCAGACTGGACATTTCTCATTTGAAGCCCTCTCCTTTAAAACTGGATGACACCCACCTCACCTTCGCATGGCACCCTCTCTCCTTCACACCGCATTTCCCCATGGATCGCCAAGGAGGAGTTCCTCACCAACCACCCTACTCTTGGCCTTGATCCCCTTCCTCGTGTTCTATCCGCTACTGCCATCAAGGGAGGACTTGGCGTGCGCCGCCCATGACTCCCCCCGAGCCAAGAAGGCAGATTTGATGTCTTCCGAGCCATTGCCACGTTCTAATATATACAGTTGAAGGTCATGCATTACCATAAAACAAAAATATGATGTCCATTGTTGGGGATGCAACTGATACGCCGTTGTGTCCGTTATTGACTATTAAAGCTAACACCTCTTTCATTTTTTGCTCTAGTTTCAATAGGAAAAAAAACAAATCGGGTCGGCCCAGGCGGCCTTGGGTGCTTCTTGAGGGTGTCGCCCGTTTGCGCCGATGCATGTCAGACGGGCGCAACGGGCGCCGAATAGGATTCGGCCTTTAGATAGCCTCTCTGTTTTCTTGTGCTGTATGTAGTCAGCCGACTTGTAGCAATCTTTAAATTCCTTTTTTTTGGGGCTAGGGTTATCTCTAAAGTCCTATTTAAGACCTACTTCTATATTAGTTCTGACTAGTACAATGCCCGTGCGTTGCCATGGGCTACAATGACAATAGATGAATCAAATAAATGACTAAGATCTTCTTCAAGGGCGGCCCAGGGCGGCGCGGGGGTGCTGCGGGGGTGTGCGCCCGTTTGCGCCGATGCCTGTATCGGGCACAACGGGCGCCGAATAGGATTCGGCCTTTAGATGGCCTCTCTGTTTTCTTGTGCTGTATGTAGTCAGCCGACTTGTAGCAAACTTTAAATTCCTTTTTTTGGGGGCTAGGGCTATCTCTAAAGTCATGTTTAAGACCTACTCCTATATTAGTTCTGACTAGTACAATGCTCGTGCGTTGCTACGGGCTATAATGACAATAGATGAATCAAATAAATGACTAAGATCTTCTTCAAGGTTGAAACTCATTTCCCCCTCATAAGTTCGTGCTTGTTCTGACATCAAATGAGTGCCCAGCGGGCTCCCCAAAATCCACCCGTCTCGACAGTCCGGGCTCCACCAAATCTAGCCCATGCGTGGGGAGAAATGTGGTTGTCCGGACTATCCGGCATGTTATCTCTAGCATGATGTCCCAACACAAAACCCCACCCCACAATGCACCCTCCCTTTTCCCCGCTTCGGACCTCCCTTCCCGCTCAATTTCCCGCCGTACCTGGACATTTCTCGCTGAAGCCCTCTCCTTTAAAACTGGATGACACCCACCTCACCTTCGCATGGCACCCTCTCTCCTTCACACCGTACTTCCCCATGGACTGCCAAGGAGGAGTTCCTCACCAACCACCCTACTCTTGGCCTTGATCCCCTTCCTCGTGTTCTATCCGCTACTGCCATCAAGGGAGGACTTGGCGTGCGCCGCCCATGACTCCCCCCGAGCCAAGAAGGCAGATTTGATGTCTTCCGAGCCATTGCCACGTTCTAATATATACAGTTGAAGGTCATGCATTACCATAAAACAAAAATATGATGTCCATTGTTGGGGATGCAACTGATACGCCGTTGTGTCCGTTATTGACTATTAAAGCTAACACCTCTTTCATTTTTTGTTTTGGGTTTTCTTTCAATTTTGTGTGTGTATGGTTTCCTTACCCACCATATCACCAACGCTTCTTTCATTTTTTGTTTTGGGTTTTCTTTCAATTTTGTGTGTGTATGGTTTCCTTACCCACCATATCACCAATGCTTCGACTCATTGCCCACTCCTTCCCTTCACTCCTACTGCGTGGATTCACTCTTGCCTCTCTTCTCGTCTGAGGAAAGAAATCATGACGCGCATATCTACTACCATCCCACCTCATGTACTCCATGCCATCGCCCCTACATCTCCTCCACCTACCCAGTCCCATCCATCATCACCTGGCGAAAGGTCCAAGAAAGCTCATCCTGTCACATGTCATCGCGACATCCCAACGGCCGCATGAGCATTGAGACACCAGAGGAACGAACGAGCATGTAGCTAGTTGGATAAAACAGCTAGAGGCATGAAGGATCCAACTCACCTAATAAGTAAAAACATTTCACTTCTAACACTATCTAGCATCTTGATCCCCTTTCCATGTCTATGATGAATGAGAATGAAAAACACAGGAGGGTCAACTCCAATACAAACACATGATAAGTTAGCTAAGTGTCGCTATTAGGCATATTAAAATTGAATTCTCTATGGGCTAATTTGAATGGCCTATTGAGATGCAAGATAGCTCTTTGAGACCTTTATCTCATGTTGACTACTGCTGCACTGCATAATAGATCAAGAGAGAGAAAAATCAAATGCATCAAAGGATGGCATACAGGAGAAAAATACTATATCTTACAAATTCAAGATCAAAAGCACATTTAATCATCTTTACTAATATGCTCTAAGAGGGTATCATCCCTATAGAAATGTTATGGTCTTTACAAGTCAAAAACACATCAGTGCTTCTCCGTACGGTTCATGATTTTTTTAATTCACTTTTGGGGCACATAAATAGAGTGTACTACTGTCGTACACCATAACAGTAATTGTGTGATGTATAATTTGATAAGAGAGACACCCATGCGGAAAAAGAAAAAGAAAATAGTGCTAAACAAAACTACCATTTGTTTACATCTGTTCATGGAGAAGACATATCCAATACGTGTTGCAAGAAAATATTTATTTCGATTGCAAGACCATTACCACAATATTAATTCCATGGAATAACTCCCCAATAATTTCTTTTCAATCGTAACATCACAAGAACTGATAGACCAATTAAGAATGTATTTATATATTAACCAAACCAACTAATCAAGAATATGTGGGTACACATATATATGTATGATCAACAAGTATATACGTGTAGACCATACGTGTGGTTAATCGCTAATCAGGCCACGCGGACGGTGCCATGCGTTCTTGCTTCCATGTGGCTGGAGTAATGACGTATGTTCTTGGTGTTTTTCCATCCAGCAACCAAATCCTAGCACCACTTGCAGTCCATGTCAAAATGGCAGTTGAACGAAGCTAAGTAATCTGAACAATTTCACAAGTACCAGCAAATAATCAGGGAGATGCAAGAAACAAAAATTTGCAAAACTTGTTCAGCTAATTATCCCAATGCTTTTGTGAACCAAGTGTATTCATTGAGGAAAGCATGTAGAAGAGAACCAATTATGTATATTTTGCCTACATAGCACGTAATATACTATAATGTTTCTTACAAGCAAAATTAGATGAGAAACAGGTCATAGGAAAGAGACAAAGAGTTCATGGGTTCCAAAATAGAGAATTCCAGTGTGTATATTAACAAAAAGCTAGACGGCATAACAGTAAGGTAGCTCAATGAAAGGAAGGAACATCATTTATGGTTGCCCTGGTACTTAACTAACATGCATAAACATTTCATCATTGCAGAGAGTATCAAAAGTTTAGCAAGGACAGTTAGAAAAGCACTAACAAAAAGCTCGCCAAAGATAATAGTATACCATAATAATAATAACACAAAACCAGGAAATTTCGATCAGATTTGCAATTCAGCCCAGAAATGTATATACTATAATAATAACGCAACCATCAAGTCTTAATTAATTACTTCAGATCTAATTGTCTTTAAATTTTTTGATCCACTGCTTCAGTATAGCAGTTAAAGAACATAATGAACCACTCCCAACAAATTTTAGTTAACTAACCTACGGGTGGATACTGATAAAAACAACTAAATCTATAAGTAAAGTAGACTAACAAATACGCATGACCGCGGGTGCATCACTGAATGCAGAAAATCAATACCCGGATAAGGTTAACAAATTAGGCCAAAAAACTGTATACTAACACACAAGGAAAAAAATCAGTAAGGTTCAGAATTCAGGCCCACAAAAGGTATACTATACTAAAAACAACAACCAGGCAATCTAAGTTAGTTCCGCAATACAGGCCCAAAATGCATACTGTACCAGCAACACACACACACACACACACATACACACACGACGTGCTCAGCACTTCGTGCTGCTAATCACTACGTCGTACATCCAAATTGCAATGAATACACATGTGAAATTGCCACTCAATGGTTTACCCTTCAAGAAGTAGGAACAACACTAATCAGAGATGATCAGTTTCAATACATTGCAAGGATAGCCAGAAAAAATCACCGCGCAACCAAAAGTATACATTTTACATCTTCCAATATTGGAAAAGTTAAAAATAGATATAGTTTCATTTTTTGTTCCGAAAGTATACAGTAATGCAGTTGAAAAACAGCTCCTCTCTCTAGTTGAACAAACAGATATAGTTCCATTCTACATTCCAAAAGTGTACATTAACACGATTGAAAAACATATCACATAATCCCCAGCTGTTAAAAGTCACTTCATTTTTTTAGTAAACAAAAATTCCATCTTTTCAGAATTTTGGGGCAATGCTAAGTTTCCGTCTACTAAACCAACAAAAACGAAATTCAACTCAGCTACGAGAGGTTTTGTAAAAAAAGATTTTAGTGTGAACTTTGGTATTTCGGGTGCAACCGAAGCTAGCCACCATTCACGGTTAGACATTCTAAATCCAAATTTTAGATAATTTTCAGTTTAAACTGAAGCTGTAACAGCCTACACAATGCTACAATCAATGAACATCAAAATAATGTTCAGTTAATTACTCAGCGCCAGATAAACAATGTACCACTACATGGTCTTATAACCTCCACAATAACTAATTAATCTGCAGCAATTCTAGACATCATTAACACTTAGATACTGTAAAACCAAATTCCGTGATAGATTTTCAGTTTAACCCGAGGCTATAACCCTATACGCACTACCACATTCGATGAACGGCCAAACAATGTTCAGCACTACCACATGTAGTCTGAATCTTCCCTGGACTTTTCAGTTTGACCACCCCTAGGCATATAATTGCAGCTCGACGAAGACGACCTTACTCCATGGGAGTCTTCACAGATTCAACTCGAGCAAAGAAGAAGATTTATTAATGGATTCAAATGATTAAGACAAATCTATTGTCCTCCGGCCCAAGTGAAAGGATAAGTTTGGTAATTGGAAACATGAGTAGATACCCTGATGGAGCGGTCTTGTCCGAAGGCTAGGGACGCCTTGGAGAAGACGACCTTCCGGGTGAACAACTTCTGCAGGGACTCCACCTTGGCGCCCAACTTCCTGAGGTTGCCAGTTCTCCTTCATCAATTGTAGTAGAAAAGCATTGCTAAAGAAAGAAGGAAAGCTTGCTGCTGTGAGTTCATTGCAACATATGTACCAAACAAATTAGAATGCACTTACACAATGTGACGCCCGGATAATTAAGCTACAGTGATCCCCGCTAATGATGCCACGTCACCTCGGTTAATGCGGATAAACTCGCGTTAGTTCGAAACCTAGTTCGAATTTCAAATTTAAAACCGAGGCAAACAATAAAAGTTTTCAAACATTAAAACTAAAATGTTCGGTTAGTGCCAGATAATTACGTAGGTAATAGTTGTGAAGGAAACTTGTTTTTAGAAAATGCTAAAGGGCTCTAAAATAAAAAAAAACAAAAAGGAAATAAATAAAAGAAAAGAAAACAAAACTAACAGATAACAAAGGAGAAAGCCCCACGGCCCCTTGGGCTGCCCAAGAAAGCCATGGCCTAGCTGTCGGCCGGCCAAGCCCACCCCTACTCCCCCACTCCATAACCCCCCACCGACAGAAACCCTAACCCCACTCCCCCACTACCCCCACTCTTTCTCGCTCGATCCCCTCTCACTCCCTCTCGCCCCTGGATCGGGACGGCGCCCCTCCCCATCGCCCCGCACGATCCACCCCCCCATTCCTCCGCCACGCCTTGTTACCTCTCCGAGGCCGCCTCGCCGTCCCGTCATTCCCCGTTGGATCTGGAAGGGCCCCGATGGCGCCACCCGCCCGACACCGCACCGTCTCGTGCCCGCCCGCCGCTCCGTCCCGTCCGCCGCCTGTAGCTGCCCTCGCCGGACCGCCCCGCCCCGCCTCTTCATCGTCGGTCGTCGCCTCGTCCTCGCCCCGCCGTCGCCGGACCACCCCAAGCCGCCTCGAGCCCACTGCCCCCTTCCTACAACTTCGCGGTGAGCCGCCGCGCCGGTTGCGCCTCCCCTCCCCTCCCCCTCTTTGCTCTCGTACTCCGCCGTGCGCACCACGCGACCCGGCCACGCCCGATGGACACGCCCGCGCCGGCCTCATCTTGCCCCGGACGGCGTCGCCCTCCGCTCGGGGCGTCGCCTTGCTGCCACCTCGCCCGTGTTCCCTGCGCACGCATGGTCGCCACGCACTACCTCGAACCGCGCACCCACGCACAGGCTCCCTCGCCTGCTGCCGCTTGTGCGGTGGCAGCGCCCGCCACCTCGCCCGCTCTGCGCCTCGCGGCGCCCCCCTCGGGCGCCACTGCTGGGCCGTCTACGCCATAAGCGGTGCCCGTTGCCCATAATCAGCCCGCGCCCAGCTTGCCCGAACCCGCTATGGCCATAGGCCACTGACACGGGAACCCCACCCCCAGAACGTAAAAAAAGAAGAAGAGAGGATATAAAAAAAAGGAATTTAAAAATTATAAATAAAAATAATTAATTAAAGAATTAATTAACTTAATTAATTCTGTATTAGTTTAACCTAATCGTTTTTTGTTAACTAATTAAGCCTAACTAATTAACCTAAACAGTGTATGACAGGTGGGTCCCACTGGACCCACACGTAAGTTTGACCAGTCAACACCTCTGTTGACTGCTGACGTCATGATGATGTCAGCGTGCACTCGCTCGATAATGTTGAATTTAAATATTTAAATAAATCCTAAAAATGATTTAAATCTTTTAAAATTAATATAAAATTAAACCGTAGCTCGGATGGAAAAACTTTGTACATGAAAGTTGCTCAGAACGATGAGACGAATCTGGATACATAGCCCGTTCGTCCGCCACGCGTCCTTAGCATAGTGATCCTGCAACATTCCTCCTCCGGTTCATCTGTCCGAAAACACGGAACACCGGGGATACTTTCCCGGATGTTTCCCCCCTTCACCAGTATCACCTCACCACGTTAGAACCCGTCTAGCTCTGCTTGTTGTCCTGTTATGCACTTGCTTGCTATGTATTTACTGTTTCTCCCCCATGTTCTCTCCGGTAGACCACAGCGGCGATCTTTGATGCCCTGCGTCGACTAAATCGCCAAGCGACCCCTCCTTCTTGTCTCGAGCAACCAGGCAAGCCCCCCCCTTTGATCACCGGATATCGCCTACTCTTCTCTATACCGCTTGCATTAGAGTAGTGTAGCATGTTCTTGCTTCGATTAATCCTATACTTTCTTGCATAGCCTCGTCCTTGCTACTCATTGTTACCTTTACCTGCTATCCTCATCGCTTAGTATAGGATGCTAGTGTTCCATCAGTGACCCTACACTCTTGTCCGTCTGCCATGCTATACTCTTTGGGCTGTGATCACTTCCGAGGTGATCACGGGCATATACTATATACTTTACACCGTTACATTACCCGTGATACTTTGTTCGGTGATGGGGGCTGAAAGGACAGGTGGCTCCATCCCGGTAGAGGTGGGCACAGGTTCCCCGACGCCCCGATCGTTACTTGTGGCGGAGCGGCAGGGCAGGTTGAGACCACCTAGGAGAGAGGTGGGCCTGGCCCTGGTCGGCGTTCGCGGATACTTAACACGCTTAACGAGATCTTGGTAATCTGAGTCTGGCCATTTGGTCTATACGCACTAACCAACTACGCGGGAACAGTTATGGGCACTTTCGGCGTCGTGGTATCGGCCGAAACTTGCCATTGGCGTCGGCGGCCCGGCGGCTGCGTCGGATTGGAACGTAGGCCTGCTCTTCTATTAAGGGGCTAGTTACGCTTCCGGCCAGCGTCACATAGCGTGCAGGTGTGCTAAGGCGATGGGCCCAGAACCCACTGTGCACTTAGGTTTAGACCGTGTTGGCCTCTCTATGCGCCTAGGTGGGGCTGCGGCGTGTTGATCTTCCACGGCGGGCATGACCCGTAAAAGTGTGTCCGGCCAAATGGGATCAAGCGTGTTGGGTTATGTGGTGCACCCTGCAGGGAAGTTAATCTATTCGAATAGCCGTGATCTTGATAGCAGGACAACTTGGAGTTGTACCTTGACCTTATGACAACTAGAACCGGATACTTAATAAAACACACCCTTCCAAGTGCGGATACAACCCGGTGGTCGCTCTCTCTCTCGTGGTTACGAGGAGGGATCGCGGGTAGGATTATGCTATGCGATGCTACTTGGAGGACTTCATCTAATCTCTTCTACATGCTGCAAGACGGAGGCTGCGAGCGTAGTCTTTGGACAGGATTAGCTATCCCCTCTTATTCCGGCATTCTGCGATTCAGTCCAGCGATATGGCCCTTTACACATATATCCATGCATATGTAGTGTAGCTCCTTGCTTGCGAGTACTTTGGATGAGTACTCACGGTTGCCTTGTTCCCCCCTTTTCCCCCTATCTCTACCCGGTTGCTGTGACCAGACGATGGAGCCCAGGAGCCAGACGCCACCGTCGATGATTTACTACTACACGGAGGTGCCTTCTACTACGTGCAGCCCACGATGACGACCTGTGAGAGTAGTTAGGAGGATCTCGTGCAGAGGCTGCGCCTCTTTCGATCTGTATCCCAGATTTGTGCTAGCCATCTTATGTTAACTTGTTTAACTTATGTCCAGATTTCAGGTATTGTTGCTTCCGCTGACTCGTCTATGATCGAGCACTTTTATTCGAGCCCTCGAAGGCCCTGGCTTGCATTATGATGCTTGTATGACTTATTTTAAGTTTAGAGTTGTGTTGTGATATCTTCCCGTGAGTCCTCGATCTTGATCGTACACGCTTATGCGTGTATGATTAGTGTACGATTGAATCAGGGGCGTCACAAGTTGGTATCAGAGCCGACTGCCTGTAGGAATCCCCCTTTCCAACTCCTTGGCCGAAGTCGAGTCTAGTCGTTGAAAAACTTTTACTAACATGGCTGTGTGGCTTACGGGCCCACGTCGCCATTGGGTGGTATTAGGATCTTTACTCCTCGACCTTTACTGGGACTCGATCTCTCCTCCATTCGGGTTAAATGAATTTTACTAAATCTAACATTAGGATCTCGTTATCACTTTCACCCGGAGAGCCCCTTATTATCGATGATCGTCTCACTGCACTGTAAGACCCTGAAGATGCTCTCCGTTGTTAACTCGAGAACTTGTGTTCATCGCGTTTGCAATTCCCCTTCCACCGTAAACCCTTATGGATAACTACTTGCAGTTGTTATTCTTACCTTCATCCCCAGTTGGTCTTATTACTACAAGATACCCTCAAAAACTCGTCGTTGTTTTGATAATCCTTTGAGCTTACTGCCTTGCTGTTCTTGGTCACCTGAATACCCCTACGGTTAATTCTCGCACTTATCGAGTATCCGCTCATCCCCCAGTTGTTCATGTGTTACACAAAAGTCTTCAAAATACTATTTGAACTTCCAAAAATCCTGAGTCGCCTATTGCACTTGAAATTCTTACTTGCTTGCATTATGGTTAATCCCATAAGTCTATAATCTTATTGGCATCTCTTGTCATTATCATTTTGAGTCCGTTGATTCAATTTGTTGCGAATGCTCGCAATCCTCAATCAGATCCTAGAATTCATCCTTCCGGCTCAGACATCATTTTAAACGTGAGCTGGTTCTCGCCAATCAAATTGTCGTCGATTGTGCCCCTAAGTATATTGAATTTATCCATCCTTGATCAGAGCGTCTGCTTCTGATCCTTCACTTTGTAAATCATAATTCCTTTGCAATTGAGCTCTAAGTTACTCAGTTGTTTCTATAATCCAATGTCTTTGCATTGAT
Organism: Aegilops bicornis; assembly: GCA_021605145.1. Taxonomy (NCBI): domain Eukaryota; kingdom Viridiplantae; phylum Streptophyta; class Magnoliopsida; order Poales; family Poaceae; genus Aegilops; species Aegilops bicornis. Next base: position 199,147,434 of record CM038670.1, read on the forward strand.
TCTTCCTCTGGTTGTGAGCCGATACTCACATCAAATCCTTTACGGACCATCGGAACCTTGTTGGATTTTATCTGACAACGTCCTTCATATTCAATCACTTTGGAAGTTCTTTCCTAGATACATAATGCCTTTGGTAAATCATATTCCTTGATTTGGCCAACCTTGCTCTGCTTTCGAGCTGGTGATATTTACTATTGAAGCTTGTGGGATATGTTTCCATGATCCCCCGATGGGTTGAACCTATGCCTTCCATAATATGTGTGAACTCGAAAGTTTTCATGAGTCATACTCTTCTGGTATTTTGCCGATAAAATTTCAACACTGCAACTTCATCAAACGCGAGAAGTGAATGAAAGGTTATGCATTGAGGAAGTGGAGTCGACCTTGAACTTTGCGTTCATGCCCATGGACACGATGCAACTCTTATCATGGAAGCTTCGCAGAATAGTTACCCCTTGTTATAAGTGCTTGTATCTGTGGTTTGATCATGTACAAATGTGATTCTGACCATATTGTTCCCTTTGATTCAATTTCTCGGACAAGTTAAAACCACTTGTCCTTCTGCAGAGCAATACCCAATCCAACCTCTATTTTGATCTGTCGTCGAGTATTACCCCCTGGTATCTCGAGATTATCACAGAACTGCATAACCTCTTATGAGTTCTTTATCAAGTACTACGTCCTCACTGATTCCAATTTTTCACGGGCTCCGAGTTATTAAACACTCGAAGACACCGATAACTGAACCGAGTCCGCACTACGGTTCAACACCTCTTCAAGAATCTTCTTTAAGTGCGTGTTTGTACCCGATCATGTCATTCCTAGCCTGCTCTTCTATACCTATTCGTGTTGATTTTAATCTGCTACCTGGTCCTTCTCCTCGAAGCACAATTTTTGACGATGAGCTAAGCTTACGTCGATCTTTCCTCATCATATCATTTCACTTTGGACAGCAAGCTTGCTTTGGAGTTTGTGTCGTACCCTCGGTTCCGTTAACCTTTCGCTTCATCATTCCTTTGACTTGAGGACATTGCCCATCTATTACATCTTCGTGGAGCCTCTCGACAAAATTTGTCGTGATCATCATCAACATCTTGACTCCTTCCTGGATATCAATCAAATTCGTGATGAAAAATACCATCCTTGCCCCTCGATGATTGTGTTATCATCGATTTACATTCTTGCCTTCCCCCAACACAAACTTGTTCATGTTTTATGTTATACCTTGAGTTCCTTGCTATCCAGCCTTTGTTCTTCTTTATCTTGGAGTATTACCATCTTTTATGTCAAGAATGTTCTGAGATTTGTTCCACCTCTTGAGAGTTCTTGGTATAGTGATACTTCTCACCATCACCATTCTTTCATGGTCCTCGTGTTGATTCCAACCGGGGTACCAACAAGTGAAACGATCTTTGTTTGGATCCTGCACTTCTAGCAACCCTATTGCTTTGAAGTTAATGGTCGGCCGTTCATTCTTAGTCTATTGATTATTGAATCACCATTCCGACATTGGTCGTGTAACCCAACCCATATTTGGGCGCACCTTTCAACCAATGTTTAGTTGTGTATGTTCGCCTCAAGATACTTCCTTATATCATTTGGTCGACAAATGTTATCTCCTTGTTCACTTAATTGTGGAAATCCATCTTTTGGAAATCTCGATGAATTGTCGTTGAGTTCATCAGCCACCCCCTTGACCTCTCCTTGGGTTAATGATGAACTCTTGTTAACGGAAATCACTTCATAGTTCATTTCCCGAGAATCTTACAGTGTCATCCCGTCAATTTGTGTTGCACCTTTCTTCTCAGGCATCCTGAGCCTGAGGTATTTGTGATGCCCCGATTCAATCATACACTAATCATGCACGCAAATGTGTACGATCATGATCAGGGACTCACAGGAAGATATCACAACACAACTCTACAAATAAAATAAGTCATACAAGCGTCATAATACAAGCCAGGGGCCTCGAGGGCTCGAATACAAGTGCTCGATCATAGACGAGTCAGCGGAAGCAACAATATCTGAGTACAGACATAAGTTAAACAATTTTGCCTTAAGAAGGCTAGCACAACTGGGATACAGATCGAAAGAGGCGCAGGCCTCCTCCCTGGGATCCTCCTAACTACTCAGTGTAAATCGTCGGCCGGGCTGCTGCGTAGTAGTAGGCACGTCCGGTGTAGTCGTCATCGACGGTGGCGTCTCACTCTGGGCTCCATCGCCGGTCGCAAAGAACCGAGTAGAGATAGGGGAAAAGGGGAACAAGGCAACCGTGACTACTCATCCAAAGTACTGCAAGCAAGGAGCTACACTACATATGCATGGATATATGTGTAAAAGGCCATATCAAGGACTGAATCTGCGAGAAAGCCAGAATAGGAGGGGGATAGCTAGTCTTATCAAAGACTATGCTTCTGGTCATCTTCGTCTTGCAACAGGTAGAAGAGGGTAGGTTGAAGTCCTCCATGTAGCATCACATAGCAATATTCCTACCCGGCGATCCCCTCCTCGTATCCCTGAGAGAGAGCGACCACCGGTTGTATCTAGCACTTGGAAGGGTGTGTTTTATTAAGTTTCCGGTTCTAGTTGTCATAAGGTCAAGGTACAACTCCAAGTCGTCCCGTTATCGAAGATCACGGCTATTCGAATAGATTAACTTCCCTGCAGGGGTGCACCAACTTACCCAACACGTTTGATCCCATTTGGCCGGGCACACTTTCCCGGGGTCATGCCCGGCCGCGGAAGATCAACACGTCGCAGCCCCACCTAGGCACAACAGAGAGGCCAACACGCCGGTCTAAACCTAAGCGCCAGTGGGTCCGGGCCCATCGCCCAATGCACACCAAGACGTTCTGCGGCGGCCGGCAGACCTAGCCTAGTGGCGTTCGATCCAATTCGGTAGCGCGCCGCTCGTCACGACGTCTGAAGTGCTTCTACCGATACCACGACGCCGAAAGTGCCCATATCTTTCCCACGTAGTTGGTTAGTGCGTATAAGCTCAGAGCCAACTCAGATCAAATACCAAGATCTCGTTAAGCATGTTAAGTATCCGCATGAACGCCCGAGCAGGGCCAGGCCCACCTCTCTCCTAGGCGGTCTCAACCTGCCTGTCGCTCCGCCTCAAAGATCCACTCATGGTGCTCCACAAACCGACCGTCTTTAGTCACCACATGTATCATGTATAAGTATAAGTATATACCCGTTATCACCTCCCGAGTGATCACGGCCCGATAATATAACACAATGAGACGGACAAGAATGTAGGGCCACAGATGGAAATACTAGCATCCTATACTAAGCATATAGGATTGCGGTAAAGGTAACAACAAGAGTAACAAGGACATGCTATGCATCGAGGATAGGTATAATGGAAAGCGATAACATGCTACACTACTCTAATGCAAGCGGTATAGAGTAGAATAGGCGATATCTGGTGATCAAGGGGGCTTGCCTGGTTGCTCGCAAGAGAGAGGGTCGCCAACTCCGTAGTCGAACCGGGCGGCAGCTTGTCGGTCTCGTGGTCTACCGGAGAGAAGAGGGGGAAGAAACAATGAATACCATGTAAACAGATGCATAACGATGCATGACATGACAAGTAACGATGCTAGGCATGCCCTAACGTGGTATGAGACGTTACCGGTTAATGGGGGAAACATCCGGGAAAATATCCCCGGGGTTTCGTGTTTTCGGGCAGAGGAGCCGGAGGGGGAAAGTTGCGAGTTTTATAGGTTAGGGGGGTGTGGCGGACGAACGGACTGCGTATCCGGAATCGTCTCGTCGTTCTGAGCAACTTTCATGTTGAAAATAATTTAATCCGAGTTACGGATTAAAAGATATAATTTTCTAAAGATTTTATTAATTTCTGGAATTTAATTAATTATTTAATTAACTCAAAAATTAGATTAATGACATCAGCATGATGTCATGTCGACGTCGCAGCCAATGTGGGTTGGTGGTCAACTGACAGTGGGTCCCGTTAGTCGCTGATCGTTAACTAATTAACCTAGTTAGTTTAATTAACAGATTAATTAGGTTAATTAAACATGATTAATTAAGTTAATTAACTTAGTTAATTAATTAATCAGCATTTTTATTTTTATTATTTATTATTTATTATTATTTTTTAATCCCTTTTTTTTAATAATCGTTCTGGGCGGGTCCCGCCTGTCATTGGCCAGAACCTTAGCGGGCGTGGCGTCGGCGGCCGAACAGGCCGGCCTCGAGGGTGCACCCGATCGGTGCGAGGCTGCAGCCGGGTGGCTCGCCGAGCACACCCACGGCGAAATGGCCGTAGACAGGAGGGGGAGCGAAGCGGGCGACGTGGGGAACGGGCGGCTGAGGTTCCGGCTGCCACCGGAGGAGATCTTTGAGGGAGCGGCAGGCGCCAGATCCGCGAGGTAGGGAGGAGAAGGACCGGCCAGCTCCGCGAAGCGACGGATCGGCCAGGGGGCTCGGCAGCGGCAGACGGCGCCAGCGTGGCTGGGCGGCACGGCCAGGCGGAGGGCGACGTGGTCGGAGGGATGGATCGGGGCGACGACGAGGCAGCGGCGACGGCCATTGCGAGGAGGGCTCCGTGGAGGAGGTCCGGCGAGGGAGGAGAGGCCTCCGAAGGGCGGGCAGCGGCGGAGCGCCAGCTGGGTCGTGGGAAGGAGAGGGAGGAGTGAGGCTCACGGCGGGGGCAGCGTCTGTGGCCACCTGGCGGGGCTCAGCGTGGTCGCGGGCGAGGAGAGAGAGAGGAGGGCGTGCTCACATCATGGAGTAGGGGTTCGGGGGCAGCGGGCTCGGGGGCGGCCGGGGAAGACCTGCGAGGAGGAGGGCGAGGAGGCGTTCGGCGGCGACGGGCCTGGCGGCGGCGAGGCGAGGTGGTCGGGGTCGAATCCGAGGCGACGTGGGGCGTCGGGCGTCTGTGGGGCGCCCGGCGTCTGGGTGGCGGTCGAGGAGGAGGGAGGAGGACGGCGTCGGTGGGGAGTTCGTTTCCCGATCCCGATATGGATCGGGGAAGGAAGAGAGGCGTGGGGAGAGAGGAGTGGGCGAGTGGGGGTTGTCGGGCTAGGGTTTCACGCCTGGGGTTAAGGGAGTGAGGGGCGGATGGGCCAATGGGCTGGCCGGCTGGGCCACTTGGCCCAGCTTGGCTGTGGGGTTTCTCTCTAGTTGTTTTGTTTGTTTTCTTTTCTTATTTTTCCTTTTCTGTTTTAATTCATTTTAATAACTTAGACATTTTATAAAAATGTGTTTACTCCACCATAATTACCGATGCAATATTTGGCAACCCCCGAACATTTTAGTTTTAATTTTTGAAAACTTTTATTGCTACATAAATTTGAATTAGAATTTCGAGACAGTTTTGAATTAACCCGTGGTTAACTACAGTGACAAAGGTGACGTGGCACCGTCAACGCGAGATTACTGTAGCATGATTATCCGGGCGTTACAAATCTCCTCCACTACAAGAAATCTCGTCCCGAGATTTAGGAGGTAGAAGAAGCTTGATGCGGGGTATTCATCACGAAGACGATCCTCGCGTTCCCAGGTGGCTTCGTCTTCAGAGTGATTTGACCACTGGACTTTGAGGAACTTGATCGCCTTCTGACGTGTGCGGCGTTCAGCTTGGTCGAGAATGCGGATCGGATGCTCTTTATAGGAGAGGTCCTGTTGCAATTCGAGCACTTCATGGTCCACTGCTCGGATTGGGTCCTTGAAGCAGCGTCGGAGTTGTGACACGTGGAACACATCGTGAACTCCGAGAAAGGTTCGACGGAAGCTCCGATTGATATGCCACTTTTCCACGCCTTTCGAGAATAGTGAATGGGCCAATATAGCGAGGAGCTAGCTTGCCCTTGATCCGGCGGTGAGCACCCTTCATTGGTGTAACGCGAAGATAGGCCTTTTCGCCAAAGTTGATAGACCATGTCTTTATGATGACGGTCATAATTACTCTTATGACGTGGATCGGCGATCTTGAGATTCTCGCGAATAATGCGGACTTGTTCTTGACATGTTGGATAATATCCGGACCCGAAGAGTGGGCGTTCCCGATTCTGACCGGTTTAGAGGGGTTCGGCACTTTCGTCCATATAACACTTCAAGGGCCATCTTCGGACTAAGCTTGATAGCTATTATTATAAGAGAACTCAGCATACGGGAGAGATTCCTCCATTTCTTGCCGAAGGAAATAACACAAGCTCGAAGCATGTCTTCGAGAACTTGGTTGACACGTTCAACTTGGCCTTGTGACTGCGGATGAAACGCAGTACTGAAAGATAAATGAGTCCCCATAGCTTCTTGAAAACTTGCCCAGAATCTTGAAGTGAATAAGCTGCCACGGTCCGAGCTGATAACCAGTGGAATACCGTGAAGTGAAACAATTCTGGACATATAGAGCGTTGCAAGCTGACTAGCAGTGATAGTTTCTTTGACCGCCAGAAAATGTGCAACTTTAGAAAGCCGGTCAATGACGACAAGAATAGCATCATTACCTTTCTGCGATTTGGGAAATCCAGTGACGAAGTCCATTTCAACATGGTCCCATTTCCATTCAGGAATAGAGATAGGTTGCAGAGTTCCAGCAGGTCGTTGATGTTCTGCTTTGATACGACAAAGAACGCCACATTCAAGAACATAACGAGCAATGTCTCGCTTCATATTAGACCACCGTAATCTCTCGATTTAATGTCTTGGTACATCTTGGTGCTACCGGGATGAATAGACAAAGGCGTATCATGAGCTTCTTTCATAACCTTTGGAGTCAGATTCAGGTTTGCCCTCTTACTCGGTACCACTAGGCGACCTTTGAAGAATAAGGTGCCGTCGTCATCCACAGTGAAGAATGAGGGTTTTCCTTCTGCGAGATAAAGTTTAATCCTCTCGACTTCATCGTCAAATTTTTGTATCCATTTGATGGTGTCCACAAGATCTGGCTTCGCAACCAGGGTATTGAGAGAACCCCGGAAACAACATGGAGGTTCATCTTGCGTAACTCCGGAGGAGGGGAGCGAGTGCACCGGAGGAACAATATGGAGGTTCAGCTTTCTGAACTCTTCATCGAGTGAGTGCCGAACTTTGTGATCCTGGAGGTGGTTGCAGTATGACTTGCTGCTCAAGGCATCAGCCATTACATTAGCCTTGCCTGGCGTATAGGAAATACCCAAATCAAAGTCAGCAGTCTCCATCCATCTCTGGCAGCGGAGGTTCAGGTCTGGCTGAGTAAACAGATACTTCAGACTTTGTTGGTCGGTGAAGATCTCGCAACGACATCGAGAAGGTAATGTCGCCATCGCTTGATGCATGAATGACAAGAAGAAGCTCGAGGTCGTGAACTGGGTAGTTCTCTTCGTGAGGGCGTAATTGTCGAGAGGCATAAGCAACCACTTTGCGCTCTTGCATTAGGACACCGCCTAATCCTTGACGGGAAGCGTCGCGATAAAGAAATGACGAAGTCCTTCTTAGTATCAGGAGGAGCTAGTACTGGGGCAGAAGTCAACTTGTCTTTGAGTGCCTGGAAACTTTCCTGACATTTATTTGTCCATTGGAACTTGACGCCCTTATGTAATAGGTTAGTCAGAGGCCTGGCAATCTTGGAGAAGCTCTCGACGAATCGACGGCAATAGCTGGCGAGACCGAGAAAACTTCTGACTTGCTTGACATTCTTCGGAGGAGTCCAATCAAGAATAGCCTAAACTCGTTCAGGGTTGACGGCAATACCATCCTTAGAGATGACATGCCCAAGATAGGTTACTTCGGAAGCCGGAATTCACATTTGGAGAACTTGGCATAAAGTTGATGCTCTCGTAGCTTTTCCAAAGACAAGACGAAGATGTTCAAGATGTTCTTCTTCATTCTTGGAAAATATCAGGATATCATCCGGATAAACCACGACGAACTTGTCGAGGTAATCCATGAATATATAGTTCATCAGGCGAGAGAAGGTGGCTGGAGCATTGGTTAAGCCGAAAGACATGACGGTGTACTCGTATGAACCATAACGAGTCACAAAGGCGGTCTTGGGGATATCCTCCTCACGAACACGGATCTGGTGATAACCCAACCTCAAGTCGAGTTTAGAGAACACCGATGAACCAGCCAGTTGATCATACGAGATCATTGATCCGAGGAAGAGGATACTTATTCTGAATGGTAGCTTGATTTATAGGACGGTAGTCTTGGACCAATCGGTTTGTCCCATCCTTCTTCTTGACAAAGAGAGAAGGTGCTCCCCAAGGACAGCAACTTGGGCGAATGAAACCACTGCGAAGAGACTTGTCGATTTCCTCCTTAAGCTCAAGGAGTTCATGCGGCGGCATCTTGTAGGGTCGCCTTGGCTATAGGAGTGGTGCACGGTTTCAAGTCGATGACGAATTCGACAGCTCTAGTAGGGGAATCCACAGGAGTTCTTCAGAAAGACGTCGAGGAATTCACGCCTGACAGGAATGTTTTCAATACCCTCGAGTGGTGCAGCGTTCAATGCATTCAATGCATAGAGCCTTGCCTCGGCATTTTGCACCGGATGAGCTTGGTAAGTGACTATTTCATCCGAAGGGTGTAGCGAGATGGGACGGTCTTAGTGGCGCCAAACTATAGAAGCGATGTCGCCTTTAACCAATTCATTCCCAGAATGAGGTCAATGCTTTGCAAGACTTCAGCATGATGGGTGAGACAAGGAATTCCAGTCCTTCGATTTCAACGGGGACGTCGTTGCAAATCATGGAGGTTCGACATTGGCCCGCAGGGGTGTGTACTAATACTGAAGCATTCATGTCTTCACTTTTAATGCCATGCATGAATGCAAAATCTTCAGACATGAATGAATGCGATGCACCAGATCAAATAAAACGCATGCGGTACTGAATTTAATTCTGAAGTGTACCCATCACAAGAGTGTTGGTCTCGAGCTTCGTTCGAGATCAACGTGGTTGGCCTGAACTTCGACCATAGGGCTTGGCATTGTTGTTGCGGGGCTGGTTGCTTCCACGGCGATCATTTGGAAGGGCCGGTGATTCTGGTTCTGGTTGCATTCTCTAGCACGATGCCCTGGTTGTCCACACCTGAAGCACAAACCATTATTGGGAGTGGGAACAGGAGCTTGGGGTGGTGGAGCTGGAAGCTTTGGCTGCCTAGCTGGAGTAGGCAGACGAGGTGCAGCATAGCTCTGCCTTGGGGCAGTGCATTCGGCTGGTACATGCCGTTGGGAATCCATATCTTGCGCTTCCGAGAGGACGGGCCGAAGATGAGCCCGTGTCACGGTTGCGCCTGTTAGAGCTCTGGTATTCCTGCAGACCAGTTTCGACATTGATAGCCTTGTTCACCAAGGTGGCGAAATCAGCAAAGTCGTGCACTAGAAGTGCGAGCCTTATGTCAGCTTGAAGGCCGTCACGGAACTTCTCTTGTCTGCGTGCATCAGTTGCAATATCCTCCTCAGCATAGCGAGACAAGTCCAAGAACTCTCGCTGATAAGCTTCAACAGTCTTGTTGCCTTGGGTGAGGTTGCGGAACTCACGCTTCTTCCGGTCCATGACTCCTTGAGGGATGAAGCGGGCACGGAAAGCAACTGGAAGTCCGCCAGTGATGATTGTTCCAACTGGCAGAGTACGCCTGTGGCTGTCCCACCATTGAGCTGCGGGTCCCTTCAGGAAGAAGGAAGCAAAAGTGACATAGTTGGCAGGGGCTACATCAACAGACTCCATCTCATAGGTGATGTCACGGAGCCAGTCATCAGCATCCAGGGGCTGGGTTGAGCTACGGTACACACTTGGGTTGAGGCGTATGAAATCCTGCAGAGTTGTTGTGTTTGGCTGCTGGTTCATATTGGGGCGAGGACACTGAGCCATCATGTTCTCCATGAACTGGCGATTCATCTCAAGTTGTTGGATCATACCAGCCATGTACTCAGGCGGTGGTGGGAAGTTGCCACCACGACCACGACCAGCTGGTCTAACCATCCTGCTAATATATAACAGGTGTAGTTCAGCACTTGAGAAATTATGCAAAGGACAAGAATCATTCATGATGAAACATGCATAATGAAAGCAGCACGATAGAAACTACATAGTAGTCGGCATATCTTACAAAAGGGATCATGCATAGAGTTCGGTACACAGAGTTCAGTACATAGACTAAGACATCATAGGCGGCACGCAGGCTCGCGGCGAATGCATCTAACACTAACAAGCAAGCCTACATCAGTCCCACGCTGATCGCTGGAGGTAGTCAAGCCTGAAAAGCTGGTAGTGTGGCAACGGATAGTCCTCCACGTCGGTGACACAGGGCAGCGGATACTCACAGTGCAGAACCCGGCGACCAAGTGGCGATGAGGACCAAGTGCGGAGAGTAGCCTCCCACCTCGGCCAACCGACACCACAGGGCATCCACGGTCTGGCTGGGTAGATCGCAAGCGGCAGCTCTCTGGATCAGACAAAGGGGTGCAATAGCGTCAGAGCACGGTAAAGGTGCTGACGGGTGATGTACAACTCGTGGCGAAGAGCTTGGTTAGCTCGATCCAGCCCATCAGCATGCAGAACAAAGTTCTGATGGTAGAAGGGCTCTCTGGTGACAAGGAGTAGGCAGCGGTGTAGTAACCCTCCTCACCAACATCGGGCCGCGATAGCAATGTGCCTGAAGGGGAGGTGTCCAACTCCGATACTCTCCATGAAGGCGTGTCGAGCGGCATAAGCAAGATCGTGGACTGCCATGTCGATGGTCACCCCAACACCATGTGCGGTGTGCGACCGCAGTGGTGGAGTCATACTCCCGAGAGTAGAGGTGGACGATGGCTCGTCATCGCCTCTGGTTAAAGTCTTGGTACTCCTCAAAGACGGTGTACTCAGGGTGCCAGCGATAACCCAGATAGGTCATCATCTCCGCTAGCACCGCAGGTGATCCCGAGGCACCAATGGCCGTCGTGTGGCGCACGACCTGCCTCGTGGGTTCCATCTGAAAACAAAGATGTTTCAAAGGAGTCAAATGACAGTGTGGAAATTGATCAAAATACAATTCCAAAGAATAACTATGGCTTTATCCAACTTTGGGGTGAATGTGGTCACGGGATCCTAGTGTTAGTTAGTAAATTCGTTTAACCCGAGTAGAAGAGAGTTCAGAGTCCCAGAATAAAGGTCGAGAAGTAAAAGATCCTAGTACCACCCGATGGCGACGTGGGCCCTTAAGGCACACCGCCAAGTTAGTAAAAGTTTTTGTAATGTCTAGACTCGACTTCGGCCAAGGAGTGTGGAAGGGGATTTCTGAGCGATCGGCTCGATACCAACTTGTGACGCCCCGATTCAATCGTACACTAATCATGCACGCAAATGTGTACTATCATGATCAGGGACTGACGGGAAGATATCACAACACAACTCTACAAATAAAATAAGTCATACAAGCGTCATAATACAAGCCAGGGGCCTCGAGGGCTCGAATACAAGTGCTCGATCATAGACGAAGTCAATGGAAGCAACAATATCTGAGTACGCACATAAGTTAAACAATTTTGCCTTAAGAAGGCTAGCTCAAACCAGGATACAGATCGAAGAGGCGCAGGCCTCCTGCTCAGGATCCTCCTAAACTACTCAATTAAATCGTCGGTGGCTGCCTGCGTAGTAGTAGGCACCTCCGGTGTAGTCGTCATCGACGGTGGCGTCACAGCTCTGGGCTCCATCGCCTGGTCGCAGCAACCGAGTAGAGATAGGGGAAAAGGGGAACAAGGCAACCGTGAGTACTCATCCAAAGTACTGCAAGCAAGAAGCTACACTACATATGCATGGATATATGTGTAAAGGCCATATCGATGGTGAACTGCGAGAAAGCCAGAATAGGAGGGGGATAGCTAGTCTTATCGAAGACTACGCTTCTGGTCATCTTCGTCTTGCAACAGGTAGAAGAGGGTAGGTTGAAGTCCTCCATGTAGCATCACATAGCAATATTCCTACCCGGAGATCCCCTCCTCGTATCCCTGAGAGAGAGCGACCACCGGTTGTATCTGGCACTTGGAAGGGTGTGTTTTATTAAGTTTCCGGTTCTAGTTGTCATAAGGTCAAGGTACAACTCCAAGTCGTCTGTTACATCGAAGATCACGGCTATTCGAATAGATTAACTTCCCTGCGAGGGTGCACCAACTTACCCAACACGTTTGATCCCATTTGGCGGACACACTTTCCGGGGTCATGCCCGGCAGCGGAAGATCAACACGCCGCAGCCCCACCTCTAACAACAGAGAGGCCAACACGCCGGTCTAAACCTAAGCGCCACAGTGCAGGCCCATCGCCCAATGCACACCAAGCGTTGCGAGGGCGGCCGAAAGCAGACCTAGCCTAGTGGCGTTCCAGTCCAATTCGGCGCGCGCCGCTCCGTCGCTGACGTCTGAAGTGCTTCGGCTGATACCACGACGCCGAGTGCCCATATCTTTCCCACGTAGTTGGTTAGTGCGTATAAGCTCGTAGCCAACTCGGATCAAATACCAAGATCTCGTTAAGCGTGTTAAGTATTCGCGAACGCCGAGCAGGGCCAGCCCACCTCTCTCCTAGGCGGTCTCAACCTGCCTGTCGCTCCGCCTCAAAGATCCACTCATGGTGCTCCACAAGCCGACCCGTCTTTAGTCACCACATGTATCATGTATAAGTATAAGTATATAGCCATGATCACCTCCCGAGTGATCACGGCCCGATAGTATAGCACAGCAGACGGACAAGAATGTAGGGCCACAGATGGAAATACTAGCATCCTATACTAAGCATATAGGATTGCAGGTAAAGGTAACAACAAGAGTAACAAGGACAAAGCTATGCATCAGGATAGGTATAATGGAAAGCAGTAACATGCTACACTACTCTAATGCAAGCAGTATAGAGTAGAATAGGCGATATCTGGTGATCAAGGGGGGGCTTGCCTGGTTGCTCTGGCAAGAGAGAGGGGTCGTCAACTCCGTAGTCGAACTGGGCAGCAGCAGCGTCGGTCTCGTGGTCTACCGGAGAGAAGAGGGGGAAGAAACAATGAATACCATGTAAACAGATGCATAACGATGCATGACATGACAAGTAACGATGCTAGGCGTGCCCTAACGTGGTATGAGATGGTACCGGTTAATGGGGGAAACATCCGGGAAAATATCCCCGGGGTTTCCTGTTTTCGGGCAGAGGAGCCGGAGGGGGAAAGTTGCTAGTTTGATAGGTTAGGGGGGTGTGGCGGACGAACGGACTGCGTATCCGGAATCGTCTCGTCGTTTTGAGCAACTTTCATGTTGAAAATAATTTAATCCGAGTTACGGATTAAAAGATATGATTTTCTAAAGATTTTATTAATTTCTAGAATTTAATTAATTATTTAATTAATTCAAAAATTAGATTAATGACATCAGCATGATGTCATGCTGACGTCAGCAGTCAACAAGGGTTGACTGGTCAACCTGACAGGTGGGTCCCGTTAGTCGCTGATCGTTAACTAATTAACCTAGTTAGTTTAATTAACAGATTAATTAGGTTAATTAAACATGATTAATTAAGTTAATTAATTAATTAATTAGCATTTTTATTTTTATTATTTATTATTTATTATTATTTTTTAAACCCTTTTTTGTTTTTTTTAATAATCGTTCTGGGCGGGTCCACTTTGTCATTGTGAGAACCTTAGCGGGCGGCGTCAAGCGGCTGGCCAGCCTCGAGGTGCACCCGATCAGGTGCGGGTCATGGCCGGGTGGCTCGCCGGAGCACACCCACGGCGAGCTGGCCGTAGACGGTAGGGGGAGCGAGCGGGGCGACGTGGGGAACGGGGCGGCGCGCTGGGGTTCCGGCGGCCACCGGAGGGGAGATGCCGAGGGGGGGAGCAGCAGGGCGCCAGGATCCGGCGAGGTAGGGAGGAGAAGGGCCGGCCAGCTCCGGCGAGCGACGGGAACGGCCAGCAGGGGACTCGGCGGCAGCGGACGGCGCCGTGGCAAGCAGGCGACGGCTGGCGGAGGGCGACGTGGTCGGAGGGGATGGATCGGGGCGACGGTGAGGCGGCCGGGCGACGGTTATGAGTGGGGCTCCGTGGAGGAGGTCCGGCAAGGAGGAGAGGCCTCGGCGGCGTGGCGGCGGAGCGCCAAGGGGTCGTGGGAAGGAGAGGGAGGAGCGAGGCTCATGGCGGGGCCGGGCATGCGCTGGCCACGGTGGGGCTCGCGCGGTCGCGGGCGAGGGAGAGAGAGGAGGGGCGCGTGCTCACATCGAGGAGTAGGGGTTCGGGGGCAGCGGGCTCGGGGGCGGCCGGGGAAGACCGGCGAGGAGGAGGGCGAGGAGGCGTTCGGCGGCGACGGGCCTGGCGGCGGCGAGGCGAGGTGGTCGGGGTCGAATCCGAGGCGACGTGGGGCGTCGGGCGTGCGGCGAGGGGGCGCCGGCGTCCTGGGTGGCCGGTCGGGGAGGAGGGGAGGAGGACGAGCGTCGGTGGGGGAGTTCGTTCCCCCGATCCCGATCTGGATCGGGAAGGAAGAGCGGCGTGGGGAGAGAGGAGTGGGGCGAGTGGGGGTTGTCGGGCTAGGGTTTCACGCCCGGGGTTAAGGGAGTGAGGGGGCGGATGGGCCAATGGGCTGGCCTTTGGGCCGCTTAGCCCGATTGGCCGAGGGGGTTTTCTCTCTATTTGTTTTGTTTGTTTTCTTTTCTTATTTTTCCTTTTCTGTTTTATTTCATTTTAATAACTTAGACATTTTATAAAAATGTGTTTACTCCACCATAATTACCTATGCAATATTTGGCAACCCCCGAACATTTTAGTTTTAATTTTTGAAAACTTTTATTGCTACATAAATTGGAATTAGAATTTCGAGACAGTTTTGAATTAACCCGTGGTTAACTACAGTGACAAAGGTGACGTGGCACCGTCAACGCGAGATTAGTGTAGCATGATTATCCGGGCGTTACAGTATTCTGACACCAATCATATCTGAATCTCCATCAGATATGATGGTTGGAACATATTTACAAGAGTTATAACGCTAGTCTTCATCAGACCCGGTAAGGTGATGTCATGCCTAGCACCCTTGGCCGGAGGACCTATTGTTATAGTTGTTCCTTTTTGGCAAGGTTAACCATTCTTCCATGAGGGAATTGTAAGACTTATTCTATAAGTTGTTCCTGATGGATCCTTTGTGTTAAAGTCTGATCTTTACCCAATGACCATGTCAATGCTATCTCGAAGCATGTCTGTGGTACTCCGATTTTTCAACAAGAACATTTGAAGCACAATGCTAAATTTTCTTTATCAAATTATCCAAACACCGTTGTATGGGTAATGTCATGAAATTTCTCTCCCCTTACCTAAAGAGTTTTCTACATTATATCCTGTCATGGATATCATGCTCTGCTTGTCCTTGGGAAGGATATACCCTTGAAATATGTGTTTAAACACATTTTTCCTTTCCATTGTTCTGTTTAACCTGATGATCACATTGTCCTTTCCATTGGTTTGTTTGACCTTTCTTGTGATCCATATAATCTAAGCAGTAATAATTCATCGCTTATGTAAACACCTCGGTGTACAACTCTGTCAAGAAGACCCTGTTACCATTGTTGATGACATTCCAAAGGTAACCACCGATGGGCCGAGAACTTTGCCTATTGGTCCGCCTCGTTTCAACGAGCAGGAAAATGGTTCTCTTCGTCCCTCGCCCTTGGTATCGATGTTGTTGCCGACATAACTGATAGGCTACCCTCTGACACGCCTTACTATCGTGACCGTGCAAGATGTTGGCCCCCTTCCTATTTTCAACCACATGGTGGGCCCATAACCCACAGTTCCACAGGATTGAAACCTGACTCTCCTGTACAGCCCTGTTCCCAAAGTTACTCCTCGCGCGTGGACTCGTATGTAATTCACGGACCACCGTCCCAAGTGATCTATTTTGGTATCAGACGCAATACTTATTCTCGTTGCTCTGAACCCCTTTCACTTTCTGATTAGGCATCGAACGCTTGCCTACCCGTTTGAAACTTCTCATGGTACCTCCTTACTTTGCTCTCGATATTTTCTTAAGATTCAATTCGAGAGTAACTTCCGCCACCTTCCTCGATGTTATCAACCATATAGTCAACCTTGTAGAGGTCTGTCCTTTTGAAGCTACCCCTTATCCTTTCTGTAAGTACGATGAAGATCCCCAAGGAAGGACGACAACTTCATCATGATGACCCGAAGCAGAGAACTGAAGACATCAATGTAATGGATCGACCTCTTCGAGAAGAGCAACTATGACCGAGAAGAATCGTTAGAATTTCGTAACCAGATCCCTTCCCCCCTTATAACCGCTCCTAAATCTCGGGACGAGATTTCTTGTAGTGGAGGAGAATTGTGACGCCCGGATAATTAAGATAAAGTGATCCGCGCTAATGATGCCACGTCACCTCGGTTACTGTGGATAAACTCGCGTTAGTTCGAAACCTAGTTCGAATTTCAAATTTAAAACCGAGGCAAACAATAAAAGTTTTCAAACATTAAAAAAATGTTCGGTTAGTGCCAGATAATTACGTAGGTAATAGTTGTGAAGGAAACTTGTTTTTAGAAAATGCTAAAGGGCTCTAAAATAAAAAAAACAGAAAAGGGAAATAAATAAAAGAAAAGAAAAAAAACTAACAGATAACAAAAAGGAGAAAGCCCCACGGCCCCTTGGGCTTCGGCCCAGCAGGCCAATGCCAAGCTGTCGGCCAAGCCCACCCCTACTCCCCCACTCCATAACCCCCACCGATGTAAACCCTAGCCCCACTCCCCCACTACCCCCACTCTCTCTCGCTCGATCCCCTCTCACTCCTTCTCGGCCCTGGATCGGGACGGCGCCCCTCCCCATCGCCCCGCACGATCCACCCCCCATTCCTCCGCCACCACGCCAGCGCACCTCTCCGAGGCCGCCTCGCCGTCCCCGTCCTTCCCCCGTTGCTGGATCTGGAAGGGCCCCCGATGGCGCCACCCGCCGCCCGACACCGCACCGTCTCTGGTGCCCCGCCGCCTGCTCCGTCCCGCCGTCCGCCGCCTGGAGCTGCCCTCGCCGGACCGCCCCGCCCCGCCTCTCCATCGTCGGTCGTCGCCTCGTCCTCGCCCCGCCGTCGCCGGACCACCCCAAGCCGCCTCGAGCCCACTGCCCCCTCCCTACAACTTCGCGGTGAGCCGCCGCGCCGGTTGCGCCTCCCCTCTCCTCCCCCTCTCTACTCTCGTACTCCGCCGTGCGCACCGCGCGACCTGGCCACGCCGGATGGACACACCCGCGCCGGCCTCATCCTGCCCGGACGGCGTCGCCCTCCTTCGGGCGTCGCCTTGCCTGCCTCGTCGTGTTCCCTATGCTCCCGCGGTCGCCACGCCCTACTTCTGAACCCATGCGCATGCCGCACTGGGCTCCCTCGCCTGCTTTGCCGCTTGTGCGGTGGCGGCGCCCGCCAGGCTCGCCCGCTCTGCGCCTCGCCGCGCCCCCCCTCAGGCGCCTGTTGGGGCAGTCACTGCGCCCGCACACTGGTGCCGTTGCCCAACCCGCGCCCGTTGCGCCCGAACCCGCTATGGCCATAGGCCACTGACACGGGAACCCCACCCCAGAACGTAAAAAAAAAAGAAGAGAGGATATAAAAAAAGGAATTAAAAAATTATAAATAAAAATAATTAATTAAAGAATTAATTAAGTTAATTAATTCTGCATTAGTTTAACATAATCGTTTTAGTTAACTAATTAAGCCTAACTAATTAATCTAAACCCTAATTAACCTAAGCGATTATGATGGCGGTGGGTCCCACTGGACCCACACGTAAGTTTGACCAGTCAACACCTCTATTGACTGCTGACGTCATGCTGACGTCATGATGATGCCAGCGTGCACTGTTTTGGATAATGTTGAATTTAAATATTTAAATAAATCCTAAAAATGATTTAAATCTTTTAAAATTAATATAAAATTAAACCGTAGCTCGGATGGAAAAACTTTGTACATGAAAGTTGCTCAGAACGATGAGGCGAATCCGGATCGCAGCCCGTTAAATCCGCCACGCGTCCCTAGCATAGTGAACTCTGCAACATTCCCCTCCGGTTCATCGTCTAAACTTCGGAACACTGGGGATACTTTCCCAGATGTTTCCCCCCTTCACCAGTATCACCTCATACCACGTTAGAACCCGTCTAGCTCTGCTTGTTTTCCTGTTATGCACTTGCTTGCTATGTATTTACTGTTTCTCCCCTCTTCTCTCCGGTAGACCCCGTGGCGATCTTTGATGCCCTGCGATGCGACTACGTCACCGACGACCCCTCCTTCTTGTCTCGAGCAACCGTGCAAGCCCCCTTTGATCACCGGATATCGCCTACTCTTACGATATCTTGCTTGCATTAGAGTAGTGTAGCATGTTACTGATTTGATTAATCCTATCTTGCTGCATAGCTTTGTCCTTGCTACTCTTGTTGTTACCTTTACCTGCTATCCTCTTTGCTCGAGATAGGATGCTAGTGTTCCATCGGTGACCCTACACTCTTGTCCGTCTGCCATGCTATACTACTCGGTTGTGATCACTTGAGGTGATCACGGGCATATACTATATACTTTACATCGTTACATTACCCGTGATACTGTTAGGAGATGGGGGCTGAAAGGACGGTGGCTCCATCCCGGTAGAGGTGGGCCTGGGTTCCCGACGGCCCCATTACTTGTGGCGGAGGAGCGGGGCAGGTTGAGACCACCTAGGAGAGAGGTGGGCCTCGCCCGTCGGCGTTCATGGATACTTAACACGCTTAATGAGATCTTGGTATTTGATCCGAGTCCGCCATTTGGTCTATACGCACTAACCAACTACGCTGAACAGCTTATGGGCACTTTCGGCGTTGTGGTATCAGCCGGCACTTGCCGTGACGTCGGCGGCCCGGCGCTACCGGATTGGAACGTAGGCCTGCTCTTGTATTAAGGGGCTAGTTACGCTTCGGCCAGTCGCCACGTGCGAGTGTGCTAAGGCGATGGGCCCGAACCCAGTGCGCTTAGGTTTAGACCGGCGTCTTGGCCTCTGTTGTGCCTAGGTGGGGCTGCACGTGTTGATCTTCCACGGCCGGGCATGACCCAGAAAAGTGTGTCCGGCCAAATGGGATCAAGCGTGTTGGGTTATGTGGTGCACCCCTGCAGGGAAGTTAATCTATTCGAATAGCCGTGATCTTGATAACAGGGGACGACTTGGAGTTGTACCTTGACCTTATGACAACTAGAACCGGATACTTAATAAAACACACCCTTCCAAGTGCGGATACAACCCGGTGGTCGCTCTCTCTCGTGGTTACGAGGGGATCGCCGGGTAGGATTATGCTATGTGATGCTACTTGGAGGACTTCAGTCTACTCTCTTCTACATGCTGCAAGACGGAGGCTGCCAGAAGCGTAGTCTTCGACATGATTAGCTATCCCCCTCTTATTCTGGCATTCTGCAGTTCAGTCCATTGACATGGCCCTTTACACATATATCCATGCATATGTAGTGTAGCTCCTTGCTTGCGAGTACTTTGGATGAGTACTCACGGTTGCCTTGTTCCCCCTTTTCCCCCTTTCTTTACCCGGTTGCTGCGACGAACGATGGAGCCCAGGAGCGACGCCACCGTCGATGGCGACTACTACACCGGAGGTGCCTTCTACTACGTGCAGCCCGGCGGCGACCGAGAGTAGTTAGGAGGATCCTGTGCAGGAGGCCTGCGCCTCTTCGATCTGTATCCCAGTTTGTGCTAGCCATCTTATGGCAACTTGTTTACCTTATATGTCTCAGATTTCAGATAGTGTTGCTTCCACTGACTCGTCTATGATCGAGCACTTGTATTCGAGCCCTCGAGGCCCCTGGCTTGTATTATGATGCTTGTATGACTTATTTTATTTTTAGAGTTGTGTTGTGATATCTTCCCGTGAGTCCCTGATCTTGATCATACACGTTTGCGTGTATGATTAGTGTACGATTGAATCGGGGGCGTCACACACAATATGTGAATTAATAGAGCCGGAAGAGTTCATAGCATCTGCACTTCACCCAACACGTACATTATTCACTCTTTCTGTACCGTGAAAAAATCAAGAAGGTTGTAGGTGGACCCTTTTGTCAAACAGCTTGCATACATGTGAGGCTAGAACACAATTGACGGCTTTGACTCCTAGTGCATCTGATGGCAGCGAGTGCACTCTGCACTGATGTATTTTCAACTTTCCATCATAGCAATGGTCGACAATGGAGGGAATCATGGGGTGGTTTCTCACGTAATAGGATGGCTGCTCTTGTTGGCATAATAGGAAGACAAGAGAAGCTACTTGTTGTTCGATAGCAACGTCCAATACAGGTATTACCAGTCCATAAGTTTGCCACAAACTGCAACACTATGTTAAATTGAAGGTTATAAGGCAATCAAATAATTGTGAGAAACAACCAACAAGTCAGATGAGCATTATTCTTTTCTTTTGGTTTATTGCTACTTATTGACAGGAAAGCTCACTTGATGCAGCTTATATTTATTGGCATGTGAGCAAGTCAGAGACATCTTTAGAAATTATAAGATCTTTTTTTGCGAATATAGAAATTAGAAGATCAATAGGTCACCAACATGGACGGTATATGGTCATACATTTTACCAGGGAAAAAATGGATACAAGTCTCAAAACAATTCCTTGATGCTGACCAGGAACATCTGATCTATTATAAGATAAAAGATCAGGTGCCAATATTCAAAATCTCCATACCATGTAATTTAGAAGTATATATATGGTAGTACAGAGCTCAAGATGCTAAAAACGTAAGATTCAAGATGGTTTTATTATGTCTCTGGAACACATTCTGATATTTGAATCGACAAGAATTACATCCCTACTTAATACTCACTTTTTCATGCAACTGTGCTGGAATTTCACATATTATGGATTCCAGCCATTTACATAATTGTTAGACAAACGCACCCATTTGTAGATTTGAAAGAAAATCGTTGACTCGCAAAAAAGACATAACAGCAATAAAGAAAATTGGGCTAGCCAGTACAAAGTCGCAACAATATTGTAGAAGATAGTGGATGGAGCTGGGTAGCGGCGAGAGTAGAGGGAGAGCTCACCGGCGTTGATGGTGATGAGGAGGGGCAGCTCTCAGTGGCGGGGTAGGTCGTACCTGCCTTGGAGACGGTGGCCAAGATCGCAGAGCACGCCTGCCGCGGTTGTGGTCTGATTGGGTGCTGCTGCCATGCTACCAAGGAAATATAACCTGATCTGCAAAATGCACAGCACTCATCAACGCTTCATCTCACCATGCATGTTTGTATAGCAAAAGTTACGATCTTCTAAATGTAGGAAGTAATTAAGCATCAACTTCACAGATGCAATCATTGCAAGAAAGGCATAACCTAAAAACTGAAAATAGTTTCTTCTAGTACGAACGTTAGAAAATAATTCCCTGTAGTTCACATGTATTTAACAGGGAAGCAAGGAACGTCTTCATCATAAGAGCAGATAATCACCGTTTATATGCATTATCAATATTTTAGATCATGTTCTTCCTATACATAACAGTAGACTTGGTACAAAATTCAGTAACCTTCAATTCTAAAATTCAATAGTACTACGTAATAACCTGAACTTGTATTCAGAAGTGATATACAAGTGTAGGGAGTATACCTAATAAATTCTAAGTAGTATACAAATTCAGTCTCTGTGCTAAGATTTTTTTCTGCACATCGCTCCGGTTCACTTTCAGTTAGACTCAAATGCTTAGGCCACCATCAACCGGCAACACCCGCACCTGCAGAATTAAACAAGTTGGTAGTCATTAGTTGGTACCGTGAACCAAAATGTTTAAAAGAAACTCTGCATAAGCATCTCTGAAACATCCAAGAGGAGACATGTGCATGCATCATGTATTTCAGTACCAATATAATGCAGCACAAATCTAACTATGCGAGGAAATAGAAAGGGCTCAAGTGAAAACATCATCTTAACTGAGCAAATCTCTCCTCCCTCCTCGCAATCTTCCTCTCCCTGCTTGCCTTGCTCTTAGCACGCTTGGCCTCAAACTGGTCAGAGAGGGTCTTCTCTCTTGCCTTCTCAGCCTTGGACTTGTGGATACTCTTCATGAGGACCCTCTTGTTCTTGAACATGTTACCTTGACCTTCAGGTACATGTCATGAAACATGTTCTTATCGATCTTCTTCGCCTCGCGGTACTTGCGCAGAAGACGCCTCAAGACGCACATCCTCCGCATCCATAGGATCTTAGTGCTGAGCCTAGCCTCCCTGGTACCACTATGCTTACCTGTGCAGAGAACAGAATCATAGGTTACAACATATATCCCCAAAAATGAACACCATCGTGCCAATTAAAGTTGCAGCTACAAACCATATCCAGAGTGACGGCCCTTCTGCTTGGCCTCATGTGCCCTCCTTGCACGACACCTGGAGTGGATCTTCTGAGGCTTCCTGATGATGAAACCATCCTTTTTCAGCTTTCGGATGTTCTGCCCTGCAAGTTTTAGCCAAACAATGCATCACAGTCATGCTCAGTTATGAATCAATGGACATAAGAGGTACAAAGTACGCAAAAATATGAGTTAAAACTAACACAAAAACTTCCTATTATAAACAAACAACATACAACATAAGAATGGATGTGATTGCAATACCCTGACATTCAAGTGCGTGTGAACTACAAATTTACTAATACAAACTGAGGAACATAACTGGGAGCTAGGTCCATGAGATTGACATTCACAAAATGAAGCAACAATTGAACCTTAACAGACAAGACTGCTTATACACGCGTTAATGCGTTAAAGGTAAAATAACACCTAAACTATGTCACTGGCAGAGGATTTACATGGAGTTATCATGGTTAAGCTAACGACGCAACCACTTCAGTATAATCCAACTATGTTGTGTTGTGTTAGTGCACATGAAGGTAAAGGAACACCGAAACCAGCAACTCTATTAGTTTCATTGCAAGAAGTCAATTGCGCATGAAGGTAAAGCAACATTAGAATTAGCAACTCTATTAGCTTCATCAGTAGAATTAACTTCAACGAGTTAGCATGGCTAAGCTAATGGAGAAACATGCTTTCAAGGATTTCTTAAACAATGTTCGAACTCTTGTCGTACGTGTTTTGCAGTTCGCCAGTGCCCCGCAAGGAATGATAATTATCACATGGAGAGACCACATAATATTGAACTATATGCACAATCAATTACATTAGACTCCACTGTACATATATAGATTTGTACTATCAAATTCTGGCAGCTAAGCAAGTAAATTTAACAGGGTAAAACACTTGGAGTTGCATTAACCACGAACGGAAAAATAAGAGCAGCCGTGGATGCTCAATCTAAGTGACTCGCGTTTTAGAAGCATCTACATGACTCACCGATTCATCTGCTATCTGAGACACAATCAGAGTGGCAACATCACAATCCCATAGCTATCATGGGACATCAGAACAAAATCAAATCCATAAGAGTGGTCAGCTATATGATGTTTCAGCTAAAAATCAGCTATCCCAAGAACACTAATCCCGGCAACCCGAGGCTGCTCATGTGATCTATGAGCAAAGCGCCCGCACAAACAAGCAGGGATCTACCCGCCTCGAATCACCTAAACCGCATGGAGCACCACCTGCCCACAGATCTACGAATACGCGAGAAAATCGAGACGCCGCGGCGAGGAGAGAGAGGAAGGGGTGGGTTAACCTCATTGGGGTCGAGCGGACCTTGCCCTTGCCGCACTTGAGGACGCCGAGGCCGACGCTTCTGACTTGAGGCCCTTGCCGCACTTGAGGACGCCGAGGGGCAGGGCAGCGCCGCGGGATGGGGCGGCGGCTGGCCGGAGGTGAGCGCGACGGCGCTGGAGCTGGGCGGCGGCCCCGTTGAGCCTGGCGCGCGGCAGCGACGGGAGGTGGCGGGCCGGCCGCTGGCGGGAGGTGGCGGGCGGCGGCAGCGACGGGTGGCGGCGTTTGAGGAGGAGATGGAGGAGGGATCGGGCGGCTGCAAGGGCGAAGCGGCAACTTGATGTGCGAGGGCGGCGAAGAATCTGGTGTGGCGTCGCTTCTTCGCTCGTTCGCCGCTGTTGCGGACGTTTTTTTTCGCTGGTTTTCTTTCATAGGTTTTTTTCGTCGGTTAATTTTCGTAGGCTTTTTTTCCTTCGCTTGTAGATGGGTGCGATGGGAGGCGTGGGGGCGGGTGGGGGACTTGGACGAAGGGTTTTTTCTGGTTTTTTGCGGCTGAGCGGGAGGTGGAAGCAAGTACCAAAAAAGACCATATTAGGTGGGACGAAAATAAAATCCGGAACACGACCTACCAACTGAGAATTTAGGAGTAGAGATGCTTGTGTTCGCCCAAAAATAAATATGACTTGATGCTTGCGCGTGTACCTGCGTCCGAGGGCTGCCGTGATGTATGAAACCAGGGGGTGCTCCCTTTTCTCTGAAAATAAGATGCCCAAATAGAGTTCAGAATGAACATCTGTGAGTTTAAGTATGAATTCAGAATTGCACATCTTCAAGATTATTTTTTCTTCCAGAAACGTACATGTAGCTGTATGACATAATGCTTAATCTGAGAAACAAGTAACTTTATTCTATTTGAAGGTGATCCGATTCCGACAATACAACTGTCCCAACACAAGCAAAAATGTAAATTCCCTAAAACCACCAGGGCAGTTGTCCAGGGAAGAAGGTAAACTTTAAGTTACAACGAAGTGATATTTCTCATCTCAACGGCACTAACCAAAACACGAGTATTTCAGTATGGATTGTTCACATGAACAAGCGAACTGTATATGTATGCTACTGCCTCTCACTTGCTCTTCAGAGCAGGGCCGTTTGTGGTGGTAATGGCACCCTTTGGTGGGTTGAGCTCATCCCAGGCCTCGATCCATGTGACCATGGCATCAGCAAGCTTGTTGAAGTAGCCATCCACCTTGCAGAGCTTCACCCTCACCTGCTTGGCCAGCTCAAGGTAACACTTCTGGACAGTGGTGGCCTCCTTTGAGAGAGTCACAGACTGGAAGAAGGGGATCAGCTCCTCCTGCCAGAAGATGCCGTTGTATTCCTTCTTTAGGTTCACAAACGGGTTGCTTGCTTTGCTGTGCCAGATGTAGGGCAGACCAGTCTTAATACCCAGGCTCAAATGATCAGTAATCACCTGTGTAGACAGAGAAAAGACAATTCAGTACAAAGAATTGGAAACAGGCTAGATACAAATTTTAGCATCCGCAGTGCACTAGATGTAACTAATTGTCCATGGCAACCAACCAATGTTCAGTTTGCATTCACAGACAAACACCAATACAGTTTCAAAGAAAATGACAGAATGTACCTTGGTGCACCATCCAGCCCACATATCATCGTAGCGACCAATAGGCTGGCCATCACCCATAAGGCCAAAGTACATTGCAGGACCAATGAGCTCACGGTCAAACGCGAGGTTCATTCCACACATTGGAAACAAGGTACCCTTCGGGATTGTAAGAACAGCATCAACATACCTGGTCCCAAGAAAGAAACATCAGATCATAAAGAAGAGATTGTTTAAAATATTTAAGTGCCAAATGTAAAATTCTCACCTGTTATTTCTCTCACGAGGCTTGACAAGCTGGGTAGGGGCATCATAGTCTGGAATGTTGAGCCAAAGCCCATGAGAAACAGCAGTCGGGGCACCCTCGCGAAGGCTGAAGGGGTACCCACGAACAAAATCAGCACCCTCACGGTAAGGGTCGTACAGAGTATTGAAAAAAAATGGAGTTGAAGGGCTCAGAAGGTTCTTGATGTGCTGCTCGAGTGCATTGATGTCCTTTCCTGATGGGTCCTTAGCAACCTGAGATTTTGTGAAAATAATAGGTTAGCAATGGGCTAATGGCATGGCATCTGCTGCATCACCAAATATACCTACCAATTAAGAATGGGAGACCAAAACAATGGCGTGTGTGCTAGCATGTCTTTCAACTAAACTAGAAAACTATTACAGAACACGCTTGACTGGTGATGCCATGAAAGAGAATATGGTGTACTATTTTCTAGGTAAATGAATGACAAATGCAGGCCAGAGACCGATTCTTACAGTTAGAACTTTGCTTTTGTGCTAGATCTCTGCTTCATAGGCCATCTCAGAGATCCAGCAAAATCAAAATTACTTAGCAAGTAGGTGGGACCCTCACGTGAATATACAATTGTTATTTTATACATACCTTGTGCCAAGGTAGCTGTCAAAACAAACACCTCGCGCCAAGGTATGTTTTATAACTAGAGATAAATCTAACTAGAAGAAGGTATGTGGCCCATTAAAGAAAAAGGATGGTCACATCTAACGCTCAGTCCATATATGCCATCACTTTAGGCTCCGGATCGATCCACACAAGATGCAATCATTTCAAAATTGTTAGACAATCATTTATCCCAAAGCTAAAAGTACTGATGAGGACCCTCAGACACAAACAAAAGATGCATCGGCATAAGTGACAAAGTAAGGCGGCAGGCGATACTTACAATTGTACTGTCGCATTGTTATATCAGAAATTATTAATCCTACAACAATTGTGGGGTAACAAACTACCAACACCACATATCCAGAGCTTGCAACTCCACCTCATACCAATCCAACTGCAAGCAATACAGGACCAAACCAGTGCGGCCACCTCTAATGCTTGATACTCCCTCCGTTCACAAATATAAGATGTTTTAAAAAAATTTATGAATGTATATAGACACGTTTTAGTATGTTTGTTCGCTCATTTCAGTCCCTATGTACTTCATATTGATATCCAAAACTGAACTAACATTGTTAGATGCATAGATGCGACTATCATGCTATACAGTGCCAACTAGATATATCAGTCAGTCATCTGATGAAAATTGCATTTACCTACCCAGATCACTTCCTCTCCAGAAAAAAAACTAACCAGATCACAGGGCTACGAATCACGTGATTTTACGCGCGAGTGATATGAGCGATTATAACTGACACGAGTAACAACATGATACGAAATTTACACCGCTACCCAATGCAGCACCCTCACGATTAAATTAATTAGAGATCACGCCTTCCTCCTCAATTCCCCCAACCAGATCTGGGCCCCACCCACACCAAAATCCACCTCCCGACCCGTGACAAAATCACACAGTGCACGACACTCCATAATTTCGACCAAATTCGAGTGCGATCTAGCCCAATCGAGCCAAATTTCACCACTACATGGGAAGAATATCTCGTAACACCATAGGCGAGAGCGCAAGAGAGCACTCACGAAGCAGTCGTCGTCGATGGTGTAGATGTACTTCTTCTTGGAGACCATGTATCCGAAGCAGCGGCAGGCCGAGTCCTTGAAGGAGATGCAGGAGGCCTTGGGGCCGAGGATGCGGTTGACGTCGTTGCGGTTGTAGAGCTCGTAGTCGAAGCCCTCAGGCACCTTGATGACCTTGGTCGGGTCGCCGTCCTGCACGATGATGAGGTGGTAGGGCTGGAAGAAGGGCCGCCACATCTCCAGGAAGTCGAGGTTGCGGATCGTCGGGATGACGATGTCCAGCTCGTCCTTGAGCAGCGGCGTCGTCGGGGTGGCCATCGCGGCGAGGCGGGCGTCGGCGGAGGCAGGGGACGGGCGGGCAGGCGGTGGTCGGCCGGGGTGCGGAGAGGTGTGGGAAACGGACAGGGTATATAAGGAAGGAGGAGGCCGGGCGGGGGTTTAGTGCGGGCCCGGGCCGGCTGGGCCGGACAGAGTGGACCGGCCGCGGCCGGTGTGGGCTGCTCCTTTTGCCTTTTTCCCTTTGCTTGTCATGGAAGTGAGCAGTATGCATTCTGAGTGTGGTCCTTGGTGAATTAGTCAGACTTGCCAGAGTATTCAGTCCAGGCCCTACAACAAATGACATGATGTGATCTCATGTCTATGATTACTTTTTCATTGCTGAGAAGTCCAATCAGGTAACTTGAAAGTCCTAAGAAAAAAATAGTTCTTGATTTACCGTGGACAAGTCAGCCAGCATCTCATCTCATCTCGCCTACTTGAAAAGAACTTAACTTTCTGCCCGACATCTCATCTCATCTCGCCTACTTGCAAAGAACTTAACGTTCTGTTGTCTGTCTCATCTTTAGTTCAACTATCCCCTTCCCACGCCCACGAAACACTCACCCCACCCCACATCCATTTTTTTTACCTTGCCCGATTATCCTCAAATCAAATTGGTAAGGCAATTGATGCATATCGATCGGTTGGGGTAACCTACGTTATGTTTGGTAAACCAATAAATCATGGCAATTTATTTACATTTTACGTCTTCCAAAAATAACTTAACCTTCAGGTATTTCTCATGAAGCAATCACGGTGATTTAGTTGCATGTTTTGCAGCTACAGTTTATTTTTTTCATTCCCGAGAGCAATCACGGTAATATTCAACGGGCATGGTTTTTCTTTTTGACAATCAATACCATGATATATTTATAGGAGGGATGCTATTACGCGCGCGCGCGTTAGAACGATCGATTTCCGACAGCGTGTTAGAAACTCAAGTTTCCTTGTAAAGAAATCAGAGTGAGGCTAATTAATCAGGTCGAGCGTTGCCGCGCGCGGCCGCGTATGAGTCTTTTCGTATTTATAGTAGCAAATTGTATATGGTAGAGATACATGAGCAGACTACAGTGATTACAAAATAAAGTCTAAAAGAAACGAGTAAATCTTCGAGATCTTTAAACTCTTCCTTCTTCCATGACACAGTCTTGTACTTTTCTGAAGGCAACCGTAGGAACATAACAAAAGTATCAAACCACAGACCTGTAAATACCAACGAGGGTTCTCCCATTGTTTTAATTTGAGCTGCAATGACAAGGTTGTGATGCACGCACGCCGTTGTTAAAGTAATCAACCAACATCAGCAAGAGTACCAACACCAGTATTCCAGGAACAAAAACCGAACAACCAGGTCGACGTTGCTAGGATCCGAGAGTACAAATCACCATTGTCGAGGACGTAACAGTAGGGGAAGATATTGCGAGGACAATCCTCCTCGCGGCGACGAGAAAAAAAATTCCAAAACCGATCTAGCAAAGCAAGATCTGAAGGACCATACCTAGACAAATTTAATCTTCCAACACCACCACTAACGCCGGGAAAAAGATCTCGTCGTTGAATGAAGGGACGGAGATTATTTATTGTAGACGATGCCATCTCCAACGAAGAAGACCACTACCATAACCCTAAATCAATCTAATGAAAACACTACTATTATGAAGAACTCCACTCATAGATCGGGTTCCTCACCCCTTCCGACACCGGCAAGGCCGGCCGGAGGAGCGGGAACCGGTCTATGGTGGAGGCGGAGCTGCTGGCGGTGGCTAAGTCTTTTTCAGAAGCAGGTGGCGGCGGCTATCGAGAAGTACTTGACTCCTCTTTATTTCCTCGCGGCGTGGGAAAAGGGGAATCTTTACAACGAGCATGGTTTAGATGTACTTATGTGCATGAAAAGGGAGGCATTTCATGCCCACAAGAAATCACATCTTCCTAAACTAAAGTTTGACATGGAAACATTATACCTTGGTGGCCCAACCTCCCCTCTCCACGCAGCCTAAAAAAACTCCTCAATAAAAAGCATAGCCTCCATGCCACGGGTTGTTACCACTGTCAGCTCATGGCCGACGCGGCCGCCGCACCGCCTGCCCGCACCTCGACTCGGCACTCTCCCTTTAGTGGCTCACCACGCCACCACGCTCGCCACCAACTCTATCATGGCGCGGAGGTCCGCGGTCAAGCAGACGGCGCGAGTGCTCATGCGCCACTTCCGCGGTTGTCAGCAACTAGTTGCGGTCCTCGTGTTCCTCTGTGGTAGATCAAGCTCCAAGCGCGTAGTAGTCGCCGCAAGCCAATAGACAGTCGACGCCGCCTCTGTCTAATTTGATCCAAAAAATCAGGGGAAATAGTTGCTAGGGTTTCTGTTGGGATGGTTTCATTCCGCCCATGATAGATCTGGACCATCCCTCAGATAGGTCATTTGAGCGGAGCACGGACAGCGGTAGGGCCAAACTGTGCGCAATTCGACAATGGGCTCTGTCCCAGGCTGTTTTATCCCCTTAGAAAACTACCATTATCATTAAAGAGATTTTCGCTACTGGGTCAAAAACTAATTAATAGGCTTCAATGTGTTGATTTATGTTTTAGGCACTTATTTATTCCAGTGCACTTTATTATCGTTTAAGGTTTTACAATAATGCAAATGCACGCTTAATAATTTGAAATAGCCAGTGGATATATGCATGAGTGGTCGCCCGTAGCAGGGGCACTCATCTAGTACAGTACCGAAAATGCCAAATCTACTGGATGTTTGCGTGCAGAGAAAAGATACGGGGATTTTACTTTAAAACAATCCCATAACTTTAGCATCGTGCACCTTGAGTGCCAGTGCGATTACTTGAAGATCACACATTACAAGGGAGGGCGCACCTTTCCCCCTCTGTACGTTACAACACGGAAGAGCTTTCAAGTCAATACGTTACAGCAGCATCACGCCGGAAAGAGACGCTTGTGTACTCGAGAGAGAGCATCTTCGCTGGATGTGGTAGTAGTAGTACGCGCTAGTTATTGAAATGGTTTCTTTGTGAGATCCGATCCGACGTACGTACGCCGGAGATCAGGTTACTTATGTTGAGTGCGTTGAGGAATCGTGCTGCGATTCTCAATTTCTCGATCGGGGACTCTTCCCTTTGCTCATCTTACACGTTCGTTATCGCCAATGGCTAGTAGTGCACTTGACCAGTAGTTTTTTTTCAATACAGAACAGAACACAAGCGTGTTTATATATGCGCATACACTCATTTCTATGAACGCGCACGCACACACTCTATTTCTATGAGCACTTTTGAGAAACTGAGTCGGCATTATCATCTTGAGATTTTACGAAGTCACCGTAGGCGCCCCGTACTCAACGGGAACATCTTCCTTCACTGAACACATGTCGCCAGAAATTCTGAAATAAATCCAAGATAAATGTGAGCACCAGGACTTGAACCATGATGGACTTGAACCACAGGTTGGTTCGCCACTTGATAGAACTTGGGGCATCTACGGACGAGCGCCCCAAACCCTCCTCAAACGCCCAGGCGGTCCCCCCGGTCACGATTTTTAGACTCATAGGGACGCCTCAAACGGGCCTCAAATGCCCGGGCTGACCGACACCCATCATATCCAGCCCAAATATGGGGCGGATATGGGGGCGCCCGGGCACGACCCCACGTCGGACACGACCCACGTTGGCCCATCCGATCCCACATATATTCGTCCCCATCGCTTGCCGGAGCAAACCCTAGCCACTTCACTCCAATCCCCTCCACTCCACTCCGCCACCCGAGCTCACCTCCGGCGGTTTCCGGCCTTCTCCGCCATGGTAGGCAGCAGATCGGACTCCGACCAGTCCGGATCCGTCGACTGGGGTGTCATCCCGTGCGGGTTGGAGGAGAGAATTGCAGTCCGCATTGCACTTCGCCACTCCCGGTAGGACAGCGCCCGACCGACGGACGGATCGGTCCGCCGCAACTCCATAGCTTCGGCTCACCGGGCGCTCGGGTCCTCCGGGGCTGGATCCTCACGGTCCTGACAGCCGGAATCCCTCTCCTTCCCCATCACCGGTGGGGCAGACTATGTGTCCCATCGGGACCGGGTGGCCCACCGTGGGAAGGAGAGGATAAGGGCCGTCGAGGCCCGTATCGCAGCTGAAATGGCGACGGCGGAGGCGGCTGATGCGGCGGCGCGAGTGGCTGCAGAGCAAGCTATCCGCGCCTGCATTGTGAAGAAACGACGGCAGAGGAACACGTGTGCCCTCGCTTGAGAGCAGAATCAGGCGGTCTGTGCCATGGCCGGACTGCCACCGAATGTGGAGAAGCCGGACAATGACGGCGAGGACAGCTCCGGCGAGGAGCAGATCCGGCAAGGAGCAGATCCGGCTCGATCCGTACCGCGTCTTCTACCGGTACTTCTGTGAGAAGGAAGACAAGGGCGCCGGGACGGGCAAGGGCAGCCATCGATGAACTCCACCATAGCCAACATGCCAAATTTTGGTAGTCCGATGGCATGTTTACTGTAGTGTGATGGAGTAGCGAATGGTGTGTGTGCATCCACGTAGTTGCATGAGTTTGTATGGATTTGAGATATGGTAATAGAGGTGTGAGGATGTGGGTTACATTATTTGAGGGGTGCCCGGTCAGTTCCCGCGGACGCGCTCGGGCGTGTCCGCGGGCGTTTGAGGGGCCGGATTTGCTGAGTCCGGCCGTAAATGCTCTTACGCTGACGAAATGACCAGGGCGGGGTTGAAGACAAGTTTAACGTACAGTCGCCAGCTAGCATAGGGCTCCCTGAGTCCTTGTACCCTTCGCTTCTGTCTCGGGCGCACATGGCGATAGGGTTTTCCCTTGCCTCCTGCTGATGCCGGTCTGCCTCGTATCTTGTGCCTATAGAGCCATGGAGGTGTGATGGATCTCAGCCTTTCACTACAAAAAAAGACACATCCATGACATTTTGGGCCGAACGAAAAAAAAATTTGTCATGCTTATGACACTTTTATGACGATAATTGTGACAAAACCCGGTATCATCATGGATGTGGTGGGCTCCTACTTCTATGAAAAAAAAACATGACATAAAATGGGCTTTTCGTCCTGGGCGGGCCGGAGGCGCAGCTGCATGACATTCTTTGGATCGTCCATGATGGAAAAAACCGTGGTAGAAGCGAGGGCGAGGAAAATATCAAGGAGTTCCCGGTTACGATGGGTGATCGGGGCCGGCGATATGCTTTCGCCAGACACGACGCTGCGCAAAAGTAGGGCGTTGCGGTCTAACTGAACCCGAGGGAGGCGTTGGGCTCTAACTGAACCCGAGCGATTGCACTAGCTACGTTACTGAACCCCGATCGATCCCTTACTGTTAACTGAACCCGAGTGATTACTTCGCTACTGCTGCTAACTGAAGCCGATCGATGTTGACTCTGGCTGAACAGTGAGCATTGTTGGGGGGTTGGATGAACAGTTCCCGGTGGAGGGTTGGATGAACAGGACCCCGTGGTAGTAGAGGCCGTTGCCGCTGGATGAACAGGACCTCGATCGAGCCATTTGGGGGTGGATGAACAGGACCCCGTGGAGGGCTGGATGAACAGGACCCCACGGAGGGCTGGTTGAACAGTAGCCGGTGGAGGGCTGGATGAACAATAGCCCGTGGAGGGGTGATTGAACAGGACCCCGTGGAGAGGGCTGGTTGAGTAGTAGCCGGTGGAGGAGCGGTGGAGGTTGGATGAACAGTGGCTGGTGGAGGCAGGAGGGGAGACGCCGTGAATGAACAGTCGCAGGTGGAGGCTGGAGGAGGTTGACGGTCGATGAATAGTAGCCCATGGAGGAAGTCGACAGTGGAGATGAACAGTATCCCGTGGAGTCCCGTTTTGCGGTACGCCACACCCCTCCCGATGAACAGGACCCCCGTTTCGACCGTAGCGCTCCAACACAAGTCTGTTTCCTTCGTTTTGCGGTACGCCACACCCCTCCCGATCAACAGGACCCTGTTTTGACCGTAGGAGGTCCAAGAGAAGTTCGTTTCCTCCGTTTTGCGGTACGCCAGACCCCTCCCGATGAACAGGATTCTGTTTCGACCGTGGCCGGTCGAACACAAGGCCGTTTCCTCCGTTCTGCGGTACGCCGGGCCTCGCTTCGATCGGCTGTTCCATCCAAGCTGGTTGGCTCCCGATGAACATGACGTATTCCGTTGCCTCCCGATGAACACGACGCATTCCATTGCCTCCCCATGAACACGACGACGACGTAGTTTCTCCGTTCCAACCAAGCCATGTACACGAGCCCTGGCCGTACGTATGCGCGAGTAGGCGTTCAAGACCCCGCCCGGATGTACGTACGTGGCCGTATTTACTTTCTTGCACCCTGGACGATGTACGTACATGTACACGATATTAACAGGACTGCGTGACATGCTACGCGTGTGCCTCTACTACGACACGTGCCCTTCCTTACACGACCACGGTTCATCGCTGCAGCCTGCACACAGACCAATCAACCAGTATGTACGTACACGTTCGCGACCAGAATGACAACGTTACGTACGCTTCGACCAGGTGGGTCCCGACTGTCAGGCACCTCCTTGCGTGCAAAGATGCAGCTGGTGGGTCCCAGCAGTCAGGGGGCGAATCATTTTTTTTTGCCCATAATATGGACGCACTTCCTTGCATGCGAAGATGTAGCTGGTGGGTCCCAGCAGTCAGGGGGAAACGTTTTTTCATGAAATACGGTGGCCCGTCCGGTGGGTCCCTGCTATCAGGTGAAGGAATCATTATTTTCCGCGTAATAAGGAGGCACTTCCTTGCAGCCGCCGTGGACCCAACTGTCAGCCTTTGCACGTACAGTACTCTTTCGATGAAAGTCGTTCCTTGACCACATTGACCATGCCGCGCCGAGAGCACCAGAGCGGTGGACGACGGCGAGGCCTAGGAAGGGGACGACGCGGAGCCAGGGAAGACGCGGCAGTGAATGCCCGCGCAGAGGGGAGTACATGGGTTGACTGCTTCGGCTGGGTGTGAGGCTGCCGTCGCCGGACAATAACAGGAGGTGTGGGTGAGTATAAAGGGATGGCATGGCCAGCGGTGGCAGCACAGCCGAACACAGGAGGCAGGAGCAGGCGGCACGGCCGACGCTGGCTTGGGCGGCTGGAGCAAGAAGACCAGAGGTTGAAGAAGCACTACGGCCGTTGAATGGACATCGTACGGTCACTAGTGCTAGAATAGTTCATATTGACTAAGTTGATAAAGCCCTCCGTCCCCGTCATCTTAGTAGGCCTACAAGTCATCCTCCCACTATGGTGGGTCCCAGCTAGAAGGGGGAGTATTCTTTTTTTTGTGCGTAATAAGGAGACACTTCCTTGCGTGCGAAGATATTCTTTGGTGCG
Organism: Aegilops bicornis; assembly: GCA_021605145.1. NCBI lineage: Eukaryota > Viridiplantae > Streptophyta > Magnoliopsida > Poales > Poaceae > Aegilops > Aegilops bicornis. Next base: position 199,182,297 of record CM038670.1, read on the forward strand.
GCCGACAGTCGTGGGGCGTTTTGGTCACGAAATACTGAGTCCCTTCCATTGGGTCCCGGCTGTAAGGTGGAGGAATCATTATTTTGCGCGTAATAAGGAGGCATTTCCTTGCGTGCGGTCATGGACCCATCTGTCAGCCTCTCCACGTACAGTCCACTTCCGATGCATGTTGTTCGCTGACCACGTTGACCATGCCGCACCGAGAGCACCAGGGCGATGGACGACGGCGAGGCCTAGGAAGGGAACACACGGAGCCAGGGAAGACTCGGCAGTTGTTTCCCACGCGGAGGGGGGTACGAGGGTTTACTGGTTCGTTTTCCGTCACCGGAGAATAACAGCAGGTGTGGGTGAGTAGAGGGATGGTTAGGCCAGCGGTGGAGTACGGTGGGGCGGTGAGGCCTGCGCGGCAGCATAGCCGACCGTGGGAGGAGGGAGAAGGCAGTCTGAAAGTGCAACTATCCCTAGGTGGTTTTGGTAATTCCTAACAACATATAGCTCATTGAGCTAAAACTATTTCAAGACTAATATTTCAGGAAAGCTCAATGATTGGCATGGCATGGATGAGAAAAGTGGACCCTCAAAATGCTAAGGACAAAGGGATTGGCTCAAGCTCAAGACTCTACATTTTATATTTTAGTGATCCAAGATCACATTGAGTCCATAGGAAAAGCCAATACTATCAAAGAGGGATGAGGTGTTGCTTAATGGCTTGCTTGCTCAAAATGCTTAGTGATATGCTCCAAAGCCCTCAACTACTTTCTCACATCCACATATGACCTAAACCAAAATTCAAACTCGGCCCTACCGATTCTTTCTATCCGGCGCCACCGAGTTCAGATGGCATAGCCACTGCCACAAACCCTAGGCAAATCGGTCTCACCGATAGGGATCTCGGTCTCACCGAGATGGGATTGTAATCTCTCTGTTTCCCTTTGTAACGTTTCGGTCCTACCGAGATGAGCGATCGTTCCCACCGAGATTGCAATGTAAACTCTTTGTTTCCCTTTTGTAACATTTCGGTCTCACCGAAATGAGCGAATCGGTCCCACCGAGTTTACCTGACCAACTCTCTGGTTAGCTTATTACCAAAATCGGTCTCACCGAAGTTTGTATGTCAGTCTCACCGAGATTACGTTATGCCCTAACCCTAACCATCTCGGTCCTACCGAGTTGCATGTCGGTCCCACCAAAAATCCTAACGGTCACTAGATTTGTTGAATCGGTCCAACCGAGTTTCTCAATTCGGTCCCACCGAGATTGGTAAGTTGTGTGTAACGGTTAGATTTTGTGTGGAGGCTATATATATCCCTCCACCCCCTCTTCATTCATGGAGAGAGCCATCAGAACGAACCTACACTTCCAATACACATTTTCTGAGAGAGAACCACCTACACTTGTGTTGAGGCCAAGATATTCCATTCCTACCATATGAATCTTGATCTCTAGCCTTCCCCAAATTGCTTTCCACTCAAATCTTCTTTTCCCCAAATCCAAATCAGGTGAGAGAGAGTTGAGTGTTGGGGAAACTATCATTTGAAGCACAAGAGCAAGGAGTTCATTATCAACACACCATTTGTTACTTCTTGGAGAGTGGTGTCTCCTAGATTGGCTAGGTGTCACTTGGGAGCCTCTGACAAGATTGTGGAGTTGAACCAAGGAGTTTGTAAGGGCAAGGAGATTGCCTACTTCGTGAAGATCTACCGCTAGTGAGGCAAGTCCTTCGTGGGTGACGGCCATGGTGGGATAGACAAGGTTGCTTCTTCGTGGACCCTTCATGGATGGAGCCCTCCGTGGACTTGCGCAACTGTTACCCTTCGTGGGTTGAAGTCTCCATCAACGTGGATGTACGATAGCACCACCTATCGGAACCACGACAAAAACATCCGTGTCTCCAATTGCGTTTGAATCCTCCAAACCCTTTCCTTTACATTCTTGCAAGTTGTACTTTCCGCTGCTCATATACTCTTTGCATGCTTGCTTGAATTGTGTTAAGATTGCTTGACTTGTTCTAAAGTTGCTAAAATATGCCAAGAACTAAAATTGGGAAAAGGCTAGATTTTTATTTGGTCTAGTCTAATCACCCCCCTGTCGGTGTCAAAACCGGCGGATCTCGGGTAGGGGGTCCCGAACTGTGCGTATAGGCGGATGGTAACATGAGACAAGGGATACGATGTTTTACCCAGGTTCGGGCCCTCTCGATGGAGGTAAAACCCTACCCCTGCTTGATTAATATTGATGATATGGTTAGTACAAGAGTAGATCTACCACGAGATCAGAGAGACTAAACCCTAGAAGCTAGCCTATGGTATGATTGTTGTTCGTCCTACGGATTAAAACCCTCCAGTTTATATAGGCACCAAAGAGGGTTAGGGTTACACAGAGTTGGTTACAATGGTAGGAGATCTACATATCCGTATCGCCAAGCTTGCCTTCCACGCCAAGGAAAGTCCCATCCGGACACGGGACGAAGTCTTCAATCTTGTATCTTCATAGTCCAGAGTCCGCCAAAGGCTATAGTCCGGCCATCCGGACACCCCCTAATCCAGGACTCCCTCAGTAGCCCCTGAACCAGGCTTCAATGACGACGAGTCCGGCGCACAGATTGTCTTCGACATTGCAAGGCGGGTTCCTCCTCCGAATACTTCATAGAAGATTTTGAACACAAGGATAGTGTCCGGCTCTGCAAAATAAGTTCCACATACCAACATAGAGAGAATAATATTTACACAAGTTCAATCTGGCGACGTGATTCTCGCAGCGTGATATCACACCACGCCAAGCCTTTATTCAATCGTTTTACTGTCCCACCTCAGCGTGTTTAGCGAGGCGGTTTCCTTGGCACATCTTGTCAAAGCAGAGATCGTGTCCCCTTATTCGGGATTCTCATCAATACGGGCGTGGGTAACCCAACCGCGCTATTGATTACGGCGCTTGGGAGATAAGCGAGTTTTATCAGGCCGGTGGGGACGCATAGCTTTGTCCGCCATATAAGGGGATAAGGATCCACTTTTTCACACACGCCTTCTTCCTCCTTTTCTTATCCATTTCCGCACACTCGAGCTCTAGCGCCCAAGTCCGCACATCCCACCTCAACCTTCTCCAACTATGTCCGGAGCGGGAGGCAAGTGGATGGCCTCCTCCGTCACGGAGGGGCACATCAAAAAGCTGCGGAAGGCCGGATACTTGTTCGACGACATCGCGCATCGGCTCCCCGACAAGGGGCAGCTCATCCCCACCCCCAGGCCCCATGAGAGGGTGGTGTTCCTCCCCCACTTCCTCCGCGGACTAGGTTTTCCACTTCACCCATTTGTCCGGGGGCTCATGTTCTACTACGGCCTAGATTTCCATGATCTGGCCCCGAATTTTATCCTCAACATCTCGGCGTTCATCGTCGTGTGCGAGGCCTTCCTCTGCATCCAGCCCCACTTCGGCTTATGGCTGAAGACCTTCAATGTCAAGCCGAAGGTAGTGGGCGGCCGCCAAGCGGAGTGCGGAGGCGCCATGGTGGGCAAGATGGCCAACGTCCTATGGCTCGAGGGCTCCTTCGTGGAGACCATAAAGGGGTGGCAATCAGGGTGGTTCTACATCACCGAGCCGCGCGACTCTAAATGGGCAGCGGCCCACGAATTCTGATCTGGCTTCCCTACATGGCTCACCTCATGGAAAGAGACGGGCCTGACGTGGGGTAATTCGGAAGAGCTGACCGGACTCTAAACCTGCGTCCGAAACCTGGTGGACAAGAAGCTCAAGCTTGTCAACGTATTCCAGGTTATGCTCATCCGCCGGATCCTCCCATGCCAGCAACGGGCCTTCAACTTGTGGGAGTTTGATCCGGCACAGCACCGAACCTTGAGCCGGCTCTTCGACACTACGTACAAAGATGCAGAAGGTGCTGTTCAAGCGCCGAGGCTACCGCATCTGCTACCAAGATCGCGGATTCAGTTCATGCATCAAGCCAACGAGGTAAGCTATTTTACCCTTTACGGGACTCTTTTTCATAGTTTGACTCTATGCGGGATCTAAAACTCCCTCACCTTTGACAGATCGCGAGAAGACGTCCGGACAGGTTGATTGTCCAGCTCCCTTGCCAGAAGACCCAGCGGACGCCCGATTGACGGGGCTGCTGGTTCCGGCACCTTATGTGGTGCCGGAGAAGAAGGCCATGGGAACTCGAAGGAGTTCCCGGCGCCAGGTGTTGTCGGACTCATTGTCCGATGACTCCGAGGCGGACTCCTCCCGCAAAGACGAGGAGGAGGAAAAAAAGGCCTCTCCCCCAGCGGAGGGAGAGAAGAAAAGGAAGGCCGCCCCAACTGGGGAGGCCGGAGGGTCCAAGAAGGGAAGGACCCTTCCTCCGGACTACACCACCAACGCCGACGACGGCGAAGAGGAGTGGCCACCGAGGACCAAGCCCCTGGCGAAATCGTAAGTGTCTGGACACCAGAATAACTCATGGCATTCCATTTGTCGCACATCGTCTTCTAACACCGAATATAACTATGCAGCCCGCCCAAGGACGGGCTCGACGCTCCGACGAGCGGCTCCCTAGATTCGTCGGATGTGAATAGCACCTCACTTCCGACCGCCTCGTCTCCTCCCGCCGCGGATGACGCCGAGGTGGAGTCCCAAGGGCCCAGCCAGGAGGAGGTGGCGCTGGAGGCGCCGCAAGGCGACCTCCCGGACTCCGGGCGCAAAGGGGATAAAACCCCGAAGGGCTTTAAGTCCGGCCCTATGCCGGACTCCGTACCGGAACCTTCAGTGGTTCCGGAGTCCGGCAGGCGACCCCTTCATAAGAAGGGCAAGACTGCGACGCCGGTGACCTCCGTCCAACCGGAGGCACCGGATAATTTGATGGAGGCGCTTAACGGTGCTTCCATCGACGAGGAGCATCGCACTGTTATGAGTGTGGTGATCCAGAAAGTTCAGTCTGCCAAGAGCGGGCTGGTGAAGCTGTGCCGACCTTCTAACAGGCTTTGAGGTATGTATTTAAGATATGTAAAAATATTACCGCATAGACAGTAGTCCCTGATGCTCAGTTTGGTGTTCGGAAAGAAAAAGCCGAACCGAGGATCTAAAAGATATCTGAGGAGTCTAACATAAGTATGTCAATATGGGAATGCAGTTGCGCTGCCGACCTCCGCCAGACTGGATCATGGAGGTGGATGCATTGAAGCAGAGCCTCAAGCGGTCCGAGAACGAGCTCGGCCGTGCCAAAAAGCAGCTCGAGGACAAGGAAGGTAAGTAATACCTTATGGGAGTATTTAAAAGATGTGGTTGCAAAAAATGACAGAATAACGTGAATACTGCAGGGGCCACGAGCGAGGTGGCGACCACGAAGGAAGTGGTGTCCAAGGCGAAAGCAATGCGGCCCTTGAGCGCTGCCGAGCGAGAGAAACAGGAGGTGCGGGTGGCGGAGGTGCGGCAAGAGCTCCAGGCTCTCGTGGAAAAACACGAGAGTTTGGAGCGTGACTCAAAGACTCGAGAGTCCGAGCTCGCCTCGGCCCTTGAGAGCGCCAAAGCCGCTAAGGCCGAAACCCAAAAAGCCCTCCAGGAAATTGAGGCGATGAAGAAGATAGCGGCGGGTAAGGCATTCTTTATGCAAAGCAAGCATGTGAAAGTGAGTTATCTGTTACTTACCCTAATCCGGAGCTCTCCAGGAGCATTCGCAGATCTGCCTCAAGCAGTGTCCGATGCTGCCGCATTCTACCGAGCCGAGGAGGGAAGCTCGACGGAGAAGGTGTTCTCGTCTCAGTATGCTGAGGTCGGACACCCGGTGCCCTTAAGCGACCAGTTGAAGCAGCTGGTCGAGCTCCATAAGGTGGCCGAACAGGACATGAAGGGCCTAATAGTTCGGTGTGGCCTAAGGAAGCCATGCACAGGAGCTACTTCGGGCTGGTGAGGCGGCTGGTGGACGCCTGTCCATGGGTTGAAGTTGTCAAGCGCTCCGTCTGCATCGAAGGTGCCCGTAGGGCCCTTGCCCGTGCTAAGGTGCACTGGGGCAAGATGGACGCTGAGAAGCTTGTGACGGACGGACCACCACCGGGCAAGGAGCATCGCAAGCCTGAAATGTATTATGAGGGCGTCCTGAAGGGTGCCCGCCTTATAGCGGGTGAATGCTCCAAAGATGTAATTTTTTAGTAGACTCGCATTTGTTATCATGTCACGCTGAAAACTTGTTCATATGCGCTTAAGCAACACTTTTGAATTTAAAATATTACCTTCAGGCGGCCGTGTATTAAATTTGAGAGATGGCGAGTCGTCGGCTTCAAGCCCCATGCCACGAGTCTTTGGGGTGTTCGATAAACACAGCGCTCTTGTTCCCATTCTTGGGTCCTTCGAGGAGGCGCTCAACACAACGAACAAGGCAACCAGACTATAATGCTTGAACACTCTCACTTAGCCATAGAATTCTATAATTTTAAATTTCGCGAAGCCCTGGTATTCGAAGACCCGATTTCGAGGCGCTTATCCACGCCAAGGCCGGACAATGCCAACTCCTTGCTCTAAGCGGCATAAGTCTTTAGGGACTCGAAAACCTCTCGAACAGCGACCGGCTCTCGCCCCTATCATGACGGTCAGTTTTAGCTTTCTCCAGTGAGGTGCTTAACCCAGCTCAACCGGGGCACAATCACAGTGGTTCTCCCAGCGCTACCTTAGCCGATATAACGGAACATAAGGTACCAAAACATGGGAGCCGGGAAACCCAACTATTGACCCAAGACATGATTCGAGCCGATGCATATAATGCTATAAGTTCGGGTGCTGCACTTGTGAAAGTGTTCGGACTTATCACACCATATTGTGGGGTACTTAAGCCCCTAGTGTATTGCCCGTACCAAAGTGTACGGTTGCACAATGTCATAACTGAACATATATGTATATAGAAAAAGGGAATTCAATAATAGGCGGAAGCTATGTATTGTTTATTCAAAAGGGCTGCGATGAAGAGCAGAACGATACAAATAGTCACGATAAGCAAGGGACGGACTTTTAACATGTCCCCCTCGAGGGTAAGCTGCGGGATGGTATGTAAAAGCAGGTATACCGCTGCGTAATAGAGACCACACGGACACTCGACGTAGCTTTTACGCTTCCTGGCTGTTGCATCGTGTGTTCGGCGATTCTACTGCCGGACAGGGCTTCGTGAGAACAGAGTCCTGAAAGTTAAAAAGAAAGAAGAAAAGAAAAGAATGACACAATCGGGAGCCCCTGGTGCGATTGAGCCGCATTCTGGGCATGCCGTGGTCGTGCCCCTCCCCCTACGCCCATGGTATTTCCAGAGCGTTATTATGTACGTAGTAATCTTGGTTTCGCAATTTCGCGAGGGCTGGGGTTTGGGCCGCATTGCTATGCGTGCTCGGAATGTGCCAGGCGGTCTTGTTGTAGGTTACCCCGGGTGCGCTTGACGGTGTTCGGACGCTTAATAGCCGGACTCGAGAATTGCCTTAAGAGGCTGCTTTGTACTTCCGCCGCGAGGGCCGCCATATGCTCCTCCGTCCGGAGAGAGCGTTCGGTGTTTCCATTGACCGTAATGACTCCTTGAGGACCTGGCATCTTGAGCTTGAGATATGCGTAGTGCGGCACCGCATTGAGCTTTGTAAATGCGGTTCGTCCGAGCAGTGCATGATAGCCGCTGCGGAACGGGACTATGTCGAAGATTAACTCCTCGCTTCGGAAGTTATCCGGGGATCCGAAGACCACTTCAAGTGTAACTGAGCCTGTACAGTTGGCCTCTACACCTGGTATGACGCCTTTAAAGGTCGTCTTTGTGGGTTTAATCCTTGATGGGTCTATGCCCATTTTGCGCACTATATCCTGATAAAGCAGGTTCAGTGCCGCCGTCCATTAGGACTCTAGTGAGGTGAAATCCGTCAATGATTGGGTCTAGAACCAATGCGCGAATCCGCCATGGCGGATGCTAGTGGGTGGTCCTTCGATCAAAAGTGATCGGGCAGAAGACCACGGGTTGAACTTTAGGCGGCGGCTCCATTGCATATACGTCCCTTTGTGCACGCTTCCGCTCCCTTTTTGGGTATGTGGGTTGCGTATATCATGTTCACCGTCCGCACTTGTGGGGGAGCCCTTCATCCTCTATTGTTCGTGGCGGGGCTCCTCCTCGTCATCGCTATGCAGCCCCTTATCATTGTATTCGGCATTTAACTTGCCTGCCTGCTTGAACACCCAACAATCCCTGTTGGTGTGGTTGGCTGGTTTTTCGGGGGTGTCGTGTATCTGGCACGAGCGATCGAGTATTCGGTCCAAATTGGACGGGCCCGGATTATTTCTTTTAAATGGCTTTTTCCGCTGACCGGGTTTAGAGCCTCTGAATCCGGCACTAATTGCCGTATCCTCAACATTATCGCTGTTAATGCGGCGCTTGTGCTTGTTGCGACGCGACCTGCCATTGCTGTACTTGGTATCCGAATTACCAGGGCTCTTGGTCATGTTGTTACTACGAGCTAGCCAGCTGTCCTCTCCCGCGCAAAAGCGGGTCATGAGTGTTGTGAGGGCTGCCATGGATTTCGGCTTTTCCTGTCCTAGGTGCCGGGCAAGCCACTCATCGCGGATGTTGTGTTTGAAGGCTGCAAGGGCCTCTGCATCCGGACAGTCGACGATTTGATTTTTCTTGGTTAGGAACCGTGTCCAGAATTGTCTGGCCGATTCCTCTGGCTACTGAATTATGTGGCTTAGGTCATCGGCGTCTGGTGGTCGCACATATGTGCCACTGAAATTGTCAAGGAATGCGGCTTCTGTGTCTTCCCAACAACCAATCGACTACCGCAAGCTGTTAAGCCAATGCCGGGCTGGTCCTTTAAGCTTGAGTTGGAGGTATTTGATGGCGTGTAGATCATCACCGCGGGCCATGTGGATGTGAAGGAGATAGTCCTCGATCCAAACCGCAGGATCTGTTGTGCCATCGTATGATTCAATGTTCTGGGTTTGAAACCCTCGTGATTTGATGATCCATCACTTCATCTATGAAGCATAGTGGGTGTCTGGCGACTACGTATTGGGCTATATCACGGCGCAGCTCAAATGAACTTTGTCTCATGGTTCGCCCGGCGGAGTTGCCATATCCGGCGTGACGGTTATCGTCACATGTCGTGGGCGCCCACGATCCGTAGATTGATCTTGTTTGCCTTGCCTTGTCCTCCAATATATCTCGCAGGTCTGGCGCATTTCCCCGCGCCTTGGTATTTTTTGAGCGGCGTCGGGGTGCAGCTTGAGTTGAGGGCCGAGAGGCCTCTCTGTCGCGGCCACGAGGTGGCCGGTCAGCCGTATCATGCGCTGGTGATGTAGGTTTGGGTGCTTCCTCCTCTAATTGGGGTAGCAGCCTGCGTTTTGGGTCGCTCTTGGAGGGGCGCTCGAGTTCATATTCTTCGGCCGCAAGGACTTCATTCCATCTGTCAGCTAGCAAGTCTTGGTCAGCTCTAAGCTGTTGCTGATTTTTCTTGAGGCTGCTTACCGTGGCCATAAGCCTGCGTTTGGAATGCTCTTGTTCGACGGGATCCTCGGGCACGACGAATTTGTCGTCGTCGAGGCTTGCCTCATCTTCGGAGGGAGGCATGTAATTATCGTCCTCTACCTCTCTTTCTGACGCTCTCTCATGAGGGTTGGCTTCTCCATCCTCCTGCGCTAAATCCTGCTGGAGGGGGTTGTCTTCGGCACTGTCCGGGGTGTTATTGTCTCCGTGCGGAATCACCGCTTTTCTTTGTGGCGGGATTTAGAGCGCGCCCGTTGGCCTTGGCGCTTAGGCTGTTTCTTGGAGGGGTCATCCTCCATTGTTCCATCGCCATTCCCATCTTTTGGGATGTCCACCGTGTATATGTCGTATGACGAGGTGGCCTTCCAGCGCCCTGTAGGCGCTGGTTCTTGGTCGTCTCCGGCATCATTGTCCATACCGTTGATGTCTTCGGAGTCAAAGTCGAGCATGTCGGTTAAATCATCGACAGTGGCTACAAAGTGGGTGGTGGGTGGGCTTTGAATTTCTTCGTCGTCCGCATCCCAACCTTCCTGACCATAATCCGGCCAGGGCTCTCCTGATAAAGACAGAGACTTTAGTGAATTCAGGATGTCGCCAAAGGGCGAGTGCAGAAAGATGTCCGTGGCAGTGAATTCCATGATCGGCGCCCAATCGGATTCGATTGGCGAGGGCGCGGAAGGCTCGGAGACCGGAGAGGAGTCCGGCACCTTGGAGTCACGAGCTTCGCAAAGGACGGGGTAGGTGTACGACTCAATCGCCGTAGAGCTCGCAGCCCCCGAGGCGGTGTCCAGCCACCCGTCCTCGATCGGCGCAGTCGGCTCCGAGCTAAAGGTCGGGGCGGACAATGGTGCGGCCTCCAGGACACTATTCAGCGGCAGAGCTAGATCATGCCCCTCGTGACAGTGCGGCGCGCTTGGCTGTGGCCCGAACCCGTCGAAGATCAAGTCTCCATCGCCATTCCCATCTTTTGGGATGTCCACCATGTATATGTCGTATGACGAGGTGGCCTTCCAGTGCCCTGTGGGCGCTGGTTCTTGGTCGTCTCCTGCATCATCGTCCATACCGTCGATGTCTTTTGGAGTTGAAGTCGAGCATGTCGGTTAAATCATCGACAGTGGCTACGAAGTGGCTGGTGGGTGGGCTTTGAATTTCTTCGTCGTCTGCATCTCAACCTTCCTGACCATAATCCGGCCAGGGCTCTCCTGATAAAGACAGAGACTTTAGTGAATTCAGGATGTCGCCAAAGGGCGAGTGCAGAAAGATGTCCGTGGCAGTGAATTCCATGGGCGCCCAATCGGATTCGATTGGCGAGGGCGCGGAAGGCTCGGAGTCCGGACAGGAGTCCGGCACCTTGGAGTCACGAGCTTCGCAAAGGACGGGGTAGGTGTACGACTCAATCGCCGTAGAGCTTGCAGCCCCCGAGGCGGTGTCCAGCCACCCGTCCTCGATCGGTGCAGTCGGCTCCGAGCTAAAGGTCGGGGCGGACACTGGTGCGGCCTCCTTGACACTATTCGGCGGCAGAGCTAGATCATGCCCTCGTGATGCGGTAGCGCGCTTGGCTGTGGCCCGAACCGTCAAGATCAAGTCTCCGCAGACGTCGGTAGTGTAGTTCAAACTTCCAATCTGACTGGTGGCTGTGGGCGTAGCTTTGAATCTGCTCCGGATGGCTGCGAATTGGCCCATGAGCAAAGCCGCCGAATACGAAGATCTGTCTGGGGAGAAAAGTCTCACCCTGGAGCGCATCGTTGTTGATGATCGGAGGAGCCATTGGGACTAAAGATGATGACACAGAGGAACTCTCAATGAAAGCACCAATGTCGGTGTCAAAACCGGCGGATCTCGGGTAGGGTGTCCCGAACTGTGCGTCTAGGCGGATGGTAACAGGAGACAAGGGACACGATGTTTTACCCAGGTTCGGGCCCTCTCGATGGAGGTAAAACCCTACTCCTGCTTGATTAATATTGATGATATGGGTAGTACAAGAGTAGATCTACCACGAGATCGTGAGAGGCTAAACCCTAGAAGCTAGCCTATGGTATGATTGTTGTTCGTCCTACGGACTAAAACCCTCCAGTTTATATAGGCACCGAAGAGGGTTAGGGTTACACAGAGTCGGTTACAACGGTAGGAGATCTACATATCCGTATCGCCAAGCTTGCCTTCCACGCCAAGGAAAGTTCCATCCGGACATGGGACGAAGTCTTCAATCTTGTATCTTCATAGTCCAGGAGTCCGGCCAAAGGCTATAGTTCGGCAATCCGGACACCCCCTAATCCAGGACTCCCTCACCCCCCCCCTTTAGACATACTTTCGATCCTACATAGTCCCGCCGGTGCTTGTTTGAGCGGCTGGAGCAGGAAGAGCAGAGATTGAAGAAGCACGACGGCCGTTGGATGGACATCCAACAGTCACTGCTTGTGCGTCAACCTTTTTTTGGGAAAACCTCAAATATGTGGAAAACAACATACATCCCATCTAGCATTATTTCTAATAATTTATAGCCCATTTGCTAATTCTTAAGGTTTTCTTGGAGCCCATATTTTTTTTATTATCATTACAACCCATATTGTGGCGACGGTTAAGAATTATACGAAATTTTCATATTTCGGTGAGGTCTGAACTGTTTTTAATCCCGAAATTTCGAGTCACATTCAAACTGATTTTAAAAATAAATGTATATCAATATAAAATCCAACAAATTGTCCACGCATAAAAAACAATGCAATTTAAAATCTCAAAATAAAAAAAAGAAATTTGAAACTAATTGCCGGTTTGATGTGTTTTAAAAATATACAGCCCATTTCTCATTACTGATAGGCCATTTTCTGGGCCAGCCGAATGAACCTCTCCTCATCTTGAAAGATTTGCAGGCCAACAGGCCTGACAAAGCGACTTACTTGACAAAGCACAAAAAAACTGGGCTAGCCATTTTCAGAAAGAAAAAAACTCATTGGGCTGATGCATGGTAAACATAAAAGAAAAGACTGTCTAGACAGGCGAGAGTGCCCCGCACAGCCGAGTAGACACCCTACTTCCTTCTCAAAAACAAATTAGATAAATGCCACTCCAATTATGGCGATTCATAAAAATGCCACTGCAATTTCCAAACTTTGAATAATGCCACCGGAATTTTTTGCAAATTTTGAAAAATGCCACTGCAATTTTTGCAAACTTTGAAAAACGCCACTGCAATTTTTGCAAACTTTGAAAAACGCCACTCCAGACTTCAAAAAATGCCACTGGTAATGGCATGAAATGGCATTTTTCAAAGTTTGGAAATTGCAGTGGCATTTCTTGGAATCACCAGATTTGGAGTGGCATTTATCAAATTAACCCAAAACAAAAATAACTAGGCGAGCTGTTGGGTCCCTGGTGTCAGCCGCTCGTTGTGCAATTCTCTCGTTTATTGACTAAGTTGACAATGGCATGGGACCCAGATGTCAGAAATCCATTAGGAGGAGCCATTTTTTTATTGGCTTGGAATAAGGAGGCACTTGCTTCGCATCGCCATGACCTTGGTGGGTCCCTGCTGTCATCCTCTCCACGTACAATCATCTCCTGATTGTGTACGCGTCAACCTGGTAGGTCCACAAGTCAGCCTCTAAACCCATGGCGGACAAATACAACCCATTTAAAAAAAATAATAGCCCATTCCATACGTTCAAACGGAAATTTCAACATTCAGAGCAAAGTAACAGGTCTGATCCAGATATAGAGTACTCAACTTCCACGTTGACAACCATCATAGCCAAGTTAACTATCTACTCCCACTAATACTCTAGTAGTGTACAAGTACTAACTTACTCTTAGCTAACTAGACGATGTCGGCCGCCATCTGCGGTACACGCTAAACACCGGCACCGGCGTCCTCCGCCTCGCCTTGAACTTGCCAGAGGTGTGATAGGGCGCGTTCCCCACGCGCGTTTGCCCTTTCCATGCCGGCGTGGTCCACCGAAGTTTCGGCTTCTAAGCGGGAAACCCACTTGACGAGCTGGTAGTAAAATTTGGCATCGCGAACGCATGCGTGCCTGACAGCCTCCAGGGCTATTTGCCGGGCGCCGGCCTCCATGTAGTCGGCCCAGTTGCGGGCGCTCTGCTCGCGACTCAGTGCATCGGTGCGCTGCTGCTCCATGTCCCACTAGCGGCACAAATCGGCGATATTCTGCTCCTCCGCCAGGCGATCGCGCTCCAAAAACTCCTCATACTCCGCATTGCCATCTAAAGACCGATAGAATGCCTCCTCCCTCCGTCTGCCTTCTGGTGAAAAACCAAACACTAGTTCCGGCTGTGACAGCCTCCGGCGTTGCCTATCACGGACGGGCGGGGGCATGGCGGACATGGCGAGAGCGAGAATAAGTGGCGACCGACGTCGGGCCGATGGGGGCTTATGAGGGTAGGGCGAGTTGGGTGATGGTGCCACCGAAGAAGGCTGGGAAACAGTAATTATAGGCGAAAGGTAGGCAAACCAGCGTGTCTCGGGAAACGCGACGGTCATCGCGGTCATCAGAATTCAATGCATAAGCAGGTAAGGCTTAGCGCGCCAGCTTGCCGTGGAAAACTAGAAAAAACTGAAATTATGACGGTGCCGTCCCGTCCTGTCAGTGGTGCGTCCCATCCGTGTTGGGTCGCATGTCGGCATGACGGTCAAACGAGTGCACTTGAATAATCCAGATGAGGTGCTCCCTCCTTGTAAAAAATGATTCCACCACTCATCATCTACCTTGGTTGGTGAGATTTTTGAATTAAGCCCTGCAAACCGGAAAGGAGGTAGTACGTGCGTGATCCGCTATTTATTCGTGTAGGATCGAGTGGGTCGGATAATGTACGTGTAGGATCGATTAGGTCAGATGGTGTACGTGTAGGATCACATTAGCTGATGAACGTTCGCTGGGAGATAAGGCATTTGCGAACATTTTTGCTAGCAGTTTCTTCAGATTCGCATGGCATTTTCTTCAGAGCAGCTTGTTAGTTTCTTCAAAGGTAGGAATTTTTATTTAAAAAACTGCCACTTCGAATCTTGCGTCGCAACTAAAACTGCCAGGAGCACATTAGTAGGCTAGCTAGTGATCGATCAGTAACTTGTAAACACTGAGCAAACGGAAATAAGGAACTATTAGTAACTTGTAAACACTGAGAAAACAGAAATAAGGATCATGTTGTGCACAACAGTAAGAGTCGATCTGTTTGAAATGTTCACAGGAGAATCACAAGCCTGGCATTGTAATATGTTCACATTAGTAGCCCAAATTAAAAACCAACTAGTACGGTTCTCATACATAAGATCAACATGTTAATGCATCTCAATGATTCACATATCATATACAAAAATGTAGCTCCAAAAGCAAAGATCTAGAAAAAACATCTGTTCTTCCTACTAACATGGATGCTTCTCTTGGCCAACATTCAGTACATAGTGAAAGAAAAATTTGTTTGTGAAGTCTACAATTCCTCTTGCAAACATAAGTGGTTTCACCAACAGCTGGAACCATGAGAATGAACCACACATGATGGAGGAACATCCACTGCAATATGATTTGGTCATCTCTCGATCACACGGCGAGACTATTTTCGGAATACAAACTTTAACTTAGGGAAAATGATGTCCATTGTATAATCAGACCAAAGCAATGAAGCACCTAGTGTTGGCCAATAAATAGTACAGTACTACACTTTTGCTGCCCATGAAGTGACTATCCAATCTTTCTGTGTCTATTTTCTAATGGCACTGCATGCAGTGACTATACTATTCTCTTGTGCAGTTCAACCAAAATTGCGGTCACTTTGTTTGTTTGCCAAATAGCAATGGGCAGACAGGGCAGACATCTCTGTCTGCACAAATATCAAGCAGCTAGTAAACATATACCCGACCTTGTATTTTCGGTTTAAACATGTCTCTTCCGCTTAGCATCTGTCATGTTTTGCATTGGACAATTTGATATAGTCATGTTTTGCCCTGGACAATTTCATACTGAATTGATTTGCTGGTTCAACGCAGAAATATAGCGCATATTCTTCATTAGACCAAGGATATCCATGTTCGCAGTGATGGAAGAGGTGAAATCGATATAACCAAAATTGAGCATCCAATCATTGAATCATGTTCTGCACCTCCAATGTAGGTCCACCCTGCCAATAAATTCACATGAAAACCAGTAGTATTACTATCTAATGACAGACAAAAAGAGTAGCAATATAGTAGCAAACCATGTACCTTCGTAATGAACAGCTCATAGTGCCACCAATTGGATATAAAGGTTTGGAAGAAAACATGCTCCTAATGTTGAACCATTTGGACTTTTTGTGCAGTTCCACTAAAATCGAGCATCCCTGTTTGCATAGATATTCAAAGTGTAATTAGTATAAAAGTGGCACTAGTTGAAGCATAGACTCACAAATATAAGCATTCCAATTTCAAAATGGGAAAAGGTAGCAAGACTATTTCTAACCACCTGTTTGAAGGAATAAATAAGGCAACATCGGCTGATGTCAGGAAGGCATACATAGTTTTTTTCTGAAAAATTGAACCATTCCTGACCTTTCCTCTTCTTTTAAGCATATTTTGTGCAGTTCAACTAAAATAAAATGCCATCACCGCCTTGAAAATTCAGTGACACTGTGCAAAAGGAAATGACTTAAACATTACATCATGATGTCAGGTATGTAGTTTACAGGCATTAGAGACAAACATACAGATCTCCTCCAATAACATAATGAACATTAATTTTAACAAAGGTGTGACTAGCTTTACCGGGATAATTTGAGTGAACTCTACACCCTCTGTTCCTTAATATAAGACGTTTTTGCAGTTCAATTTAAAGTACCCAAACGTCTAGTATTTAGAAAAACAGGTAGTAGTTTTCTTGAGCACGTATCTGGGAAAGCTTGCCACACTTTATATATGTCCATACGCTAATGCAACACCATTCGAATATTACAAATATACACTCATCCAGTGGCTAGTGCAACATTAGAGTAGTTATTTTAGTACAGGGTACAGTACAATGGTTTTACTGAACAGATTTCCATAAGCTCTAGCACTAGAAGATTTCTATAAGAATTAACAATACAAAATGTAAAGGTAACAAGTTTCAGCATAGGTATACTAGATGTGCAAGAGCATTAAACCAAATACATAAGTCTGAAGGTAACTAGCATTATTAACGAATGACAGTATAAAAAAATCTGAAGGTAGTAACAAGATTTATTGTTGGTATACTGGCTGTGCAACAGCATTAGAATGCCTTAGCTGAAAAATCTTTGATACATCTACAATCAATAGCTAACCCTGAAATAATCTAGTGACATTAAATGACATTTCTTAAATTTATCGATGGCATTAGACTGAGTGTGGCATTAGTTAAATGTGGCATCACTTTAGCAGTAGCAGTGATCGACTTGACCGCTGGCGTTATACTAATAGAAAAAAAGTGGCAATAAGAGCATGGGAGGCCCATTCAACAAAGGCGCACCAAAGACGATGTACCTCCACGGACGCATAGAGTGGTGAGGGAGTTTGATAACCCACAAGTATAGGGGATCGCAACAGTTTTCGAGGGTAGAGTATTCAACCAAAATTTATTGATTCGACACAAGGGGAGCCAAAGAATATTCTCAAGTATTAGCAGTTGAGTTGTCAATTCAACCACACCTGGATAACTTAGTATCTGCAGCAAAGTATTTAGTAGCAAAGTAATATGGAAGTAACTGTAATAGTAGCAAAAGAATATTTTTGGGTTTTATAATGATTGTAACAGTAGCAACGGAAAAGTAAATAAGCGGAGAACAATATGTGAAAAGCTTGTAGGCATTGGATCGGTGATGGAGAATTATGCCGGATGCGCTTCAGTCATAACATTGGGTGACACAGAACTAGCTCCAATTCATCAATGTAATGTAGGCATTATTCCGAATATATTCATGCGTGCTTATGGAAAAGAACTTGCATGACATCTTTTGTCCTACCCTCCCGTGGCAGCGGGGTCCTAATGGAAACTAAGGGATATTAAGGCCTCCTTTTAATAGAGTACCGGACCAAAGCATTAACACATAGTGAATACATGAACTCCTCAAACTACGGTCATCACCGGAGTGATCCCGATTATTGTCACTTGGGGTTGCGGATCATAACATATAGTAAGTGACTATAGACTTGCAAGATAGGATCAAGAACTCACATATATTCATGAAAACATAATAGGTTCAGATCTGAAATCATGGCACTCGGGCCCTAGTGACAAGCATTAAGCATTGCAAAGTCATAGCAACATCAATCTCAGAAAATAGTGGATACTAGGGATCAAACCCTAACAAATCTAACTCGATTACATGATAAATCTCATCCAACCCATCACCGTCCAGCAAGCCTACGATGGAATTACACACGCACGGCGGTGAGCATCATGAAATTGGTGATGGGGGATGGTTGATGATGACGATGGCAACGGATTCCCCTCTCCGGAGCCCCGAACGGACTCCAGATCAGCCCTCCCGAGAGAGTTTAGGGCTTGGCGGCGGCTCTATATCATAAAACGCGATGAATCTTTCTCTCTGATTTTTTTCCTCCCCGAACACGAATATATGGAGTTGGAGTTGAGGTCGGTGGACCTCCCGGGGGCCAACAAGGCAGGGGGCGCGCCCCCCACCCTCGTGGAAAGGGTGTGGGCCCCCTGGCCTTGATTCTTTCGCCAGTATTTTTTATTATTTCCAAAAATAATCTCTGTGGAGTTTCAGGTCATTCCGAGAACTTTTGTTTCTGCACATAAATAACACCATGGCAATTCTGCTGAAAACAGTGTCAGTTCGGATTAGTTCCATTCAAATCATGCAAGTTAGAGTCCAAAACAAGGACAAAAGTGTTTGGAAAAGTAGATACGTTGGAGGGGTGTCCGGATAGCCGGACTATAACCTTTGGCTGGACTCCTGGAGTATGAAGATACAAGATTGAAGACTTCGTCCCGTGTCCGGATGGGACTTTCCTTGGCGTGGAAGGCAAGCTTGGCGATACGGATATGTAGATCTCCTCCCATTGTAACCGACTCTGTGTAACCCTAGTCCTCTCCGGTGTCAATTTAAACCGGAGGGTTTTAGTCCGTGGGGATCTAACAACAATCATACCATAGGCTAGCTTCCGTGGTTTAGCCTCTCTCGATCTCGTGGTAGATCTACTCTTGTACTACCCATATCATCAATATTAATCAAGCAGGAGTAGGGTTTTACCTCCATCGAGAGGGCCCGAACCTGGGTAAAAACATCGTGTCCCTTGTCTCCTGTTACCATCCGCCTAGACACACAGTTCGGGACCCCCTACCCGAGATCCACCGGTTTTGACACCGACATTGGTGCTTTCATTGAGAGTTCCTCTGTGTCGTCATCTTTAGGCCCGATGGCTCCTCCGATCATCAACAACGATGCGGTCCAGGGTGAGACTTTTCCCCCGGACAGATCTTCGTATTCGGCGGCTTTGCACTGCGGGCAATTAAGCAGCCATCTGGAGCGGATCGAAGCTACACCCCTGGCCATCAGGTCAGATTTGGAAGTTTGAACTACGGCCGACGTCGCGGAGACTTGATCTTCGACGGGTTCGAGCCACGCCGGCCGCCGCATGCCGTTCTGATGGGCATGATCTAGCTCGCCACCGAACAAGGCCTCGAGGTCCGCACCGTGTCCGCTCCGACCCTTAGCTCGGAGCCGACTGCGCCAGTCGAGGACAGGTGGTTGGACACCGCCTTGGGGGCTGAAATCTCTACGACGATCGAGCCGAACACCAGCCTTGTCCTCTGCCAAGCCCGTGACTCCAAGGTGCCGGACTCTTCTCTGGACTCCGAACCTTCCGCGCCCTTGCCAATCGAATCCGATTGGGCGCCGATCATGGAGTTCGCCGCTGCGGACATCTTTCAGCACTCGCCCTTCGGCAACATTCTGAATTCACTAAAGTCCCTCTCTTTATCAGGAGAGCCCTGGCCGGACTATGGTCAGCAAGGTTGGGATGCGGACGACGAACAAATTCAAAGCCCACCCAACACCCACTTTGTAGCCACTGTCGATGATTTAACCGACATGCTTGACTTTGACTCCGAAGACATCGACGGTATGGACGCCAACGCAGGAGACGACCAAGAACCAGCGCCTATAGGGCACCGGAAGGCCGCCTCATCGTATGACATATACATGGTGGACACCCCAAAAGAAGGGAACGGCGATGGAACAACGGAGGATGACCCCTCCAACGGAGGATTATCTCCTTCATATCCACATGGCCCGCGGTGATGATCTACACGCCATCAAATACCTCCCATTCAAGCTTAAAGGACCAGCTCGGCACTGGCTTAACAGCTTTCCAGCAGAGTCAATTGGTTGCTGGGAGGACCTGGAAGTCGCATTCCTCGACAATTTCCAGGGCACCTATGTGCGACCACCAGACGCCGATGACCTAAGCCACATAATTAAGCAGCCAGAGGAATCGGCCAGACAATTCTGGACACGGTTCCTAACCAAGAAAAATCAAATAGTCGACTCTCTGGACGCAGAGGCCCTCGCAACCTTCAAACATAACATCCGTGACGAGTGGCTGGCCCGGCACCTAGGACAGGAAAAGCCGAAATCCATGGCAGTCCTCACAACACTCATGACCCGCTTTTGCGCGGGAGAAGACAACTGGCTAGCTCGTAGCAATAACATGACCAAGAGCCCTGGTAATTCGGATACCAAGGACAGCAATGGCTGGTCGCGTCGCAACAAGCACAAGCGCCGCATTAACGGCGACAATGCCGAGGATACGGCAGTTAATGCCGGATTCAGAGGCTCTAAACCCGGTCAGCGGAAAAAGCCATTTAATAGAAATACTCCGGGCCCGTCCAGTTTGGACCGAATACTCGATCGCTCGCGCCAGATACACGGCACCCCCGAAAAACCAGCCAATCACACCAACAGGGATTGTTTGGTGTTCAAGCAGGCAGGCAAGTTAAATGCCGAAAAGAGAGACAAGGGGCTGCATAGCGATGACGAGGAGGAGCCCCGGCCGCCGAACAATAGGGGACAGAAGGGCTTCCCCCACAAGTGCGGACGGTGAACATGATATACGCAACCCACATACCCAAAAGGGAGCTGAAGCGTGCACTCAGGGACGATATGCGTTGGATCCAGCCCCAAAGTTCAACCCGTGGTCCTCCGCCAGATCACTTTTGATCGAAGGACCACCCCACTAGCATCTGCCATGGCGGATTCGCCGCATTGGTTCTAGACCCAATCATTGGCGAATTTCACCTCACTAGAGTCCTTATGGACGGTCAGCAAGAGCCCCTGAACCTGCTTTATCGAGGATACAAGCGAAAAATGGGCATAGATCCTCGAGATTAAACCCACAAAGACGACCTTTAAAGGCATCATACCAGGTGTAGAGGCCAAGTGTACAGGCTCAGTTACCCTTGAGGTGGTCTTCGGATCCCCGGATAATTTCCGAAGCGAGGAGTTAATCTTCGACATAGTCCCGCTCGCAGCGGGCTATCACGCACTTCTCGCATTTAACCGCATTTGCAAAGTTCAATACGGTGCCGCACTACGCATACCTCAAGCTCAAGATGCCAGGCCCTCGAGGAGTCATTACGGTCAATGGAAACACCGAACGCTCTCTCCGAACGGAGGAGCATACGGCAGCCCTAGCGGCGGAAGTACAAAGTAGCCTCTCAAGGCAATTCTCCAGTCCAGCTATTAAACGTCCGGACACCAAGGCAATATGGGCTCTTGGTTAAATCAACAAAGTGCATATACGAGCCACTTCAACAATTTCATTATGGTCTTCTCCTATCGACCCCCAAAGAAAAGAAAAAAATAAAACTATTTACACGGGAAAGCTCCCAACAAGCAAAAGAAGAACAGGAAATCTTTTTGGGTTTTCTTTTAATTATTACTACTATAGCAAGAAAGTAAACTAGCTAAAAGCTACAACTATTTTTTTTTGTTTTTCTTAAGGTTTAACAAACACACAAGAAGAAAGCATAAAAAAGAAAATAAACTAGCATGGATATTACAGTGAAAAAGTATGAGCACCGACATCTAGCAATGAGTGTCTGAACATAAATATAATGTCGGTGAGAAATACGTACTCCCCCAAGCTTAGGCTTTTGGCCTAAGTTGGTCTATTGCTACGGCTGGCCTGGCAGATATCCAAAGTTGTAGTTGGGGTCGTACTGAGATGCAACAGTCATTGCATTGTGAGCTGCAGCTTGGAGGCGAGCTATCTCAGCCCTCCTCTCGTACTCGGTCGCCTCCTCTCTGGTTATGAAATATCTCCCCTTTGCCTGAAAGTCAAAGAAAGTAGAAGCAGGGAGAGCGACGCTGAGGGAGACCTGGATTAGGGGGTGTCCGGATAGCCGGACTATAACCTTTGGACGGACTCCTGGACTATGAAGATACAAGATTGAAGACTTCGTCCCGTGTCCGGATGGGACTTTCCTTGGCGTGGAAGGCAAGCTTGGCGATACGGATATGTAGATCTCCTCCCATTGTAACCGACTCTGTGTAACCCTAGCCCTCTCCGGTGTCAATATAAACTGGAGGGTTTTAGTCCGTAGGACGAACAACAATCATACCATAGGCTAGCTTCTAGGGTTTAGCCTCTGGTCTCGTGGTAGATCCACTCTTGTACGACCCATATCATCAATATTAATCAAGCAGGAGTAGGGTTTTACCTCCATCAAGAGGGCCCAAACCTGGGTAAAAACATCATGTCCCTTGTCTCCTGTTACCATCCGCCTAGACGCACAGTTCGGGACCCCCTACCCGAGATCCGCCGGTTTTGACACCGACATTGGTGCTTTCATTGAGAGTTCCTCTGTGCCGTCATCTTTAGGCCCGATGGCTCCTCCGATCATCAACAACGATGCGGTCCAGGGTGAGACTTTTCTCCCCGGACAGATCTTCATATTCGGCGGCTTTGCATCATGCGGCCAATTCGCTGGCCATCTGGAGCAGATCGAAAGCTACGCCCCGCCATCAGGTCAGATTTGGAAGTTTGAACTACACGGCCGACGTCCGCGGAGACTTGATCTTCGACGGGTTCGAGCCACAAATGAAAGCGCCAAGACCGCTACGATGGGCATGATCTAGCTCTGCCGCTGAACAGTGCCCTGGAGGCCACACCCGTGTCCACTCCGACCCTTAGCTCGGAGCTGACTGCGCCAATCGAGGATGGGTGTCGGGACACCGTCTCGGGGGCTGCAATCTCTATGGCGATCGAGCCGAACACTAGCCTTGTCCTCTGCGAAGCCCGTGACTCCAAGGTGCTGGACTCCTCTCCGGACTCCGAACCTTCCACGCCCCTGCCAATCGAATCCGATTGGGCGCCGATCATGGAGTTCGCCGCCGCGGACATCTTTCAGCACTCGCCCTTCAGCGACATTCTGAATTCACTGAAGTCTCTCTCTTTATCAGGAGAGCCCTGGCCGGACTATGGTCAGCAAGGATGGGATGCAGACGACGAAGAAATTCAAAGCCCACCCACCACCCACTTCGTAGCCACTGTCGATGATTTAATCGACATGCTCGACTCGACTCAAGACATCGACGGTATGGACGCCGATGCAGGAGACGACCAAGAACCAGCGCCTATAGGGCACTGGAAAACCACCTCGTCGTATGACATATACATGGTGGACACCCCAAAAGAAGGGAACGGCGATGGAACAACGGAGGATGACCCCTCCAAGAAGCAGCCTAAGCGCCGGCGTCAGCGGCGCCGCTCTAAATCCCGCCAAAGCAAAAACGGTGATTCCGGCACGGGAGATAATAACACCCCGGACAAGGTCAAGACAACCCTCCAAAGCAGGATTCAAAGACAGAGGATGGAGAAGCCAGCCCTCATGAGAGAGCGGCAGACAAAGAGGTAGAGGACAATAATTACATGCCTCCCTCCGAAGACGAGGCAAGCCTCGACGGCGATGAATTTGTCGTGCCTGAGGATCCCATCGAACTAGAGCGTTTCAAACGCAGGCTTATGGCCACGGCGAGCAGCCTCAAGAAAAAACAGCAACATCTTAGAGCTGACCAAGACTCGCTAGCCGACAGATGGACTGAAGTCCTTGCGGCCGAAGAGTACGGACTCGAACGCCCCTCCAAGAGCTACCCAAAGCGCAGGCTGCTACCCCGATTAGAGGAGGAAGCACCTAAACCTACATCACCAGTGCACGACGTGGCCGCGACAGAGAGGCCTCTCGGCCTTGCACTCAAGCCGCACCCCGGCGTCGCTCAAAAAATACCAAGGCACGGGGAAATGCGCCAGACATGCGAGATATATTGGAGGACAAGGCAAGGCAAACAAGATCGATCTACGGATCGCGTGGGCGCCCCATGACATGTGACGATAACCGTCATGCCGGATATGGAAAATCCAGCCGGGCCGAACACAGTAGACAAAGCTCATTTGAGCTACATCGTGATATAGCCCAGTACAGAGGCGCCCCACACCCACTATGCTTCACAGATGAAGTAATGGATCATCAAATGCCCGAAGGTTTCAAACCCGTAAACATCGAATCATATGATGGCACAACAGATCCCGCGGTATGGATCGAGGATTATCTCCTTCATATCCACATGGCCCACCGTGATGATCTACATGCCATCAAATACCTCCCACTCAAGCTTAAAGGACCAGCTCGGCATTGGCTTAACAGCTTGCCAGCAGAGTCAATTGGTTGCTGGGAGGACCTGGAAGCCGCATTCCTCGACAATTTACAGGGCACATATGTGCGACCACAGACACCGATGACCTAAGCTACATAATTCAGCAGCTAGAGGAATCGGCCAGACAATTCTGGACACGGTTCCTAACCAAGAAAAATCAAATAGTCGACTGTCCAGACGCAGAGGCCCTCGCAGCCTTCAAACATAACATGCATGACAAGTGGCTGGCCCGGCACCTAGGATAGGAAAAGCCGAAATCCATGGCAGCGCTCACAACACTCATGACCCGCTTTTGCGCGGGAGAAGACAGCTGGCTAGCTCGTAGCAATAACATGACCAAAAGCCCTCGTAATTCGGATACCAAGGACAGCAATGGCAGGTCGCGTCGCAACCAGCACAAGCGCCGCATTAACGGCGACAATCATGAGGATACGACAGTTAATGCCAGATTCAAAGGCTCTAAACCCGGTCAGCGGAAAAGCCATTTAAAAGAAATACTCCGGGCCCGTCCAGTTTGGACCGAATACTCGATCGCTCGTGCCAGATACACGGCACCCCCGAAAAATCAGCCAATCACACCAATAGGGATTGTTGGGTGTTCAAGCAGGCAAGCAAGTTAAAAACCGAAAAGAGAGACAAGGGGCTGCATAGCGATGACGAGGAGGAGCCCCGGCCGCCGAACAATAGGGGACAGAAGGGCTTCCCCCCACAAGTGCAGATGGTGAACATGATATACGCAACCCACATACCCAAAAGGGAGCGGAAGCGTGCACTCGTGGACGATATGCGTTGGAGCCAGCCGCCTAAAGTTCAACCCGTGGTCCTCCCGCCCGATCACTTTTGATCAAGGACCACCCCACTAGCATCTGCCATGGCGGATTCGCCGCATTGGTTCTAGACCCAATCATTGACGGATTTCACCTCACTAGAGACCTAATGGATGGCGGCAGCAATTGAACCTGCTTTATCGGGATACAAGGCGCAAAATGGGCATAGACCCATCAAGGATTAAACCCACAAAGACGACCTTTAAAGGCGCCATACCAGGTGTAGAGGCCAACTCAGACAGCTCGCCACACTTGAAGTGGTCTTTGGATCCCGGATAACTTCCGGCGAGGAGTTAATCTTCGACATAGTCCCATTCCGCGATGGCTATCACGCGATCGCTTTCGGACGAACCGCATTTGCAAAGTTCAATGCGGTGCCGCACTATGCATATCTCAAGCTCAAGATGCTCGGCCCTCGAGGAGTCATTACGGTCAATGGAAACACCGAACGCTCTCTCCAAACGGAGGAGCATACGGCGGCCCTCGCGGCGGAAGTACAAAGTAGCCTCTCAAGGCAATTCTCCAGTCAGGCTATTGAACGTCCGAACACCGTCAAGCGCGCCCGGAGTAACCTACAACAAGACCGCCTGGAACGTTCCGAGCAAGCGTAGCAATGCGGCCCCAACCCCAGCCCTCGCGAAATCGCTAAACCAGTACTACGCGTACATAATTATGCTCTGGAAATACCATGGGCATAAGGGGAGGGGCACAACTACGGCACGCCCAAAATGCGGCTCAACCGCACTAGGGGCTCCCAATTTTGTCATTCTTTTTTCTTACTTTCGGGACTCCACTCTCCGGAAGGCCTGTCCGGCAGTACAATCGCCGAACACACGATGCGACAGCCAGGGATGCAGAAAGCTACGACGAATGTCCAGGTGGTCTCTATAACGAGCAGTATACTTGTTTCACATATCATCCCGCAGCTCGCCCCTGGAGGGGGACATGTCAAATAATCCCATCTCTTGCTTATCGCACTATTTCTATCGTTCTGCTTTTACCGCAGCTTTTTCGAATAAACAATACATAGCTTTTGTCTATTATTGCATTCCTTTTTTTATGTAAATATGTTCAATTATGACATTATGCAACCGTACACTTTGGTACGACCAATACACCAGGGGCTTAAGTACCCCAGAATATGGTGTGAGAAGTCCGAACACTCTCACGAGTGCGGCACCCCGAACTTATAGCATTATATGCATCGGCTCCAAATCATGTCTTGGGTCAATAGTTGGGTTTGCCCGGCTCCCATGTTTTGGTACCTTACGTTCCGTTATATCGGCTAAGGTAGCGCTGGGAGAACTACTGCGATTGTGGCCCGGTTGAGCTGGGTTAAGCACCTCAATAGAGAAAGCTAAAACTGACTGTCATGATAGGACGAGAACTGGTCGCTGTTCGAGAGGTTTCGAGTCCCTAAAGACTTATGCCGCTTAGAGCGAGGAGCTGGCTTTGTCCGGCCTAGGCGTGGATAGCGCCCCGAACTCGGTCTTCCGAATACTAGGGGCTTTGCCGAAATTTAAAATTATAGAATTCTATGGCTAAGTGAGAGTGATAAAGCATTATAGTCCGATTGCCTTGTTCGTTGTGCTGAGCGCCTCCCTCGAAGGACCCAAGAATGGGAACAAGAGCGCTCAGGTTTATCCCGAACACCCCAACACTCGTGGAATGGGGGCAGAAGCCGACGACTCGCCATCTCTTAGATTTAATAAACGGCCGCACAGAAGGCAATATTTTAAATTCAAAAAGCGTTGCTTAGCGCATATGAACAAGTTTTCAGCGCACAGGATAACACGAGCGAGTTTACTCAAAAATTACATCCTTGGAACATTCATCCGCCATAAGGCGGGCACCCTTCAGGACGCCCTCATAATACATCTTAGGCTTGTGATGCTCCTTGCCCTCCGGTGGCTCATCTGTCACCAGCTTCTCAGCATCCATCTTGCCCCAAAGGAACTTTAACACGGGCAAGGGCCCTCTGGCGCCTTTCGATGCATACGGAGCGCTTGATGACTTCAAGTCGTGGACATGCATCCGCCACCGCCTCACTAGCCCAAAGTAGCTCCAGCATGACCTCCCTAGGCCATAGCCGGACTATAAGGCCCTTCATGGCCTGTTCGCCACCTTATGGAGCTCGACCAGCTGCTTCACTGGTCGCTCAAGGGCACCGGGTGTCCGCCTCAAAGATATCGAGACCGTAACACCTTCTCCGTCGAGCTCCCTCCTCGGCTCGGTTATGCGCGACAATATGGACACACTGCAGGGCAGATCTGCGAATGCTCCTGCAGAGCTCCGGACTCGGGTAAGTAACAAGTAATTCACTTTCACGTGCTTGCTTTGCATAAAGAATGTCTTACCCGCCGCTATCTTCTTCATCGCCTCAATTTCCTGGAGGGCTTTTTGGGCTTCGCCTTGCAGATTTGGCGCTTTCAAGGGCCGAGGCGAGCTCGGACTCTCGAGTCTTTGAGTCAAGCTCCAAACTCTCGTGTTTTTTCACGAGAGCCTGGAGCTCTTGCTGCCCCTCCGCCACCCGCGCCTCCTGCTTTTCTCGCTCGGCGCGCTCCACGGCCGCATTGTCTTCGGCCTTGGACAACGCTTTCTTCAGGGTCGCCACCTTGGTTGTGGCCCCTGTAATACTCACGTTGGTCCTGTCATCTTTTGCAACCACATCTTTTTTATATACTTACATAAGGTATTACTTACCTTCCTTATCCTCGAGCTGCTTCTTGGGAAGGCCGAGCTCGTTCTCGGACCGCTCGAGGCTCTGCTTCAATGCATCGACCTCCGCAGTCAGTGCGGCAGAGGTCAGCAGCGCAGCCTGCATTCCCATATTGACATAGTTATGTTAGACTCCTGCGTATACTTTTTAGATCCTCAGTTCGGCTTTTCTTTTTGAACACCAAACTGAGCATCAGGGGCTACTGTCTATGCGGTAATATTTTTACATATCTTAAAATACATACCTCAAAGCCTGTTAGAAGGCTGGCACAAGCTTCAGTCAGCCCGCTCTTGGCGGACTGAACCTTCTGGATCACCGCACTCATAATAGCGTGGTGCTCCTCGTCGATGGAGGCGCCGTTAAGCACCTCCAGCAAATTATCCGATGCCTCCGGTTGGACGGGGGTCACCGGCGTCGTAGGCCTGCCCTTCTTACTAGGGGGCCGCTGCGGACTCGGAACCATTGAAGGTTCCGGTGCGGTGTCCGGCCCGAGGCCGGACTTGGAGCCCTTGGGGGTTTTTGTCCCCTTTGCACCTGGAGTCCGGGAGGTCGCCTTGCGGTGCCTCCAGGACCACCTCCTCCTGGCTTGGACCCTTTTGGGACTCCACCTCGGCATCGTTCGTAGGGCGAGGGGAGGTAGCGATCGGAAGCGAATTCACATCCGACGAATCCAGGGAGCCGCTCGACGAAGAGTCGAGCCGGGCCTTGGGCGGACTGCATGATTATATTCGGCGTCAGAAGATACTGTGCAATAAAGGAACGCCATGAGTCATTCTGGTATCCAAACACTTATGATTTCGCCAAGGGCTTGGCCCTATGCGGCCACTCCTCTTCGTCGTCGTCGGCGTTGGTGGAGTAGTCCGGAAGGAGGGTCCTTCCTTTCTTGGACCCTCCGCCTCCCCGTTAGGCGACCTTCCTTTTCTTCTCTCACCGGGAGAGACCTCTTCCTCCTCCTCGTTTCGTGGGAGGAGCCCGCCTCGGAGTCATCGGACGATGAGTCCGACAGCACCAGGCACCGGGAACTCTTTTGAGTTCCAGTGGCTTTCTTCTTGGCCTTCTTCTCCGGCACCACATAGAGGTCCGGAACCAGCAGCCCCGTCCGCTGGGTCTTCGGGCAAGGGCGCCGGACAGCTGATCTGCCCGGACGTCTCCTGCCAATCCTGTCAAAGGTAAGGGAGTTTAGATCCCGCATGGAGTCAAACTATGAAAGACAAATATCCTGTAAGAGGTAAAAACAGCTTACCTCGTTGGCTTGACGCTGTGCGCTGAATCCGCGATCCTCGGTAGCGGATGCGGGAGCCTCGGTGCCCTTGAACAGCACCTTCCAGGCATCTTCGTACGTAGTGTCGAAGAGCCTGCTCAGGGTTCGGTGTTGTGCCGGATTAAACTCCCACAAGCTGAAAGCCCGTCGTTGGCACGGGAGGATCCGGCGGATGAGCATGACCTGGACTACGTTAACGAGTTTGAGCTTCTTGCTCGCTAGGCTTTGGATGCATGTTTGGAGTCCGGTCAGCTCTCCTTTTTTGCCCCACGGCAGGCCCTTCTCTTTCCAGGAGGTGAGCCGTGTGGGGATTCCAGATCGGAACTCAGGGGCTGCGACCCATGCAGGGCCGCGTGGCTCGGTGATGTAGAACCGTCCCGACTGCCGCCCCTTTATGGTCTCCATGAAGGAGCCCTCGAACCATAGGACGTTGGGCATCTTGCCCACCATGGCACCTCTGCACTCCGCTTGGCGGCTGCCCACTACCTTCAACTTGACATTGAAGGTCTTCAGCCATAAGCTGAAGTGGGGCTGGATGCAGAGGAAGGCCTCGCACACGACGATGAACACCGAGATGTTGAGGATGAAGTTCGGGGCCAGATCATGGAAATCCAGGCCATAGTAGAACATGAGCCCCCGGACGAATGGGTGGAGTGGGAAGCCTAGTCCGCGGAGGAAATGGGTGAGGAACACCACCCTCTCATGGGGCCCTGGTGGGGATGAGCTGCCCCTCTTCCGGGAGCCGGTGCTGGCGATGTCGTTAGACAAGTATCCGCCTCCCTCATTTTTAATGTGTCCTCCGTGACGGAGGAGACCATCCACCTGCCTCCCGCCTCCGGACATGGCCGGAGAAGGTTGAGGTGGGGTGTGCGGACTTGGGCGCTGGAGCTCGAGTGCGCGAAAATGGATAAGCAAAGGAGGAAGAAGGCGTAGATGAAAAAGGTGGATCCTTATCCCCTTATATGGGCGGACGAAACCATGTGCCCCCACCAGCCTGGTAAAACTCGCTTATCTCCCAAGCGCCATAATTAATGGCTCGGTTGGGTTACGCACGCCCGTATTGATGAGAATCCTGGAATAAGGGGACACGATCTCTGCTTCGACAAGACGTGCCAAGGAAACCGCCTCGCTAAGTGCGCTGAGGTGGGACAGTAAAAACGATTTGAATAAAGGCTTGGCCGTGGTGTGATGTCACGCCGCGGAATACGTCAGCAGATTGGATTTGTGTAAATATTATTCTCTCTACGGTGGTATGTGGAACTTATTTTGCAGAGCCGGACACTATCCTTGTGTCCAAAATCTTCTATGAGTATTCGGAGGAGGAACCCGCCTTGCAATGCCGAAGATAACCTGCGCGCCGGATTCATCGTCATTGAAGCCTGGTTCAGGGGCTACTGAGGGAGTCCTGGATTAGGGGGTGTCCGGATAGCCGGACTATAACCTTTGGCCGGACTCCTGGACTATGAAGATACAAGATTGAAGACTTCGTCCCGTGTCCGGATGGGACTTTCCTTGGCGTGGAAGGCAAGTTTGGCGATACGGATATGTAGATCTCCTCCCATTGTAACCGACTCTGTGTAACCCTAGCCCTCTCCGGTGTCTATATAAACCGTAGGGTTTTAGTTCGTAGGACGAACAACAATCATACCATATGCTAGCTTCTAGGGTTTAGCCACTCCGATCTCGTGGTAGATCTACTCTTGTACTACCCATATCATCAATATTAATCAAGCAGGAGTAGGGTTTTACCTCCATCGAGAGGGCCCGAACCTGGGTAAAAACATCGTGTCCCTTGTCTCCTGTTACCATTCGCCTAGACGCACAGTTCGGGACCCCCTACCCGAGATCCGCCGGTTTTGACACCGACAGACGTGATAGGTGCGTCGTCTGTGAAAAATTAGTCGGTACTGGAGGAACTGATCGTTCCTCTCAACAAAACGATGACGAACCATAGCCTCATAATCTAAGTAAGCAGAAGGCAACTCAATATCATCCTCACGTATGGTTACGCCAAGAAAATTAGCTAAACGGGTTGCATAAATTCCACCAAAGAAATCTCCATTAAATCTATTATTATGCAACCTACGTGCAACAATGGCTCCCAAATTATAATGTTTATCCCCTTACACAGCACTCCTAAGAACACTGAGGTCAGGGACACACATGTGACATGCTTCATCCTTACCATTTATGCACCTACCTATGAAGAGAGCAAAATAATGTATAGCAGGAAAATGAATGCTCCCTATGGTAGCTTGTGCTATGTCTCTAGATTCCCCCACAGTTATACTAGCAAGAAAATCTCTAAATTCAGATTTGCGAGGTTCATTAGTACTACCCCATTATGGAAGTTTGCAAGCAGTGGTAAAATCCTCTAAGTCCATAGTATAAGAATTTTCATAAAGATCAAACAGGACAGTTTGAGAATTACGTGAAGATGAAAATTCAAACCTCCTCACAGAGGAACTAGTGAGATAGTGGTACTGACGGCACTTGTCTGCCTCAGAGCTCACAAGATCGGCGCTACGCACATATGCGTTAAATTCTTCCTTAATTCCGCTTGATCCATGAAGTCCTCTGAAGCCCATTCACAAGCCCGCACTGGAGCGTCCCTTGGTGGTTCATCGTCAGCGTCGCGCATTGCAAGCCTGGGTCCTTGCTTCCTTGAAGGACCACCTTGGTACATTTTCCTAAACATATTTCTTCCTCTGAAAATTTTCTGAAATTTTTAGTAACTTTAAATAAAAGTGAACCAAACTCAACAAAATTGATAGCAACTACTCCTACAAGTGCCTAGGGCCTATATCATGCATTAGAATTACTTGAAACCATATACATTTGACATGCAAGCTCAAGAACATGGTCACCTAGGCAGCACAAATTTGCAATGAATAAAGCACTAGAACAAAAACTAATTGGACCATTGGAGGAGTCACATACCAAGGAACAATCCCCAAGGCAGTTTTGTGAGAGGTGCTTTGAGCAAGGAGATCGAAAATCGCAGCAAAATGAGCTAGAACTCGTGCTTGAGCTGGTTGGTGATTTTTTTGGGAGGAAGAAGAAGTGTGTGGGTGCAGGAATAAGTGGAGGGGAGCCACCATGGGCCCACGAGGCAGGGGGCGCCCTGTAGGGGTGGGCGCGCCCTGGACCCTCGTGGCCAGGTGCTTGCTCCCCCTGCTGTGTTCTCAGTGCCAGATATTCTCAAATATTCCAGAAAAAATCATATTAAATTGGCAGGGCATTTGGAGAACTTTTATTTTCGGGGTATTTTTATATTGCACGGATAATTCAGAAAACAGATAGGAAAAATACTATTTTTACTTTATTTCGACTAAATAACAGAAAGTAAAAGAGAGTACAGAAGGTTGTGCTTTCTAATTTCATCTGTTTCATGCTCATCAAAACGAATCCACTAACAAGGTTTATCAAGTCTTGTTAACAAACTCATTCCGGATAACATGGAACCGGAGAAATTTCGAATAACACTATGTTACCTCAACGGGGATATGCACATCCCCGACAATAAGAATATCATATTTCTTCTTGACAGTAGGTAGAGGAAATTCAAAACCTCCAATAATAATCTATGGAATTTTTCCAATAGAATTGATACTCTGGACTTGAGGTTGTTTCCTCGGAAAGTGTACCATATGCTCATTACCATTAACATGAAAAGTGACATTGCCTTTGTTGCAATCAATAACAACCCCTGCAGTATTCAAAAAGGGTCTTCCAAGAATAATAGACATACTATCGTCCTCGGGAATATCAAGAATAACAAATTCCGTTAAAATAGTAACGTTTGCAACCACAACAGGCACGTCCTCGCAAATACCGACAGGTATAGTAGTTGATTTGTCAGCCATTTGCAAAGATATTTCAGTAGGTGTCACCTTATTCAAATCAAGTCTACGATATAAAGAGAGAGGCATAACACTAACACCGGCTCCAAGATCACATAAAGCAGTTCTAACATAGTTTCTTTTAATGGAGCATGGTATAGTGGGTACTCCTGGATCTCCAAGTTTCTTTGGTATTCCACCTTTAAAAGTATAATTAGCAAGCATGGTGGAAATTTCAGCTTCCGGTATCTTTCTTTTATTGGTAACAATTTCTTTCATATACTTAGCATAAGGATTCATTTTGAGCATATCACCAAACGACATGCAAGAAGATAGGTCTAATCATTTCAGCAAAGCGCTCAAAATCCTCATCATCCTTTTTCTTGGATGGTCTAGGAGGAAAAGGCATGGGTTTCTGAACCCATGGTTCTCTTTCCTTACCGTGCTTCCTAGCAACAAAGTCTCTCTTATCATAACGTTGATTCTTTGATTGTGGGTTATCAAGATCAACAGCAGGTTCAATTTCTACATCATTATCATTGCTAGGTTGAGCATCAACATGAACATCATATTAACATTGTCACTAGGTTCATGTTCATTACCAGATTGTGTTTCAGCATCAGAAATAGAAATATCATTTGGATTCTCAGGTGTTGGAAGGTTCACTAGAAGCATGCAAAGTCCTATCATTTCTCTTTTTCTTCTTATTAGAAGGACTAGGTGCATCAATATTATTTCTCTGAGAATCCTGCTCAATTCTCTTAGGATGGCCTTCAGGATACAAAGGTTCCTGAGTCATCTTACCAGTTCTAGTAGCCAATCTAACAACATAGTAATTATTCTTACTATTCAATTCATTGAGCAAATCATTCTGAGCTTTAAGTACTTGTTCAACTTGAGTGGTAACCATAGAAGCATGTTTACTAATGAGTTTAAGTTCACCTTTAACTCTAGACATATAATCACTCAAGTGTTCAATCATATAAGCATTTTGTTTTAATTGTCTACCAAAATAAGCATTGAAATTTTCTTGTTTGACAATAAAATTATCAAACTCATCTAAGCATTGGCTAGCAGACTTATAACAAGGAATGTCACCTTCATCAAATCTATAGAGAGAATTTACCTTTACTACCTGTGTCAGGTTATCAAGACCATGAGTTTCTTCAATAGGTATTGGATTAAGATCATATATTTCTTCAACAGGCGGTGAATTAAGACCATGTATTTCTTCAATAGGAGGTAAATTCTTAACATCTTCAACTTTTATACCTTTTTCTTTAATAGATTTCTTTGCCTCTTGCATATCTTCAGGACTGAGAAATAGAACACCCCTCTTCTTCGGAGTTGGCTTAGGAGTTGGTTCAGGAAGTGTCCAATTATTTGCATTTGTCATCATATTATTCAATAAAATTTCAGCTTCATCCGTGTTCTTTCCTGAAAAGCAGAACCAGCACAACTATCCAGGTGGTCTCTGGAAGCATCGGTTAGTCCATTATAAAAGATATCAAGTATTTCATTTTTCTTAAGAGGATGGTCAGGCAAAGCATTAAGTAATTGGAGAAGCCACCCGCAAGCTTGTGGGAGACTCTCTTCTTCAATTTGCAAAAAAAATATATTTCCTTAAAGCAGCTTGTTTCTTATGAGCGGGGAAATATTTAGCAGAGAAGTAATAAATCATATCCTGGGGACTACGCACACAACAAGGATCAAGAGAATTAAACCATATCTTAGCATCACCCTTTAATGAGAACGGGAATATCTTAAGGATATAATAGTAGCGAGATTTCTCATCATTAGTGAACAGGGTGGTTATATCATTTAATTTAGTAAGATGTGCCACAACAGTTTCAGATTCATAGCCATAAAAAGGATCAGATTCAACCAAAGTAATTATATCAGGGTAGACAGAGAATTCATAATCCTTATCGGTAACAAAGATAGGTGAAGTAGCATAAGCAGGATCATATTTCATTCTAGCATTCAGAGTTTTTTGTTTCACAGCTAATAATTTCTTAAGATCACTTCTATCATTGCAAGCAAGAAAGTCTCTAGCGGTTTCTTCATCCATAACATAGCCCTCAGGCACAACAGGCAATTCATATTTAGGGGGAGAGTCTTCATCATCACTTTCATCAATATTATTAGTTTCAATAATTTCATTCTCTCTAGCCCTAGCAAGTTGTTCATCAAGAAATTCACCAAGTGGCACAATAGTATCAGGCATAGAAGTAGTTTCATCATAAGTATCATGCATAGCAGAAGTGGCATCATCAAAACATGCGACATATCAGAATTAATAGCAGAAGCAGGTTTAGGTGTCGCAAGCTTACTCAAAACAGAAGGTGAATCAAGTGCAGAGCTAGATGGCAGTTCCTTACCTCCCCTCGTAGTTGAGGATAAATTTTTGTTTTCTTGTCTTTCAAGTTCTTCATAGTGACCAGCAGATATAAATCCCAAGTGACTCAAAGAATAGAGCTATGCTCCCCAAAGAACGGCGCCAGAAAATAGTCTTGATAACCCACAAGTATAGGGGATCGCAACAGTTTTCGAGGGTAGAGTATTCAACCCAAATTTATTGATTCGACACAAGGGGAGCCAAAAAATATTCTCAAGTATTAGCAGTTGAGTTGTCAATTCAACCACACCTGGATAACTTAGTATCTGCAGCAAAGTATTTAGTAGCAAAGTAATATGGAAGTAAAGGTAACAGTAGCAAAAGTAATATTTTGGGGTTTTATAATGATTGTAACAGTAGCGACGGAACAGTAAATAAGAGGAGAACTGAAAGTGCGTTATATCGACTAGAGGGGGGGTGAATAGGCGATTTTTAGAGAATTTTACAAATTCTTCACTGAGGAATTTGCTGGTGAGGAAATTCCTTAGCGAAGAAATACATGCAGCGGAATAAGTACTCGAGAAGTTAGCATAACAGGTTACAAGCAAAGTCATCATGATGAAATGAAGACAATCACAGAGTACGTAAAACGTAATCACAGGATAACACAAGATGAAGACAAAGCGGTCAAGAAATTGAACTGAGGAAATTGAGAAAGTCTTGACCAAAGTCTTCAAACACAGATATGACAAACACTCAACATGCTTATGAGGAAATGAAAGGGTTGAGGAAATAGAACCAGTTAGGTTGGTGAAGACAATGATTTGGTAGACCAGTTCCAACCGCTGTCTCGGTTTGTACGTCTGGTTGGAGCGGCCGAGTATTTAAACTCGAGGACACACAGTCCGGACACCCGATCCATCGAAAGCACGCAGCTCAGGACACCAAGTCCTCACCGTATTCTCCTTGAACTAAGGTCACACAGACCTCGTCCAATCACTCGTGGTAAGTCTTGAGCGACTTCCAAACCTTCACATACTTGGTCACCCGCAATCCACAATTCCTCTTGGATGCTCTAGACCGTGACGCCTAACCGTCTGGAAGAAGCACAGTCTTCAAAGGTAAAAGCGTCGGATCCACGCAGGATCAATTTCTTCGATGATGCTCAATCACTTTGGGTTTGTTGGGGTTTTGGTTTTGGGTTTTTCCTCACTTTTGGGTTTTTCGCTCAAAGTCCTCGTGAGGATGGGTTGCTCTCAAATGACAAGTGTCAAGTTCTCTCGAGCAGCCAACCAACTAGTGGTTGTAGGGGGAAGTGCTATTTATAGCCTAGGGAGCAGCCCGACATGATAAGACATAAATGCCCTTCAATGATATGACCGTTAGGTGGAGATATTTTGGGGACAATGGCCAAGAAGACAAGAACGGTCGGAATTTGACTCTCAAATTCCTCAGGGCTATCATGTTCCTCACAGTGTAGGCAATTCGCACTGGCGAATTCCTAACTCCTCAGTCAGGACAAATTCCTCAGCGACTAGAAGAGCTTCGTCTCACTGAAGAAATTGACTGAATCTGTATGAGATTTCCAAAAGCTTCACTCGAAGGGATTGGTAGGTGAGGATTTTGAGTTGAGCATCAAATGGAAATTTTTCCTTAGTATTTCCTCGACCCCCTTTAACGATGCGGTGTTTCCTATGACTCAAGAAAGAGAAAATGAAACTACGAAAACAAAAGTCTTCACGCTTCATATTCCTCAAGCGAATACCAAGTCTTCATAATCACACCAATTTCTTCACTTTCAAAGTCTTCAGAAAGTCTTCAGAATATCAAATTCTTCAGTTGAAGAAATTCATTTTTAGGGGTCGACTTTCTCTGTAAATATCAAACTCCTCATAGACTTATAGACCTGTGTACACTTACAAACGCATCAGTTACTTAACCTATAAGTCTTCAATACACCAAAATCACTAAGGGGCACTAGATGCACTTACAATCTCCCCCTTTTTGGTGATTGATGACAATATGGGTTAAGTTTTCAACGGGATAAACATATGAATTGTAAATACTGATAATGAGGAATTTGATTGCAAGATATAGAAGAACTCCCCCTGAAGATGTGCATAGTGAGGAATTTGCTTTTGAGGCAATGCACACTTGAAGAATTGAATCATGGAGATCTCCCCCTATATCTTGTAATTCATACATGCATTTGACATATAATATGAGGAATTTGAAATGCATGATGAAATATGGTGCTTGATGATATGCAGAGCATGCAAAATAATGCATAGAGAGTATCAGAGTCCAATGCGTATGAGGAATTTGAAACTCTTCATCGAGCTCATGAGGATCAGAGCATAACAAGGATCAAAGCATATCAATACCACTTTAATCGAGCACAAGTAGATTTGCTCTGAAGCATAGTGTAAAAACATAATGCATCAAAAGTATCAAAGCACCATAGGGATTAAGATTACAACTCGATCCAATAAAAGTTTCAGAAGAACGAGAGTTGTAACTTAATAAAATATAGTATATAGACAAAAACGAGACCCGCTTGAAGACTAACTCAAATTTCTCCCCCTTTGTCATCGAATGACCAAAAGGATCGAAACTGAGGACTGAAGCTCTTGAGGAACATCAAGTTGAAGACGGAGCGCCAGCATTGTCGGGGTTGTTCGTTGAAGTAGGACCAGCAGAAGTGTCTTCCAAATCTTCAATTTCATCAGTGTCGCGAGATGAAGAATAGGAGCTGGCCACCAAGGAAGGAACTTTGACCTTCTTGAATTTCTTCGAGGAGGTGCGGACCAGTCAAATTCTTCCTTGAGTCCCATTGATTTCAGTTCTTCTTCATTGTAGACATGTGATGAGAACAGCCCGTGAGCGCTTGAAGGTTTCATGAAGATAGTAGTGGTTTCTCTTCACTGCATTGTGAGTTGAGGTCATGTTGTAAAGAAGAGTGCCAAACTGACGTTTGACCCACTTGTGATTGCGATCAACCTTCTGATGAAGACTGAGGAGTAATTCACGATCAGTCATCACCCTGGGTGCAGTTCCTTGAGGATTTTGCTTTACTGAGGTATTTGCTGCTGAGTCATGTGTAGCAGAGTCATCATTGGTGGAGTAAGATGCTGCTTTGCGAAACTGTCCATCCAATGGACGAATACCTTCATCTATCACAGCGATAGCCTTGCCCTTTTCATCACCGAGGCAATTGGTCGTTTGAGGACTTCAATCGGGGGCAGGTAGCTGCAGTGGTTCAAAGTATCAGCTTTGTAATTCAGTGAAGACCTTGTCCTGATGAATCTCATAATCCAAGGCGCATAAGGTTTCAGCTCAAATGGTGACATGGCAATGTTAGCCAGAGTTCTCATGAAGAAATCATGGAAATTGACAGGAACGCCATGGATGATGTTGAAAAGCATATTCTTCATGATGCCAACGACTTCTTCATCATTCGAGTCGTGGCCTTTGATAGGACTCATAGTCTTCGTCAAGATTCGATAGACGGTCCGAGGCACATATAATAATTCCTTGACGAGGAATTTGGTTCTTGGTGCCTGCCTTGGCTTCAAAGGCTTCATCAAGACTTGCATATAGTGATTTGAAAGTTCCTTTTCTTCATAGATGCGACGAGCTCCATCAATCGGAGGATCGAGAGGAAGGGCACGAAGCAATTCAATTGCAGGAGCCTTGTAGTGAGTGTTTTCGGTCATCCAATCTAAGACCCATGAATTGATATCTTCAGCATCTCCGGTGATATGCAGGGTTGCATAGAATTGAAGAATTAGCTCTTCGTTCCAGTCACAAATATCAGTGCAGAAGCTTAGGAGTCCTGCGTCGTGAAGAACACAGAGGGTGGCTCAAAGCACAGCGGTGTCTCCATATCCACATGAGGAATATGAGCATGATCGAAGATTTTATCCTTGTTGAAAAGCACCGAGGAATAGAAGTTGGCTTGACTGGCGGTCGTAAGCGCCTCTTCCTAATTCGAGCAGAATCATAAGGATTATATTAAGTGAAGAACACGTGCTCGGCAAAGAAATCTTCAGCCTTGAACTTTTGCTTGGTTGAGAACGGATTCTTCTGCTTGGGCAGAGGGGTGTCTGTGATTTGCATCACCACCTCAGGAATCACAAGTTCAGTTTCTTCAGCCCGAGGAATTTCTTGCTCCTCAACTTGTGCAGTCTGAGGAATAGCAGCAGCAGCAGTTTCATCAGCACTAGTGGCTGGAATTTCTTCATGCACAGAATCAGTTGGTTGCTTTTCTCCAGAGTCTATTTGGACAGTTTGAGCAGGAGAGTGAGGAACTTGTTGGAGCGGAGTGAAGAGAGGAGTATTGGGATGCTGATTTTCCCAAAAATCATCAGTGAACACTGGTGTGGTGCATCCAATATCCACATCTTCATCTTCAATTTCCTCAGCACCAGTCTGAGGAATTTCATAGTCTGATGAGGGAACAACTGGGGTTGAAGGGATGGCATCCACTTCAATTTCCTCATCAATTTTCTCAGACAGAGCAGGAGATTGATGTTCTTCATCAGATCCGGTTGGCACTTCATATTCTTCTCCAAAAGGAACCACTTCCTTTGAAGGTATGGAGGAAATTGGAATAGCATCAATCGGGTTTTCAACAGAGCTGGTCATTGGCTTCATTTTCTTCGCAGTCAAGAATCTGACGCTTGGTGATGCTTTTCTTTTCTTCACAATGACTCGTTCTGCAGCCTTGGTTTTCTTCACTTCAAAAGCAGATGGAAGAATTGGAGTTGGAGTTGGTGCAGGAGGAGCTGAGGAATTTGGTTCATTTTCTTCAGGAGCAACTGATGCAGTTCCCCTGTCTTGAACAATTTCTTCAGCGCACCACTAGTGGGTGCCCTGGCAGTTTCTTCGGCTGGAATTTCTTCATCAGCCCCGAATCAACATTTTCTTCAAGAGGGCTGAACCGATGCTTCAGCCTGAGGATTTTCACGTTACGCAGGTGTAGCAACACTTGTGAGATTCTTCGTCAGATTAGCGAATCTGTCCTTGGCTCCTTGCCAATCAGCATTGAACGAATCAAGTTTTCTTTGAGGTTTTGAATTTCACCGACTTGGAGAAGCTCCTCAGTGTCATCTTGACAATGTTTTTCTTCGTGAACTTCTCCTTCCTGTATTGAGCCTTTTGATTTCCCTCGCCTTTTCATACTTCCATTTTTCTTCAGCTATGAAGTGAGTCAACATATGACTTTGACCAGGTGTCAAGTGAAGATCGAGCGAGGGGTATTGGGATCATCGTGCGAGAGATCAATAAAGTCGAGGACTATCTTGGGTCCAATAGCGATTAGCACAGATGTACCTTTGACTCTAGCGGCCCTTGCTTGTCGGTCTCTGATGATTTCTGCGAGTTCTTCATCAGATGCCTCATCCTCAGATGGCACATGGAATGCAACCATTTTCTTCGTCGGGCTAGGCCGAGGACCTCGACCAGCTGTTGCTTTGGTCTTCAAATTGAGTCGGACCAGTTGAAGAAATGGGAGCTCTTTGAGGAACTTGCAGAGATGCTGAGGCAATTGAAAATCCAGCAGTCCGTTGACATGTAGCTAGGTGCACAGGAACCAAGGTTTTGACGGAGCAGTTGAGGACTTTGATGGAGCAGCAGCAGTTTGAGGAATTTGCTTGGAAGGTGCTGCTGAGGAACTTGGCCGTGAGGGCGCAGATGATGAAGCACTTGGCTTATAAGCAGGCTTCTTTTGCATTGATTTCCTCGGTTTGACCGAGACCTTCAGGGCGATGGCGCGGAATCCTCATTGAATTTCTTCACCGCTTCCTTTGCTTGCTTTGCCAATTTTGCTTGGCGTTTAGCCCATTCCTTAGGAAAGTCCTCACCGCGTTTGGCGCTAGTGGGATCAGCTATTTGGCCAGTGCCAAAGGAGCTCTTGGGCATGGAGGATTTAAAGCGAATTTCTTCATGTACTTAGGAGTTACATATCTATATTCCCTCCATTCCCGTGCCCATCTCCGCTCAATCTTCCGAATACGCACCTTGCGTTGATTTTACTTTCTTCATCCGGTGTGCGATGAGTCAGCATATATATCCTCGTGGATTTCAAACGCTGTCATAACCTCTGGTTTCTTTCCTCCCTTCTGCGGCTTCTTACCATCTGCCATTTTCTTCGATTGAGGAAATTGAACAAATGAGTTCTCTCAAGAAGTGTGCAGTTTTTCTTCGAGGAACGCTGCAAATGAGTTAAGTTGATGAGAACCTAGGGATTCAAAGAATGACATTTGTACCGTGAACAGAGTATAGGTGCGAGGAATTTGGAGAGGTCATATGCGTTCTCGGAAGGTTTTTCAAAAGAACAAGTTTGAGGATTTTGACCAGATGAGCCTTGAAGAATTTCAATAAGCGTTCTTTATCTTAGGTTCCAGAGTTGTATAGATCGAAGATCCACACAATTGAGGAATCTTGAAGAAAATCATTGCTTAGAGAAATGAGTCAAGAGATTTGAGGTGTTCATATGTGTGAAGAATTTGAAATAAACATCTTTGAAGATTTTGAAGAAAATTTGAGAATCAAAGCGAGTAAATAAAAGTAACTTTTAATTTACCCGAAGTGAAGAACACGACGAACTGAGATGAACAGTTTAGAAGTTCGTCCGTTCAGATCTTCTCCACCCTAACTTGGCAGAGGAAATCAGCTACGGCGACGGCCGAGTGAAGAAATTCCACGGTCGGCGCGAGCACGTCGGCGAAGAGGTCAAGGCAGTGAAGCTTTTCCTCACCGGCGACGATGGAATAGCGGCGGCGCTAGGGTTTCGAGGAGCTCGAGCGGGAGAGAGAGTCGGCGAAGTAAAAAGAGTGAGGAAGGGAGAGAGGGTATTTATAGCCACGGTGAAAAAGCGGATCGTCCAAGATTTAGGACGAGCGTGCCTGACCGCTTCCCTTCTCCACGACATGTGTCACACACGTCTTGTGTAGTGGAGATCGTGTGCGATCGTGGGATGCGAACGGTTTGAGCGGTAAAATCGAAGTTTGGATAAGATTCGTTTTAAAGTTCCGTTCGCAATTTC
Organism: Aegilops bicornis; assembly: GCA_021605145.1. Taxonomy (NCBI): domain Eukaryota; kingdom Viridiplantae; phylum Streptophyta; class Magnoliopsida; order Poales; family Poaceae; genus Aegilops; species Aegilops bicornis. The sequence goes on from CM038670.1 coordinate 199,224,492, forward strand.
TTCATTTGTCAAGGACACGATGAAGAATTTGAACAAGTTTCAAAGTAGAACGCACATGAAGAATTTGTGAATGGATTGGGTTGAGTATAGCATAGAGGGGGAAGGGTCCGATCACATTCACTTAGCAGAAAACGCGATTTGAAGAAATAGCCATAAGTGAATGCTGTAGAGGACATAAATCCATATATTTATATAGCCAATGAAGAAAGACAACGGAAACAGTGAAGAATTTGCATAGTTGAAGAATTTGAAAAACGAAGAATTTCAAAATTTGAGGAAAAACTCAAATTGAAGATTTTCAACTTTGGTGGTGGCGTGACCCACCGTATAAGAATGATGATTTCAGACACCGCGCATACAATTGTCGTAGGGTTACGAGAATCAAATTCTTCATTAATTTCTTCACACTTAGAGTGTTATTCTTCATTGATTGAAGAAAACGTTTCTTCATGTGTTGCACATCTAAGTCATCAATTTGCATAAGTGTTAGGATGTGTGTCCTTTTCAAAGAACATTCGAAGATTCTAAGATATTTAGCTCACACCGCAACTTGCTAAATCTCTTCTCATCCAAGGGCTTAGTGAAGATATCAGCTAGCTGTTCTCCAGTCTTCACGTGTCATGAGGACATTCACCTGAAGACTTTCAAGACATTTCTTGGGAACCCAGATTTTCTTCATAGGGGGACCGTTCCTGCAGTTAGTGCCAACATATCTAGCAAATACTTCACCATTCTGATTTTTGAACAGTTTATAGTTTGAGTCAAATGACTCATCATCAGAATGAGGAAATTCACATGTAAAGCCAGATAAGGTAGATGGATCAACTAGAGGTCCCTTTGCACTAACCCATGAAGTTTTGGGGTACTGCTCGAAGCTTCCAAAGATGTTCCATCGGCATTTAATTTCCTCTCAAATGCGATACCCTCTTTCCTAGGGTTTCGTTGAGGATCTGCTTTTTGAGCACATCACAAAGAGTCGATGCCCTTTGAGGCTTTTGTACATGCCTGTCATGTACAATTCCTTCAATCTGCATCGTCGGTGATACTAGCAATGTCCTCGTGTGAGGAATTAGTGATAGCAGAGGCAGGTGAAGAATTTATAACAGTTGAAGCATTTGAACATTCGGGTGAAGAATTAGCGATTCACGTTCAATGCACTTTAAGCATGGAGGAACAAATTCTTCTTGTGAAGCGCTGATTTGTTGAGCAAGTAATGAATCGCGCTCCTTCAAGATCTTCATAACTCGCTCTTAGCTTCTCAAGATCTTGCTTTCTTTGAAGAAATTCATAAGAAAGTTTCTCATGATCGATAAGAGAGTGTTATGATGACCTTGAAGGTTATCAAGCTTAGATCAAGTCTTTGAAGATTTTCAATCGGGGCTTGAGTGCGATCCATTTCTTCACCTAACATATCATCACTCTTATCTAGCATGTTTTGAACCTTTTCAAAAGCCCTTTGTTGTTTTATAGCAATCTTAGCAAGTTTAGAGTAGCTGGGCTTGAGATCCTCATCGATTCATTTTCACCGGATTCGTGAGGAGGTGAAATTGAGTACCTTGGCACCTTTTGCCATGAAGCAATAGGTGGGAGCGTAGTCATCGTTTTCCTCATCAGGTTTGTCGGTGAAGTCAGTTTCTTCGATGTTGAAGATGGACTTGCTAACATATGCACGTAGCAAGAGCCGGACTAGCCACACCAGATTCGGATTCTTGGACTCCTCCTCTTCCTCATTTTCCTCAGATTCAGCTTCGTGAGTCCATTTCCTTGCCAATGAATGCCAGAGCCCTTTTGGAGCTACTCATCTAGTCAGAAGAAGCATTTGAGTATATTGATGATGAAGATTTTGATGATTAAGAATATTATGATTTATTCTTTTACTTCACGTCATCGTAATCGTAATCCTTGTGTTTCTTCTTTCTTAATTCCTTTTCCCATCGAGGACAATCTTGGATATAGTGACCAGGTTTCTTGCATTTGTGGCAAAGTCTTCGCTTATAGTCACTAGATGAGGAATCACGCTTCTTGAGGATTTTCCAAAGCGACCACGTCTTGAGAATTTCTGGAATTTCTTCACGAGCGATGCTAGCTCCTCGCCAAATTCTTCAGGATCTCCAAGGCTACTACCAGATTCTTCACTCTCATTCGGTTTCAGCCTTGGCCTTGAGGCACGTGTTCTTCCATAGCCGTAACCATAGAGATCTCTCTTTTCAGCAAGCTGGAACTCGTGAGTATTTAGCCTTCGAGGATATCGGCAGGATCAAGAGACTTGTAGTCAGCTCGTTCTTGTATCATCGGTGCGAGTGTCAAATGAGGAATCAAGCGATCTTAGCAATTTCTTCACCACCTCATGGTCGGTGATGTCGGTGGCACCCAAAGTGCTTGAAGCTCATTTGAGATGTCGAGAGGCGATCGAAGGTTTGTTGAACATTTTCGTTGTCGAGTCTTTTGAAGCGGTTGAAGAGATTCGAAGAACATCAACTCGAGAGTCACGCTGAGTTGAAACACCTTCATTTACTTTGGACAGCCTGTCCTGCATTTAGTTTGGCAGATTCCAAAGCACTCACTCTTCCATATTGACCTTTGCTCGAGATGGCCACATATGATATTCTTCGCTTGAGAATCGAGTTGCTTGAATCTCTTCACATCAGCATCATTCGGAGAAAGTGTGACCGAGGAAACACCTTTTGTCACAACATACCGTAGATCGTTGTCAATTGCTTCAAGATGCATTCGCATTTTGTTCTTCCAAAGAGGGGTAGTCCGTCCCATCGAAGGTAGGACACCATGCCGAGACCTTGATCATACCTGCGGTCGACATAACTAAAACTCCGGTGGTTAAACCAAAATCACACGTAACAAGGGAGTACCTTGCTCGATACCAATTGAAAGTGCGTTATATCGACTAGAGGGGGTGAATAGGCGATTTTAGAGAATTTTACAAATTCTTCATCGAGGAATTTGCTGGTGAGGAAATTCCTTAGCGAAGAAATACATGCAGCGGAATAAGTACTCGAAGTTAGCATAACGGGTTACAAGCAAAGTCATCATGATGAAATGAAGACAATCACAGAGTACGTAAAACGTAATCACGAGGATAACACAAGATGAAGACAAACAGACTGAAGAAATTGAACTGAGGAAATTGAGAAAGTCTTCAGCCAAAGTCTTCAAACACAGATATGACAAACACTCAACACAGTTATGAGGAAATGAAAGGGTTGAGGAAATAGAACCAGTTAGGTTGGTGAAGACAATGATTTGGTAGACCAGATCCAACTGCTGTCTCGGTTGTACGTCTGGGTTGGAGCGGCCGAGTATTTAAACTCGAGGACACAGTCCGGACACCCAACATCGAGCACGCAGCTCAGACACCAAGTCCTCACCGTATTCTCCTTGAACTAAGGTCACATGACCTCGTCCAATCACTCGTGGTAAGTCTTGACGACTTCCAAACCTTCACATACTTGGTCACCCGGCAATCCACAATTCCTCTTGGATGCTCTAGACCGTGACGCCTAACCGTCTGGAAGAAGCACAGTCTTCAAAGGTAAAAAGCGTCGGATCCACGCAGGATCAATTTCTTCAGTGATGCTCAATCACTTTGGGTTTGTTGGGGTTTTGGTTTTTGGGTTTTTCCTCACTTTTGGGTTTTTCGCTCAAAGTCCTCAGAGGATGGGTTGCTCTCAAATGACAAGTGTCAAGTTCTCTCGGAGCAGCCAACCAACTAGTGGTTGTAGGGGGCGGCTATTTATAGCCTAGGGAGCAGCCCGACATGATAAGACATAAATGCCCTTCAATGATATGACCGTTAGGTGGAGATATTTTGGGGACAGCTGGCGCGCAGCACAGCAACGGTCGGAATTTGACTCTCAAATTCCTCAGGGCTATCATGTTCCTCACAGTGTAGGCAATTCGCACTGGCGAATTCCTAACTCCTCGATCGAGACAAATTCCTCGGCGACTAGAAGAGCTTCGTCTACATCCTTTGAAGAAATTGACTGAACTGTATGAGATTTCCAAAAGCTTCACTCGAAGGGATTGGTAGGTGAGGATTTTGAGTTGAGCATCAAATGGAAATTTTCCCTTAGTATTTCCTCGACCCCCTTTAACAGTACGGTGTTTCCTATGACTCAAGAAAGAGAAAATGAAACTACGAAAACAAAAGTCTTCACGCTTCATATTCCTCAAGCGAATACCAAGTCTTCAGAATCACACCAATTTCTTCACTTTCAAAGTCTTAAGAATGTCTTCAGAATATCAAATTCTTCATTTGAAGATATTCATTTTTAGGGGTCGACTTTCTCTGTAAATATCAAACTCCTCATAGACTTATAGACCTGTGTACACTTACAAACGCATCAGTTACTTAACCTATAAGTCTTCAATACACCAAAATCACTAAGGGGCACTAGATGCACTTACAAGAACAATATGTGAAAAGCTTGTAGGCATTGGATCGGTGATGGAGAATTATGCCGGATGCGGTTCATCATGTAACAGTCATAACATAGGGTGACACAGAACTAGCTCCAATTCATCAATGTAATGTAGGCATGTATTCCGAGTATAGTCATACGTGCTTATGGAAAAGAACTTGCATGACATCTTTTGTCCTACCCTCCCGTGGCAGCGGGGTCCTAATGGAAACTAAGGGATATTAAGGCCTCCTTTTAATGGAGTACGGACCAAAGCATTAACACATAGTGAATACATGAACTCCTCAAACTACGGTCAACACCGGAGTGATCCCGATTATTGTCACTTGAGGTTGCGGATCATAACACATAGTAGGTGACTATAGACTTGCAAGATAGGATCAAGAACTCACATATATTCATGAAAACATAATAGGTTCAGATCTTAAATCATGGCACTCGGGCCCTAGTGACAAGCATTAAGCATTGCAAAGTCATAGCAACATCAATCTCAGAAAATAGTGGATACTAGGGATCAAACCCTAACAAATCTAATTCGATTACATGATAAATCTCATCCAACCCATCACCGTCCAGCAAGCCTACGATGGAATTACTCACGCACGACGGTGAGAATCATGAAATTGGTGATGGAGGATGGTTGATGATGACGATGGCAACGGATTCCCCTCTCCGGAGCCCCGAACGGACTCCAGATCAGCCCTCCCGAGAGAGTTTCGGGCTTGGCGGTGACTCTATATCATAAAACGCGATGAATCTTTCTCTCTGATTTTTTTCCTCCCCGAACACGAATATATGGAGTTGGAGTTGATGTCGGTGGAGCTCCAGGGGGCCCACAAGGCAGGGGGCGCGCCCCCTACCCTCGTGGAAAGGGTGTGGGCCCCCTGGCCTTGATTCTTTTGCCAGTATTTTTTATTATTTCCAAAAATAATCTCCGTGGAGTTTCAGGTCATTCCGAGAACTTTTGTTTCTGCACATAAATAACACCATGGCAATTCTACTGAAAACAGCGTCGGTTCGGATTAGTTCCATTCAAATCATCCAAGTTAGAGTCCAAAACAAGGGCAAAAGTGTTTGGAAAACTAGATACGTTGGAGGCGTATCAGAGGTATGGTTTCTCAGAGCAACAAATATCCAGGCAGCATATGTGGATCACGTCCCATTTTTGTTCTCTTTAGCCACCTTTTTCCTATGTGAGGACAACAAACCCATCGACCCGGTCATTCTCTATTGCGTTGTCATGCCTTTCTACCCTTTTCAACCAAGAGACACGAGACTCGTTCCTTAGCTACTGATTTTCCCCTTTTCAGCCTAGATGCGGGTTCGATGCCTAGTCTCTTGGGCAAGATCTGCCTCCTTCCTTTCCTTATTCAACCCAGACATGGATTAGTCTGCATGAAGTAGGGTTTCCTTTAATAGTGCAAGCTAAGGTTTTCGTCTGCGTGACCAGCAGAGCAGAGATAGCCAATCGGGAAGTGGTGGAGTTGAAAAAGATCCACATGTAGCGACATGGCAGATGGGGCAATAGAACAAGGGTATGGTTCGAAAAGAGGTAGCATAGGGTCGGCGGGAAGTGGCTTCGCTCGTGGTCGTCATCCTCTGCACACACTACGACAACGAGCTTGGGGACGGAGGCCATCCCGCGTGGGCGCTAGGTCTGAGAGGACGGCCTTGTCGTCAGTGCGTGACCTCGCTCGACGCCGACGAGTCGTCAATGCTGCACGTCCTTTTCTTCCCCGGCGGATCTGTGATCACCGGGGAAGAGGGAGAGAGAGGTCGTCTTTTTTAGATCTGGAGAGAGGGTGATAGTGTGAGAAGCAAGTGGGCAGCCCTTAGCAAGAAAGAGCTGAAGCTACAGCCTATATATCTTTTTTATACTACTAGTACTAGAGGTGGAGTAGTGGTAGAGTAGTTTATATTTTCTCTACATACATTACCAGTTAGTCGTGCTTGAAAACTGAACGACACGCCATTAAAAAAAGGTCAATAACTAAAGCGGCACCTCGGGCCAACGCGGCCATATCGTATTTGCATGATAAATTATACACCATGTTTCGTTGACATGTGGTCCCGTTCCAACATGTCAGTGAGACGATGGCGAGTCCTTCTGTACAATTTCCGAACGGACGTCTATGTAGGCCGGGGCGCCTCTTTATGTACCGTGGCAACCGTCCACCGACTCTTCGCCTTTCCCTCTCGATTTGGAACTGCCGTCGCACGCTCTTCCTCCCACCTCCATTTGCCTTCACCCTTCCATCTCCCATTGTTTGACCGTCTTCTCCATGGAGGGAACAGGCCGGAAACGACCCCGTGTCAGGACCCCGATCCTAAGTCACACCGATCTAGCATGTAACACATCATATCACTTTGCGGCCTCACGCACGGTATTCCCACGGGTGTCGCCTTACCATGGCCCGGGACCGTTTGCGTCTTTTGGCTCACGTATATGATAGTGTCGCTAGCATCCATATGACAAAGAACCCGGGCCGACATGGCTAGTCGTGAACCCCAAAGCGGCGCTAACCTATGGGGACAGGCATACATGAATCACATCGAGCATGTCGGTCATCAACGGATATATTCGGGCTGTAGCACTGGGCTAACAGGACTCCGGTATCCCGGGCTGTAGCAGGCTAGGCAGGACTCCGAATAACACCGCGTGACATTTCCCCGAAGGGACAGACACAGGAACGAAGTGAAACACATGCCGGCCAGTCAAGTGTCCAAGCAGTAGTGCTGGGCTAGCAGGACTCCGGTGAACCGGGCTGTAGCGGACTACTATCGCTCAAAATCACGAGACTACATTTCCCCATATGAGAGGCTGCCAAGGATAAACAACTAGTTTGTCGGATCCCACACATACCAAGCATTTCAAACATACACACATTATGCTCAATATGCGTAGATACAACATGGCATCACAACATAACTCTATGACTCAAATATTATTCATTAGGCTCAAGAGCGAGATATTACAAACATGGGTCTCATGACCCAACACTCGAAACATACAAGTCAAAGCACAAGCGGAAGCTAATCATGTCTGAAAGTACGCATAACTATAAATGAAAAAGGCCGAGAAGCCCGACTATCTATCGAGATCCTGCCAAGGCACAAGATCGTAGCTGAGGTAACAAGCTAAACGTCAAGTCCAAGCGGAACTACTAAGCGAGACCGACGTCTCTCTGCAAAAACATAAAATAAGCAAACGTGAGTACAATTGTACTCAAGAAGACTTACATCGTAACTAACTACATATGCATCAAGATCAAGGGGGTGGTGGAGTTTGACCGCAGCAAGCCAGCTTTGACCCGGTGGCTATCCTGAACTACATTTGCAAGTAACTCTTTTGAGGTGGCGCACACGAGTCCACATATTCACCATGTCAATACACCACTATGGACCCGCCTCCGTCTCCCTACGAGAACGCCATCCATAGCACTCACGCTTATCTTGCGCATTTTAGAGTATCCACTTTCACTTGTCTATGAACCGATATAGGCAATCCAGAAGTCCTTCTCCGTGGACACGGCTATTCGAATAGATCATATTAAACCCTGCAGGGTGTACTTCTTCACACACGCTCACCACTTACCGCGTTTACACGACATGTACTCGGCAACCTTCAAGCGGAAGCCCAACGTGGGTGTCGGCCACGGCCTACCTAAACACTCAAGTCCCTAGTCCGGGTTTATCGCCTATTCGGTTCCATCCGCAGGAGTCCGGCCGAGGTTTCCCATTCGGCCCCGAACGATGTGTACAGGGTTCCCGAGACACCAAACGGGCGAATCGGTACACCGGGCCACGGTGCCTACCGCAACACAACCCACCCCTAAGGTCAGCGTTGCGTGCGGCCCCCAGCATGCTACAAACACCAGAAACTACTTGCAACTCCCGGACTGAGGACAAGGGTGGTCAAGAAGCCGAGAGGGTCCATTGGTTTCGGGCCCAATGCGTGGTAGTAGCTGTTTCATGGATCACAAACACAGAACTCAGTTCCTGAGGACGGCTGCGATGAGACAACCCACCATGTACTCCTACATGGCCTCTCACCGCTACCTTTACCAAATCGTGTTCACACACTTAGCTCACACACAATAGGACATGTTCACACAACCATTCCAATTCATTCCCGATGAATCAGACCCGACTCAACTCTAAGCAAGAGCAGGCATGACAACAAGCTTAAATGAGTAGGCACAACATGGCTCAAACAATTCCTACTCATGCTAGTGGGTTTCATCTAATTCTTGTGGAATGACAGGTCATGCAAAGGATCAAGGGTTCAGCTACCGCAGCAAATAACACATGAGTCGTTGTTGTCCTAATGCAATAAAATAGAGCAGGAGCGAGAGAGTGGGATTGTATCGGAATGAACAAGGGGGTTTTGCTTGCCTGGCACTTCTGAAGATAATAGTTCTTCATCGGTGTCATTGAATAATCATCGTCGGTACATCGTCTCACCGGAGGGACAATTACCGGCAAACAAGAGAGAGCACAATCAATGCAATGCACATATATGATGCATGATCATGTTAAGGTACTGAATTCACCTAATGCAATAATAATCCAAGTTAGTTGAAGTGGAATTCAAACAAGGTTGAATTCCAACTCCAAATGCTATTTCATAAATTACCCTAATCATGATTCATCCTATTCAGTGATGTTAACTTGTTCAAACATGCATGATCATGGCATAAACAGATTCTTCATATTTTTCTGATCATTTTTCATATATAAATTATTTCCATCCGAGTTACGGTTGAATTTATATGATTTTTAGAAGTTTAGAGTATTTCCTGAAATTTACTGAATTAAATTAAATCTAGAAACCTAGTTATTGCGTCAGCCTGACGTCAATGTGACGTCAGCCGGGTCAATGGGTCGCTGTCCAGGTCAACTCGACGCTGGGACCCACTGGTCGATGAGTTAGTTTAACTAACTAGGTTACATTAGTGCTAACCCGGTTAGTTAGTGGCGGGCCCACTCGTCGATGACCTGTGGGGTCAAATCCTGGTCAACCCGGCTAATCCACCGGCGGCTTGACGCCGACGTCAACGCGGCGGAGCAAGTGCTTTTGATTGTTCCGGCCACCAAATGGGGCGCGGAAAGCAGCTAGGAGGAGCTGGGGAGGAGCCGAAGCTTTTGGTGGAGGGGTTTGAGCTCGGGGCGGCCGGAATCGACGCCGGGCGACCTATCTGCGGCCGCCGAGCTCAGGCGAGCTTCGGGCTCGGCCTTGCGGCGCACTAGAGGGAAAAACGGAGGGGCTCTGGGTCCCTGGTGCTGCATGTGAGGGCGGTGGTGAGGTTGGCTTGGTCATTGGGGCTCCAGCCACGTCGGCGACGAGGCACGGCGGGCGAAGCCGGCCGTAGTGGAGACGGTGGCTAGAGGAGGGAACGAGTCGGGAAGAGGGGAAATAACTCGGGGGCTCACCGTGAGTGCGATGATGGCATCGGCGAGCTCGGGGGGGCACCGGAGCCGATGAATTCGACGGCGAGGTCCGGCGGGTCCGGGAAGGGGGAAAATGGTGGGGCGGCGCCTCGGGGCGCTCCGGCGTCGGGAGGCTCGGTGAGGAGGGAAGAGAGGGCTCGGCGGAGCTCGGGGGCATGTCGGAGAGGAGAGGGGGTGGCGGTGGCCGCGGGTATGGCGAACGGCGGCGACGAACTCGTTCGGGTTCGGCAGAGAGAGCGAGACAGAGGAGAGGGAGGGCGTTCTGGAGAGAGGAGAGGGCCGAGGGGGCACGGGGCGTCGTCGTGGCGTCTCCGGACGTCGAGGGGGAGCCAGCAAAGCAGCGGGGAGGAGCCTGGCGAGCTCGGCTGATCGCCAGTCCCTCCTCTCGCCTCTTGGCAGAGGTAGGAGACGAGCGGCATGGCGGTTGGTGGCTGGGCCACCAACCGGCCAGCGAGCGAGAGGAAGTTGGGCGGATCGGACGCATGGTAGGTGGGCTGCAGGTAAATGGCCAGTAATCCTTCTCTCTCTTTCTTTATTATTTCTATTTTCTGTTTGTTTTAGTTTAGTAAAATACCAAACCATTTAAATAAATCCTGAAAATAATTGTGGGCATTAACTAAATTATTACAGAGGCCCTTAACTATTTTCAGAATTGTTGGAGCATTTAAAAATAATAATAGTATTTAAATGCCCCAATTCAAATACAATATGGTTTATTCAAAAATCCAAAATGCCTTGGAAAAATATCCATCACCTCTGGATATGGTTTTCACCTTTTTCCATTAATCATGAACATTTTTGCAAACCACTTTGGGTTTTTGAAAATATTTTTGAATTTAAACCTATTTGAATTGCTTTAGTGCTAGGACTTGATCATCCCCATTTCAAATTTCATGGAAATTAAACATGATGCATGGATGCAATGCTACTAGTTACAAGCAAGCTCTAGAGTTGATGCTGGGCTGTGACAACTCACCCCCACTAAACAAGAATCTCGCCCCGAGATTCAAGACGTGAGGTAAGAGGAAAAGGGGGGTCACAAACTAACACAATCTCCATGATCCATTTGCCCTTCGCGAAGATGTTGATTCATTCCATCATCTTGGTCTTGACGTCGTCGCGTTCGAGATCTGGACCCGACACGACAACAGAAGGAAAGGAAAACCCTACATGAGTCGATCTTCATGAAGATCAAGTAAACATGATCAACTCACTTGACCGAGACGGTGACACATCTCGAGTTGAGACACAAAATACATCGAGAGGAATGGAAGAGCAACAACGGGGTTTGATTGGTGGCAACAATTCCACGCTTAGGGAGATGGTGGATGGTGTCAAGGTGGCGAGAAAATATTTGCCATGATTCAATAGCGGGGCACCTCAGGGGAGGTGACGCGAGGAACTATTCCCTTAAGTGGCAAAAAGAATTACTTTTGATACAGAGATCATTGAAACTCTTCATACTAGCCTAAGGCAATTCACAATGATCGTTTGGCGGAGTGCAAAGGAATGGTACACCCGGACTAAAATGGATGATGTGGGCTACCTTGTTGAAGACAACGCAATGGATGATTTTTGCTTATCATCGGAGGTGGAGGGGGCCTAGGGTAAGTCCACTTTTGAAAATGAACCTGGACAAGAATTACTAAGAAGGCAGCCCATAGTGAAATGGCATAAGGACGGTGCAAGCTGGGAACGAAATGCAACTGTTGGAATGTTCCAACCATCATATCTGCCTGAGATTCAGATCCGATTGGTAGTAGGATACTTCAGACTCAAGCATGTCCGAAAAGAAAATTTGCAACACAATTCGACGAGATGGCGCTATGCGAGAATCTCGGGATATGAACTACGATAGCAAGCTCCAAAACATGAGCTGGTTTTGCTACAAACACGTGAACACGTTGTCCTAGACAAGCATGACCACATGGTAGTCTTATAATAAAACACTACCGAAGTTCGTGTGGGGAACCATAATCAAGGATATTGAAGTCCCGGTATAAGCCGCGGTCTTAAGAAGGAACTTCTTCTCCTTGAACAAACCAATCAGTGGCTTGGTGTGCTATGGAATTCATATGAAATGACGATGATCAGTCTGTCATGCCATAGAATACTTCGCACGTGCATGACTGACTTGGGACGATTCCAGAGGAGGCAAAACAAACCCTTCTCAAATTCATGGCGGCAACTTACACCTAAAATACATAAATTCGAGGAAGTCTCTTCAACCATCCAAGCATAAGCTTCATGAACGGCACACGAAGGAATGCTTACACAATTTTCCAACACTAGGTTGATGTTCAACACGACTCATGGGGAGACGAAATGCTCTTGATGGGCTCAACAGCAAAGAACTCATCGGAATTTCCATATCACTTTGGACTTCCACCATCATGTGAACACGGTGATAGCATTGGTCGGACCAAAAGATATAATGGTGTATGCTCGAGGATCAACCACGAGTAAGACAACATTACGAATATCGTTGGTTCTGATTTGACTTGACAATGGCCCATACTCAAATCAAAGAATTGGTAGGACGATAGATCCAACAACCGATCACGAGGACCCATCGATGAAGATATCATCTTTCTTCAACACACACTTCACAAGAATATCCCTTTGGATCGAACTAAGTTAGGCAAGCTTTTATCTTCCAACTCTCCAAGTTGTTGTTTGGCTTTAACCAACTAGCTCAGGGGTATCCAACACAGATTCTTGGAGAAGGAGTGGTTTACAGGAAAACCAACTTGATCACGAGCCCAACACAACAGTCAGGAAACAACCCGGTAACACTTCCAAGAAGATATTTGGAAAGTCACGAACCACCGGTATGTTACTAAGCTCGAGAACAATCTTGCTTTTGAGGGCAAGACGATATGATCGAATGAGTGAGGACTTGACACAATCCTAACTCATCAATCGAAGTGTGCACCATAAGTAAGGACTAGGTAGCACAATCTATCTTAGAATGATGATTTAATAACCAACACGCTAAGAATGAGAATATTGTCCATTTACCACCAAGCAACGAGTGGCTCGGAGTATTGATTTCACACATCACAACTCATTTGTCGGCATTCCGGTTACAACAACACGGGACCGAGGAATGAATAATGATAGCGAGAGTATCACTGCATCAAGAATTCATAAGAGGTTGTGCAATTCCCATGACATTCTTGACATAAGATGGCAATACTTCAGGGTGGAACAGATTCAAAAGCTGAATTGGCATTTTGATCTGCGGGATACAACTACTTTGACCCAATCCTAGAAATGGATGAGGTATCGAGTTTGTTTCTCCTAGTCATTCTAGAACGAGAATGGCTTGACGGACCACAAGGATAAAATGCATTGATGACGAGTGCACGCCTACTCCTGACTATCAATTGATAGACGAAGGTCGGAATGCAACTGAAGAGAGCAACTCAGAGGAACATATAATTTTCTGAGTTGTGGATGCATGGATTAGTATGTCGAGCAAACTCAACATTTCTTCCGGATAACCCATGCAGAAAAGTAGAATTGGCAGATTCACAGTATAAATGGAGTACTCCTCAAGAGCACTCTGGTTGTGATCTTTTGGTTCAATAAACTTCTGCCATAAGCGGTTCGTAGTATTTGGAAGAAGGAAATACCACGGACCTCGAGGACTATCGCAAGGTTACTAATATCCTAAAGGCACTAGCAAATACTAACAACATGAATGTAGGTAGGGTGAATCTCGGATTCAGAAACTCAGGAGTAGAATACCTACTACTAAATGGCATCACGGGATGCTTTCAAGAATAACGGCCAGAATCATCACACCGGGGATACAAAAGCATTGCTAAATTGCTAGGTGACTTCCTAAACACTTAGGGTCATAATAATAGTCCCAACATATGTGTCGAGGCAACAGAGTACCTCAACCGACTGGTTAGTGTGCTTATTCTGACCAAAAGGACATTGGAAACGGAAGGAAAGGATTTGCAAATGCATCAGACTAATTAGAGACCTGGGATGACTCGGACAGCATAACGGCTGTAAATGCTCAAAATGATTTGAGACATCCTGCAAAAATGGTGGCATAACCACTCAACAACATCATAACAAGATTATGAGATCAACAGTTATCATACAGGAGTAGTAAGAACTGATCTGAGGATTAAAACCAACAATCTTAAAGGTCTAAGGATTAGTAACACGTCATCACGATAGATAGATGAGAAGCCTAGTTCTTAAACCCGTAGAAGAAAAGAGGATGACTCGGATCGAAGGCCATGAGGTATAAGGAGTAAAAAGAGCCTTACGTTCCTTCCACAATCAATTCCCTTACATAACTAAAGCATTTCTAGACACAACTTCACCGGTTTGGCTTGGTAATCCCTCTGAACAAAGCTCGATACCAACGCTGTCAGACCCCGATCCTAAGTCACACCGATCTAGCATGTAACACATCATATCACTTTGCGGCCTCACGCACGGTATTCCCACGGTGTCGCCTTACCATGGCCCGGGACCGTTTGCGTCTTTTGGCTCACGTATATGAAAGTGTCGCTAGCATCCATATGACAAAAGAACCCGGGCCGACATGGCTGAGTCGTGAACCCCAAAGCGGCGCTTAACCTATGGGGACAGGCATACATGAATCACATCGAGCATGTCGGTCATCAACGTATATATTCGGGCTGTAGCACTTTGGGCTAACAGGACTCCGGTATCCCGGTAGCAGGCTAAGCGAGGACTCGAATAACACCGCGTGACATTTCCCGAAGAACGAGACATATAGGAACGAAGTGAAACACATGCCGGCCGATCAAGTGTCCAAGCGGTAGTCTTTGGGCTAGCGGGACTCCGGTGAACCGGGTACATGGCGGACTACTATCGCTCGTAATCACGAGACTACATTTCCCCATATGAGAGGCTGCCAAGGATAAACAACTAGTTTGTCGGATCCCACACATACCAAGCATTTCAAACATACACACATTATGCTCAATATGCGTAGATACAACATGGCATCACAACATAACTCTACGACTCAAATATTATTCATTAGGCTCCGAAGAGCGAGATATTACAAACATGGGTCTCATGACCCAACACTCGTGAGCATACAAGTCAAAGCACAAGCGGAAGCTAATCATGTCCGAAAGTACGCATAACTATAAATGAAAAAGGCCGAGAAGCGACTATCTATCGAGATCCTGCCAAGGCACAAGATCGTAGCCGAGGTAACAAGCTAAACGTCGAAGTCCAAGCGGAACTACTAAGCGACCGACGCGTCTCTCTGCAAAACATAAAATAAGCAAACGTGAGTACAATTGTACTCAGCAAGACTTACATCGAACTAACTACATATGCATCGATATCAAGGGGGTGGTGGAGTTTGACCGCAGCAAGCCAGCTTTGACCCGGTGGCTATCCCGAACTACGACCGCAAGTAACTCTTTTGAGGTGGCGCTGCAGTCCACATATTCACCATGTCAATACACCACTATGGACCCGCTCCCGTCTCCCTACGAGAACGCCATCCATAGCACTCACGCTTATCTTGCGCATTTTAGAGTATCCACTTTCACTTGTCTATGAACCGATATAGGCAATCCGAAGTCCTTCTCCGTGGACACGGCTATTCGAATAGATCATATTAAACCCTGCAGGGTGTACTTCTTCACACACGCTCACCACTTACCGCCGTTTACCACGACATGTACTCGGCAACCTTCAAGCGGAAGCCCAACGTGGGTGTCGGCCACGGCCTACCTAAACACTCAAGTCCCTAGTCCGGGTTTATCGCCTATTCGGGTTCCATCCGCAGGAGTCCGGCCGAGGTTTCCCATACGGCCCCGAACGATGTGTACAGGGTTCCCGAGACACCAAACGCAGGCGAATCGGTACACCGGGCCACGGTGCCTACCGCAACACAACCCACCCCTAAGGTCAGCGTTGCGTGCCCCCAAAGATGCTACAAACACCGAAACTACTTGCAACTCCCTGACCGAGGACAAGGGTGGTCAAGAAGCCGAGAGGGTCCATTGGTTTCGGGCCCAATGCGTGGTAGTAGCTGTTTCATGGATCACAAACACAGAACTCAGTTCCTGAGGACGGCTGCGATGAGACAACCCACCATGTACTCCTACATGGCCTCTCACCGCTACCTTTACCAAATCGTGTTCACACACTTAGCTCACACACAATAGGACATGTTCACACAACCATTCCAATTCATTCCCGATGAATCAGACCCGACTCAACTCTAAGCAGTAGCAGGCATGACAACAAGCTTAAATGAGTAGGCACAACATGGCTCAAACAATTCCTACTCATGCTAGTGGGTTTCATCTAATTACTGTGGAATGACAGGTCATGCAAAGGATCAAGGGGTTCAGCTACCGCAGCAAATAACACATGAGTCGTTGTTGTCCTAATGCAATAAAATAGAGCAGGAGCGAGAGAGTGGGATTGTATCGGAATGAACAAGGGGTTTTGCTTGCACAGCACTTCAAGATAATAGTTCTTCATCGGTGTCATTGAATAATCATCGCTTGACATCGTCTACCGGGAGGGGACAATTACCGGCAAACAAGAGAGAGCACAATCAATGCAATGCACATATATGATGCATGATCATGTTAAGGTACTGAATTCACCTAATGCAATAATAATCCAAGTTAGTTGAAGTGGAATTCAAACAAGGTTGAATTCCAACTCCAAATGCTATTTCATAAATTACCCTAATCATGATTCATCCTATTCAGTGATGTTAACTTGTTCAAACATGCATGATCATGGCATAAACAGATTCTTCAAAAATATCTGATCATTTTTCATATATAAATTATTTCCATCCGAGTTACGGTTGAATTTATATGATTTTTAGAAGTTTAGAGTATTTCCTGAAATTTACTGAATTAAATTAAATCTAGAAACCTAGTTATTGCGTCAGCCTGACGTCAATGTGACGTCAGCGGGTCAACTGGGTCGCTGTCCAGGTCAAATCTGACGCTGGGACCCACTGGTCAGTAGTTAGTTTAACTAACTAGGTTCGGTTAGTGCTAACCCGGTTAGTTAGTGGCCGGGCCCACTTTCGTCGATGACCGAGGGTCAAATCCTGGTCAACCCGGCTAATCCACCGGCTTGACGCCGGCGACGTCAACGCAGCGGAGCAAGTGCTTTTGATTGTTCCGCCACCAAATGGGGCGCGGAAAGCAGCTAGGAGGAGCCGGGAGGAGCCAAGCTTTTGGTGGAGGGTTTGAGCTCGGGCGGCCGGAATCGACGCCCGTGGCGACCTATCGCCGCCGGAGCTCGGGCGAGCTTCGGGCTCGGCAGCTGCAGCGCACTAGAGGGAAAATGGAGGTGCTACGGGTCCCTGGTGCTGCGGTGAGGGCGGTGGTGAGGTTGGCTTCGGGTCATTGGGGCTCCAGCCACGCCGGCGACGAGGCACGGCGGCGGCGAGCTTCGGCCGTAGTGGAGACGGTGGCTAGAGGAGGGGAACGAGTCGGGGAAGAGGGGGAAATAACTCGGGGGCTCACCGTGAGTGCGATGATGGCATCGGCGAGCTCGGGGGGGCACCGGAGCCGATGAATTGACGGGCGAGGTCCCAAGGGTCCGGAAGGGGAAAATGGTGGGCGGCGCCTCGGGCGCCGGCGTCAGGAGGCTTCGGTGAGGAGGAAGAGAGGGCTCGTGCTTCGGGGCATGTCGGAGAGGAGAGGGGTGGCGATGGCCGCGGGTATGGCGAACGGCGGCGACGAACTCGTTCGGGTTCGGCAGAGAGAGCGAGACAGAGGAGAGGGAGGGCGTTCTGGAGAGAGGAGAGGGCCGAGGGGGCACGGGGCGTCGTCGTGGCGTCTCCGGACGTCGAGGGGGAGCCAGGCAGGCGAGCAGGAGGAGCCTGGCGAGCTCGGCCAAGTGCCGCCAGTCCCTCCTCTCGCCCTCTTGGCAGAGGTAGGAGACGAAGCGGCGTGGCGGTTGGTGGGTGGGCCACCAACCGGGCCACGAGCGAGAGGGGGGGAAGTTGGGCGGATCGGACGCATGGTAGGTGGGCTGCAGGTAAATGGCCAGTAATCCTTCTCTCTCTCTTTCTTTATTATTTCTATTTTCTGTTTGTTTTAGTTTAGTAAAATACCAAACCATTTAAATAAATCCTGAAAATAATTGTGGGCATTAACTAAATTATTACAGAGGCCCTTAACTATTTTCAGAATTGTTGGAGCATTTAAAAATAATATTAATAGTATTTAAATGCCCCAATTCAAATACAATATGGTTTATTCAAAAATCCAAAATGCCTTGGAAAAATATCCATCACCTCTGGATATGGTTTTCACCTTTTTCCATTAATCATGAACATTTTTGCAAACCACTTTGGGTTTTTGAATATTTTTGAATTTAAACCTATTTGAATTGCTTTAGTGCTAGGACTTGATCATCCCCATTTCAAATTTCATGGAAATTAAACATGATGCATGGATGCAATGCTACTAGTTACAAGCAAGCTCTAGAGTTGATCTGGGGCTGTGACACCCCGTTATTCTTGCCCCGATCTGAAAGATGACGTGGTGGAGGAACTCATTGATCGGTGTGACGTCATCACCTCGGCTAGCATGGCAGGTTCGTTCAAGACCATTCTCGACTCAACTAATAACATCTTACAAGGAACCCAATGGTCCAGGAGCGGTTTGATCTCCCCTATCTTCTTCACCATGACCCTGGTCACTGGCGCACGGACGACGCAGGCCTCGCCTTGTGCAAGTTGATGCTGCTTGATAATGATACGTGTGATGTTAAGATGCCATCGCTTGAGGGTAAGGCTTGGGTAGGCGCAAATAGAGATTGGGTATGTGTACACTCGTCACCGGGTTCCACTTCCAAAAATCTCAGACTGCCCAGAGGTTGAGCACACCGGTATTCTATGTACATTCAACTACAATCATGGTGACTATCGTTTATGGAAGATAGCAATTTGTCGAGTTCCCAACCGCTCTTGGGATTACACAAACTATGAAGTTGTTGCTATCTTCGACAAGCTTGTTGCCGTCCTTACTTCCACGCCTCGATGGATATTGCTCAAAAATCAATTTCTGTACACGGATGAGTATTGTGATGCAATTCAATACGAGGGTCTTGTGTTTGCTGCCACCACTCGTGGCACTGTTTTTTGCATGGAATCCTTATGCTTTCGGTACGTTTGTCTTCCACCGTAATTATAATTGTTTCATCCACATGCATGCGGTTAGCTAGTTTCCCTTTGCTAATTAACCTTCTTGTGTTTCCAGGGTCCTGTGAACATTCCACCACCTATACTTGGAAATTTTTATAACCAAGGGGGAGATGACGATGACGATGATCACGAGCATGAGGACCCATATACTCAGTGGCGCCTGGCAACTTATTCCGATGGATCACCTCTTCTTGTCTCTATACAGGGAACTGCTGATGTTACTAAGGAAGCAGGTGTTGTCTCAAATGGTCACACTCTTCGGATCTATTCCAACATCCGTTGCAGGGTATTCGGGATGGATACTATTGTGCTAGCGCCAACACCTTTTCCCTGGTTTAGTATTGATACTCTTGGAGGAAACTCGCTCTTCCTTGGAGAAAACTATCCAATGATGATGAAAGGCGATCCAGCTACTATTGACACAACATTACTACCATTTATGAGAAGCAACTGTATCTATACCTCGGACATTGCTATGGTTCCCTACCGTGGCTATCACTATATGCGTCCTGACATAGGCCACTTCAGCCTGGATAATCAGTCCTGCGTTGGTCTCGAGATTGACACTAGCTGCCCCTTCCCAGTGAATCACTTCTGGTTCAAATCAAGCGTTTCCAACGCCAACGAGTGGTTGAGCTGAAGTTCATTTCATTGCTTGTTATATGTCGTGTGATGAAAACTTTAGTATTTATAATGTATCCTCGTTGTTGTTATGGGTTGATGACCTGTTGTATGTAATAAAATGATATGCCTGTGATAAACTTACTAAATTTATGAATGGCTTTCGAGTCGCTTCTCTGAGTGGGTGCTGCGACGAGGCAAAAAAATATTTTCCGAATACATAATTGTACGTGCATTGCAACAGGTTATCGGATGAGTCCAATCAACAATAGTACTACTATTTGTACTAGCTTCACATGCTTCGCGCGTCGGGTGGGTGTTTTTACTGTAGCTGCAAATCCCACCATCCTAGGTCCTCGGATGAGTCCAGTAGAAATTGCATTCTGATGTTTGGGTTCAAACTTTCAAAAGAGCTGCACTATCTCTACGTCTACGTATACGTAATACAACAAGTTTTAAACTTGAGACCAGACACCCACCCTCACAAAGAACACTTTTTAACCTAGCACAGACTCTAGGAAATTTGACTACAGTGTGAGGTGGGCCATATGTTAATGTGCTCGCTGTACGTAACCAACACCTCGAATCCTCGATATATAGTAGGGTGGCATGGGCCAGAACAAGCATTCACGTCCAGGAGTACGGCACACGCCACCAGCACGACTTCCATCTGACACCATATTTCTTGGAGTCCGTGCTACAACTATCTCTTCAACCTCCTCATTTATCTAACTCAGCCATCGCGCGTCGGTCAAGGTGGGGGTTTGCCGATAGTCCGTTTCCTCAACTGCGGTCCCACTTGTAAGGCCAACTCCAACGCACTACCCCAAACGGACCTCCGTTTTGCCCGGATTCTGTCCATTTGGGTAGGGCAATGGGGTCGTGTCCGGGCCATTTCTCGAATGTGGTGGTCGTGCGCCCTACGCTCGGACGCATCCCGACCGCGTACATTTTTCTTTGCAAACACATATCTTTTTTCATCATTGATTTTTGGTACTTGGAAATACATCAGCAAAATTTGACTAGAAAAGCAAGACCAAAGAAAACAAGAACCACAAGAATACATTTTAGAAGATATCCAACTTCCATAACTGCTCCTGTAAGTTGGATTAGTGTCTTCTCGATGCATTCATTGTTGATCTGCGGAGGCTCGATCTTACGTGCTTCTTTCTTCTTCGAGTGTAAAGAAGTAGACGATTCTTCCTCGCATCTTGTCTCATGTCTAGCCTCTATTCTATCAATAAGTGCATTAGTCTCATCTCTAGCCTCTATGTAGCTATAAGTGTTAGAACATCTACTAAATTGCGCTCTATCAATATATTGATGTACTCTTCTTTCCAATACCATAACTTGCATCCATTCTACACAATAAATTTTTAAGTTAGCACAACTAGTCTAATCCGAGAGCACAACCGAAGCTAAAGTAGCACATACCCCATTGGTTGAGCACTTGATGAACACCCATCCGGGATGTTCCGGCATTGTAGACATGCGGTGCAAGACCTTCTTTGGGCAGTCATCGCATGTAATGAGTGGCAACGGTGCACCGACGAGCTTTTGGGCCAACACCAAGCCCGGCCGACCGCCATTCACGTATCTGCCGGCGGACCGCCGGCGGTGTAGATCCGAGCGGCTAGAGGAGGAGTCAGTACCTACATGCGTCCTTGCGGCCTTGACGAAGCCTTTCGGCCCGATGCCCGGCCATTCCATGGCGCGGCACGGCCTCCCACAGCCGGGCGAACTCAAGCCCGACTTGATCCGCTCCAAATCCGGCCCCGGGTGCGCAAACTATGTAGCCATGGTTGGGTAGCTCCGGGGCATCGAGGGAAAGGGGGTTGAGCGAGCGCGCGTCCGAGCTGCACGCGCTGGACTTGGCCTAGCGGCGTGGCGGACCAACCGTGTGGGGGGTCAAGCCATCCCGCGCAGGCGCTAGGTCTAACAGGACGGTCTTGTCGTCAGTGTGTGACCTCTGTGCAAACCGTCCGCTCCCCACTAGCCTCTTCTTTGACATGTGGTCTCGTACCAACATGTCAGTGAGACGACGGAGAGTCCTTTGTACAATTTCCGAACGGACGTCTATGTAGGCCAGGGCACCTCTTCGTGTATCGTGGCAACCGTCTCTTCGCCTTTCCCTCTCGATTTGGAACTGTTGTCGCATGCTCTTCCTCCCTCCTCCATTTGCCTTCACTCTTCCTTCTGCCATTGTTTGATCGTATTCTCCATGGAGGGAGCAGGCCGGAAACAACCCCATTATTCTTGCCCCGATCTGAATGATGACATGGTGGAGGAACTCATTGATCGGTGCGACATCATCACCTCGACTAGCATGGCAGGTTCGTTCAAGACCATTCTCGACTCAACTAATAACATCATTACAACAAACCCAAGGGTCCAGGAGCAGTTTGATCTCCACTATCTTCTTCACCGTGACCCCGCTGACTAGCACGCGGACGACGGAGGCCTCGCCTTGTGCAAGTTAGTGTCGCTTGATAATGATACGTGTGATGTTAAGATGCCATCGCTTGAGGGTAAGGCTTGGGCAGGCACAAATGGAGATTGGGTTGTTTATATTGGGTACAACTGCGAGTGGGAACTTGTGAATGTGTACACTCATCACCGGGTTCCACTTCCAAAAAGCTCAGACTGCCCAGAGGTTGAGCACACCGGTATTCTACGTGCGTTCAACTACGATCATGGTGACTGTCGTCTACAGAAGATAACAATTTGTCAAGTTCCCGACCGCTCTTGGGATTTAATGGACTATGGAGTTGTTGCTATTTTCGACTAGCTTGTTGCCTTCCTTCATAGTTCGACTGGAAGGATATTGCTCAAAAATCAGTTTCTATACACGGATGTGTACTGTGATGCAATTCAATACGAGGGTCTTGTGTTTGCTGCCACCACTCATTAGCCTTTGTTTTGCATGGAATCCTTATGCTTTCGGTACGTTTGTCTTCCACCATAATTATAATTGTTTCATCCATATGCATGTGGGTTAGCTAGTTTCCCTTTACTAATTAACCTTCTTGTGTTTCCAAGGTCCTGTGAACATTCCACCACCTATACTTGATAATTTCTATAACCAAGGGGGAGATGACGACGATGATGATCACGAGCGTGAGGACCCATATACTCAGTGGCGCCTGGCAAGTTATTCTGATGGATCACCTCTTCTTGTCTGTATACAGGGCATCACTGATGTTACTAAGGAAGCAGGTGTTGTCTCCCATGGTCGCACTCTCCGGACCTATTCCAACATCCGTTGCAGGGTATTCAGGATGGATACTACTGTGCTAGCGCCAACACCTTCTCCCTGGTTTAGTATTGATACTCTCGGAGGAAACTCGCTCTTCCTTGGACAAAACTAGCCAATCATGGTGAAAGGCGATCCAGCTGCTATTGACACAACGTTACTACCATTTATGAGAAGCACATGTATCTATACCTCGGACATTGCTATGCTTCCCTACCGTGGCTATCACAATATGGGTCATGAAATAGGCCGCTTCAGCCGGATGATCAGTCCTGCGTTGGTCTCGAGATTGACAGTAGCTGGCCCTTCTGAGACAAACTCTTCTGGTTCAAAGCAAGTGTTTCCAACGCCGAGGATTGGTTGAGCTGAAGTTCATTTCATTGCTTGTTATTTTTGTGTCATGATAACTTTAGTATTTACTTGAATGTTTTGTTGGAACTAATCTATAATCCAACATGTATCCTCGTTGTCATTGTGTGTTGATGACTTGTTGTATGTAATGAATGGTACATTTGCATATGCATGTCATAAACTCAATTTATAAATGGTTTTCGACTCACTTCTTGGAGTGTTAGTGCCATAGTAGTATAGCTAGCATCCATAGTAGTATGAAGTTGCCATGTCACATAGAGCCAACCAATAGTTAGTTCTAGTTAGATCAACTAGAGCTAGGTGCCGCACGGACGCCGAGAAATATGGTGATAGCGTGACTGCGTGAGGTGGGCTTGTACGTAGTATGATGTAGGCATAGGGCTTGCCGTGTTTCCTACTCCTCCGGTCTAAATGTGGAGAAGATTTGGTCAAGTTCTTCCTCCTTTTCTCGACACGTGGGACATCCAACATCCAGGTCGTGTCATGTAAGAAAATGGAGTGGTAATTGAAGCCACATGATGTGCATCTTGGGTTAAATAGAATCTTACTACTCTTGATTAACTCCAAAAGCGGCTACCGAAGATCTTTATTGGATTTTTTTTCATCACCAGCACGTCGAGGTGAAAGATGTGCAGGTTCAGTGGGTCCTCTTGCGTTTTCACTGATGTGTGGGACTGGATGTGAGCAAACATACGATGGGCTCCACGCGTCTGCTGGCTGGCTGAGAAGAGAGATAGAGGAGGGCTGAGCACAGACTCCGGGAAATTTGTTCTACGTAACCAGCACCTCGATATAGGCTCAATATAGTGGGGTGGCATGGGCCATAACTAGCGTTCACGTCTAGCAGTACGGCACACGCCACCCACACGAGTCCCATCCGACACCAATTTTCTTGGAGTCCGTGCTACAACCATCTCTTCTCCCTCCTGTTTTCTCAGCCATCGCACGGTGGGCGGGGTGGGGGTTTGCCGATAGTCTGTTTGCTCAACTGCGGTCCCACTTGTAAGTGAAAATGCAACACAACACACATTACCCCTTGAGCGGCGTGCCGGACCAACCGTGTGGGGGTGCGAAGCAAACACGGCAGGCTTTTCCTTTTGAACTTGTTAACTGTAAAATTTGGTTCTGCTCCATGGCGCGACCGATAGATTGAAATAACGATTTTCCCAAGAGTAATGAGAAGTTTGGTTCTGGCGCGGTTCATGCATGGAGTACGTACGAAAATTATGAAGTTGATGCGAAAGGTAAGATAATTACTAGTACTACCATATACTACTACATGGATTTGACGGAAAGATAAAGATACTCCCTCCGTTTCTTTTTACTCCGCATATAAGATTTGGTCAAAGTTAAACTACACAAAGTTTGACCAAATTTATATAAAAAAATATGCACATCTATAATACTAAAGCAATATAGTATGAAAATATGTTTCATGGTGCATCTGATAATATTGGTTTCATATTGTGAATGTTTACATTTTTTTAATATAAAGTTAGTCAAACTCTATAAAGCTTGACTTTGACCAAACCTTATATGCGGACTAAAAATAAATGGAGGGAGTACATACGGATCCATCAACGACATCCTCATGCCCTAGTGCGCCGGATCACCAACCGACGTGTGAGGAGCAGCAGCGTTGGCGGCGAGCTCAACATGCTTCTGAACAATGCCGTCCAAGGTTGCCCTACGGTCCAAGAAGGCCAGCGACCTGTCGTCCTCCTCTGGCACGTAGTAGTCCTTGTGGACGATTTTGCGGCGTGAAGCGTGGGTGATTATGTCGACAAGGTCTTGCTGCGCCCGGCTGCGCGGCGAGCGCGACCTCGAGGTGGACATTCTCCGGCGCGACGGCGGGCAGTCGCAGGGCCACCAGTGCGTCGAAGAGGTTGTCACCATAGAGGCTGTTGAGGGTGGCGTGCATCGTAGAGCCCGGACGCGTGGGCTGGAGGCGTACGTCAAGGTCGTCCACGAGTTTCTTGACGACGGTGAACTTGTCAAGGAAGCCAACGAGGACCTCATCGAACAAGGAGACGGAGCTGTCGTCCAAGCAGCCTCTCGCCCTGGCGGCCTCAAGCACGACCTGGATACATTCCTTGGTGCCGGGCCGCAGGCCGGCGTCGTGGACCATCTGGCACAGCCGGCTGATGCTCGCGCTCATCGCCTCCATGGGTCTAGCTTCTAGTCAACTGATCTTGCGATTGGAGTGATCACTCTTGCCCTTGGTTAGGGTGCGTAGGTGCGTAGGATTTCGTAGATTGGACTGGTCGGGAGCCTTTATATGAGAAATGCATACTGCGTTGCATTCACGTGTGTGTTGGCCATCTACTCCTCGGCCCTCTACTGCACCTGCCTTTGGTTGTATGACATGTGGGCCAGCCACCTGTTGGGCCCACGTGTTATACACCCAAAGGCATGTGCAGTAAGTCAATGAAGCTGTGTCCCCCTCCATGCCGGGTCTTGATATAGTCATCTCACCGGACCTCTAGTTGGGGCCAAACGAGAGAACTTTGATGTTTACTAGTTTATTGGTCCCCTTTGCATTTTGTGCCAAGTTTTGACCTTTGATTTAACTCATAAAATGTTAATGCATGTAACAAAAAATGTTGTGTAAGTCACCTTACGAAAACCAAATAATCCCAAAACACTTAGGGACGGTACATTAACTCCCTCCTCGTTTCTTCTTTCGTGACATATCAACCAATGAGAGATGTGGGTCATGCATGCTTTCAATGACTTGAGACTACCAAACATGACATGCAGTGGTTAGTTCATTGCATGTAATCCTATTAATTAGCAAAAAGACATTAAGTTCTCTCACTTTCCCCTTCGTCTTGGTCACGGTGCACAACCTAAGAGCATGGTTAATAGTATAGCCAGCTGCTGGCTATATGATGTTGCCATGTCATATAGAGCCATCACTTGTAGCCACTCATACAATAAGGTTAGCTATAAGGCTGGCTATAAGAGTACTACTTTTTCTCATCTTCTCTCTCTTTCTTCATATTTATTGTTTATCGGCCTAGGAATCTGCATATAGCTAGGCTCTTGCATGAGAGCCCGCTCCTCTTTTTCACTTGCTCTAAGATGACTATACACCTAGACGGAGGGAGTAGTCTCAAGTCATTAGACGCATACGCACCCCACGTCTCGTATTGGGTGATTTCTTTTTTCACAGCAAAAAATAGGGAACGAGGTGGGTAGTTAATGCACCGCACCTAAAAGTTTTGGGATTACTATTTGGTTTTAGTAAGGTGACTAATGCACCAGTACAGAGGGAGTACAATAGTAGTCTTTGATTGCAATTTTTTGTTGGTAGCTTACAAAGTCGAAAGGCTGATGAGTATAATAGTAGTCTGATTGACGAGACTTTAGATTTGAGCCATCTACCGGAAGGAATAAAACAATACACCATGTATTTATTTACAGAGGGAGTAGTACATTTCTTGTGACATGCATTACTAGATATTGCTAGTCAAATACTAAATCCAGATGGACGTGGTAGTACTACTAAATCCAGACGGTGGTGCTAGTACTAGTAGTAGTACTACCAATGCAGTAGTATTGTGCTACCCGTTGGTCAAATTATTAAGTGTTGCTCCTCACAGTGAAGTGACAAGACCCTGCGCCGGAGATGACACCTGGGTATAGGCGTCGTGTTCGGCATACCATAGTCAGCCTCACCGTCTGCAGTCACTATCATCATGGCTGTAGAGCTAGCTTGCTTACAACTAGCCGTGTTCGACATAATTTCCCATGCGTAGATGATCGTGCATTGCACGGAACACCAAGATTGGGGGTGGATGGCGCCGGCAGCGGCCATCGCGATAGATTTTTCCATGGCCTTCTAGGTGTGGTGAGGAGGAGATAAGGCTGATTGTGAGAGACAGGGAGTTGTTTGTAAATAGGGAACAAGTGCGGGCATCTTTTTGCAAAACTGGAGAAGTTTGGTTTGTATGCGTCAGATCTAGATCCGACGGCTATTGGCGAAAGATGGCAGTCACAACATGATCGCCAACTCAGGACCTCTTTGATTTGCAGGATTTTGAAAACGCAGGAATAGGACACGGCAATATTACAAGTTACAAACTGATATTACAAATGTTAGGAGTAATGCTGCACCTACGAAGAGGGAATTACTAGGAAATTTACGTAAGAACTTTCGTTACTTTACGTGGATGCAACATTATCGTACAAACTAAAATCCACCGCCCTGACAAGTCACTAATGGGCAAATAAATTTTCGAGTCTCTGGCCACTTGATGTTTCAAAACCAAATTTAGCTTCTGCGGAGACTTTGTCATTTAGGCTTAGACGCTTGCGGTGATCAGCACGCCATTCATTGTTGCGCCAGAGAACGCTAAACCTCATTACCTTGAGCACACTTGCCTCCAGAATAAAGAACCTGACCAATTTAATCTTAGATGTGCTACCTCGGTAGTCGATCAAATCAATTTCTGTAAGATGGAGATCAAGGCATTCGATGAGATTGTTATAGTGCAGCACATTTTTCACTTTCGCGTCTTTTTTTATCTGCAAAAGAAGAGAACATATTAGAGCAGCTGGCTATATAAGATTGTCGTGTCATCAAGAGGTACCAATATCATTCACTCATACGATAGGGCTGGCTGGCTAGTGATATTTGTTCTCTCTCTCTCTCTCTCTCTCTCTCTCTCTCTCTTTCTCTTTCCTCTCATTTACCTAGGAGCACGTGAAGAGTGATACATCTCCAACGTATCTATAATTTATGAAGTATTCATGCTATTATATATTATGTTTTGGATGTTTAATGGGCTTTATTAAACACTTTTATATTATTTTTGGGACTAACCTATTAACCGGAGGCCCAGCCCAAATTGTTGTTTTCTTGCCTATTTCAGTGTTTCGAAGAAAAGGAATATCAAACGGAGTCCAAACGGAATGAAACCTTCGGGAGAGTTATTTTTGGAACGGAAGCAATCCAAGAGACTTGGAGTAGACGTCAGGGAAGCTTCGAGGAAGCCACGAGGCAGGGAGGCGCGCCCTACCCCCCTGGGCGCGCCCCCACCCTCGTGGGCCCCTCGTGGCTCCCCTGACCGACTTCTTTCAACTATATATATCCATATACCCTAAAAACATCGGGGAACAGAATAGATCGGGAGTTCCGCCGCCGCAAGCCTATGTAGCCACCAAAAACCAATCGGGACCCTCTTCGGCACCTGCTGGGAGGGATCCCTCACCGTGGCCATCTTCATCATCTCGGCGCTCTCCATGACGAGGAGGGAGTAGTCCACCCTCGGGCTGAGGGTATGTACTAGTAGCTATGTGTTTGATCTCTCTCTCTCTCTCTCTCTCTCTCTCTCTCTCTCTCTCTCTCTCTCGTGTTCTTGAGGTGGAGCGATCTTGATGTATTCGCGAGCTTTGCTATTATAGTTGGATCTTATGATGTTTCTCCCCTCTACTCTCTTGTAATGGATTGAGTTTTCCTTTGAAGTTATCTTATCGGATTGAGTCTTTAAGGATTTGAGAACACTTGATGTATGTCTTGCATGTGCTTATCTGTGGTGACAATGGGATATCACGTGATCTGCTTGATGTATGTTTTGGTGATCAACTTGCGGGTTCCGTGACCTCGTGAACTTATGCATAGGGGTTGGCACACGTTTTCATCTTGTCTCTCCGGTAGAAACTTTGGGGCACTCTTTGAAGTACTTTGCGTTGGTTTGAATAGATAAATCTAAGATAGTGTGATGCATATCGTATAATCATACCCATGGATACTTGAGGTGACATTGGAGTATCTAGGTGACATTAGGGTTTTGGTTGATTTGTATCTTATGGTGTTATTCTAGTACGAACTCTTGAATATATCGATCCAAAAGAATAACTTTGAGGTGGTTTCGTACCCTACAATAATCTCTTCGTTTGTTCTCCGCTATTACTGACTTCGGAGTGACTCTTTGTTGCATGTTGAGGGATAGTTATATGATCCAGTTATGTTATTATTGTTGAGAGAACTTGCACTAGTGAAAGTATGAACCCTAGGCCTTGTTTCAACGCATTGCAATACCGTTTGAGCTCACTTTTATCACTTGCTACCTTGCTGTTTTTATATTTCAGATTACAAAAACCTTTACCTACCATCCATATTGCACTTTTATCACCATCTCTTTGCCGAACTAGTGCACCTATACAATTTACCATTGTATTGGGTGTGTTGGGGACACAAGAGACTCTTTGTTCTTTGGTGGCAGGGTTGCTTGAGAGAGATCATCTTCATCCTATGCCTCCCACGTATTGATAAACCTTAGGTCATCCACTTGAGGGAATTTTGCCACTGCCCTACAAACCTCTGCACTTGGAGGCCCAACAACGTCTACAAGAAGAAGGTTGCGTAGTAGACATCAAAGAGCTTGGGCATTTTTTGCCTTCCACTATGTGGCCGATGCCATATTTCTCAAAAGTATGCCACATAATACGCATCGATGTCAAATCAAAAGATTTTGGCACCGCTCTCGCGATGTGAGAGAGTTGGCACTGTTGTGCACACATACCCACATGTATAAAAAAATCAATCAAACCAACTACACCAGCCTCTCACTCTCCCAAACAAGTGTTTTTTATTGCCTCAGTCCTCTCTCTCTCCCACGCAAGTGTTTTTTCATTGCGTGAGTTGATATGTCTCCAACGTATCTATAATTTTTGATTGTTCTATGCTATTATATTATCAGTTTTGGATGTTTAATGGGCTTTATTATGCACTTTTATATTATTTTTGGGACTAACCTATTAACCGAAGGCCCAGTGCAAATTGTTGTTTTTTGCCTATTTCAGTGTTCCGCTGAAAAGGAATATCAAACGGAATGAAACCTTCGCGAGGATCATTTTTGGAACAAACACAATCCAGGAGACTTGGAGTGGACGTCAAGGAAGCAACGAGGCGGCCATGAGGTAGGAGCGCGCGCCCAGGGGGGTAGGCGCGCCCCCACCCTCGTGGGCCCCTCGTGGCTCCACCGACCTACTTCTTTCGCCTATATATATACTCATATACCTCGAAGACATCCAGGAGCACCACGAAACCCTATTTCCACCGCTGCAACCTTCTATATCCGTGAGACCCATCTTGGGGCCTTTTCCGGCGCTCCGTCGGAGGGGGAATCGATCACGGAGGGCTTCTACATCAAGACCATAGCCTCTCCGATGATGTGTGAGTAGTTTACCACAGACCTTCGGGTCCATAGTTATTAGCTAGATGGCTTCTTTTCTCTCTTTGGATCTCAATACAAAGTTCTCCTCGATTCTCTTGGAGATCTATTCGATGTAATTCTTTTTGCGGTATGTTTGTCGAGGTCCATTGAATTGTGGGTTTATGATCAAGATTATCTATGAACAATATTTGATTCTTCTCTCAATTCTTATATGCATGATTTAATATCTTTGCAAGTCTCTTCAAATTATCAGTTTGGTCTGGCCTACTAGATTGATCTTTCTTGCAATGGGAGAAGTGCTTAGCTTTGGGTTCAATCTTGCGGTGTCCTTTCCAAGTGACAGCAGGGGCAGCAAGGCACGTATTGTATTGTTGCCATCGAGGATAAAAAGATGGGGTTTATATCATATTGCTTGAGTTTATCCCTCTACATCATGTCATCTTGCTTAATGCGTTACTCTGTTCTTATGAACTTAATACTCTAGATGCATGCTGGATAGCGGTCGATGTGTGGAGTAATAGTAGTAGATGTAAAATCGTTTCGGTCTACTTGTCACGGGCATGATGCCTATATACATGATCATGCCTAGATATTCTCATAACTACGTGCTTTTCTATCAATTGCTCGACAGTAATTTGTTTACCCACCGTAGAATTTGCTATCTTGAGAGAAGCCACTAGTGAAACCTATGGCCCCCGGGTCTATCTTCCATCATATTAATCTCCCGTCCATTAGTTATTTCGGTCGCCGTTTATTTTGCAATCTTTACTTTTCAATCTATACAACGAAAATACCAAAAATATTTATCTTATTATCTTTATCAGATCTCACTTTTGCAAGTGGCC
Source organism: Aegilops bicornis (assembly GCA_021605145.1). Classification (NCBI taxonomy): domain Eukaryota; kingdom Viridiplantae; phylum Streptophyta; class Magnoliopsida; order Poales; family Poaceae; genus Aegilops; species Aegilops bicornis. Next base: position 199,255,859 of record CM038670.1, read on the forward strand.
GTGAAGGTATTGACAACCCCTTTATCACGTTGGTTGCAAGGTTCTTGATTGTTTGTGCAGGTACGAGGGATTTGCGTGTAGTCTGCTACTGGATTGATACCTTGGTTCTAAAAACGGAGGGAAATACTTACGCTACTTTGCTGCATCACCCTTTCCTCTTTAAGGGAAAGCCAACGCATGCTCAAGTGGTAGCAAGAAGGATTTCTGGCACCGTTGCCAGGGAGATTTGCACCAAGTCAAGTCAAGAGTTGATCTCCCAGCAACTAGCCAATTTCTGGCGCCGTTGCCGGGGAGATCTACGCTCAAGTCAAGACATACCAAGTACCTATCACAAACTCTTCTCCCTCGCATTACATTATTTGCCATTCGCCTCTCGTTTTCCTCACCCCCACTTCTAAAACGATTTTCGAAAACCTTTGCCTTTTCTTCGCCCTCCTTCCGTTCGATCTTGTGTTACCATGTGCCTTCTTTTCGCTTGCATCTTTGCTTGCTAAAAGTTTATGGATCCTCATCCCCTTGCTAATATTTTTAAGAGATCCAATTATGATGAACCAATTTCTAGTGATTTGAGTGCACTAGATTATCTTTATGAGGTTTTGCTTGAAATTCGTGAATCTGAAAATTGTGATGAAGAAATTTATGAAGAGATTCATGATAGCTCCTTGAATAAAAAGCATGATTGCAATGATTTTACTATAAATTCTCTTGATGTCAATTGTGCTAATAATATGCAAAACCCTAAGCTTGGGGATGCTAGTTTTGCTATGTCTACTACTTGTTGCAATGATCATGATTGGGGTGATTCTTCTTATGATCTTGAAAATGTATTTAAGCCCCATGATGAATATGAGATTGATAATAGTGTTTGCAATAATATTGAAAGTGGGTTTGTAAGAGTGTCAACTTTAGATCCCACATATTTGGAGAATGTTCAATCTTATGGTATTTTTGATAAAAGTGGGTTTGGAGAGGTCATGACTTTAGTTAATGTTAATCCCACTATTTTGGAAGAGTGTCAACTTTGCATGCATGTGGATTGTGTTGAAAATATTTTATGTGATAGCTATTTTGTTGAATTTGCCTATGATCCTACATGTAATTATTATGATAGAGGAAAATATGGTTCTAGAAATTTTTATCTTACTAAATTACCTCTCGTCATGTTGAGATTGCTATCATCTCTTTCTTCTTCCTTGCATATGCTAATTTTTGCTTGCTATGATAATTTGTTTGCTTATAAAATGCCTATTCATAGGAATTATGTTAGACGTAAATGTGTTTTATGATGCTCTCTTTGTGCTTCAATTCTTGTTTTTCATGTGAGCATCATTAAAATTATCAATGCCTAGCTAAAAAGGCTTTAAAGAAAAGCGATTGTTGGGAGGCAACCCAATTTTATTTTTGTTCCTTTTTAGTAATAAATAATTCATCTAGCCTATATTTAGATGTGTTTTTATGTTTTAATTAGTGTTTGTGCCAAGTAGAACCTTTGGGAAGACTTGGGTGAAGTCTTTGCAATCTTGCTGTAAAAAAATAGAAACTTTAGCGCTCACGAGATTATCTGCCATTTTTTTACTCAAGAGTGATTTTAGGTTTATTATTTTTTAAGATGATTAATATATAAATTCCTCACGTCCACAAATTTATTTCAGAATTTTTGGAGTTCCAGAAGTATACATTTGATACATATTACTACAGACTGTTCAATTTTTGATAGATTCTGTTTTTCGTGTGTTGTTTGCTTATTTTGATGAATCTATGGCTAGTATCGGGGGGTATGAACCATAGAGAAGTTGAAATACAGTAGGTTTAACACCAATATAAATAAATAATGAGTTCATTACAGTAACTTAAAGTGGTGGTTTGTTTTATTTCGCTAACGGAGCTCATGAGACTTTCTGTTAAGTTTTGTGTTGTGAAGTTTCAAGTTTTTGGGTAAAGATTTGATGGATTTTGGAACAAGGAGTGGCAAGAGCCTAAGATTGGGGATGCCCAAGGCACCCCAAGGTAAAATTCAAGGACAACCAAAAGCCTAAGCTTGGGGATGCCCGGAAGGCATCCCTCTTTAAATCTTAAATCTATCGGTAACTTTACTTGAGGCTATATTTTTATTCACAACATGATATGTGTTTTGCTTGGAGCGTCTTGTATGATTTGAGTCTTTGCTTCTTAGTTTACCACAATAATCCTTGCTGTACACACCTTTTGGAGAGACACACATGAATCGGAATTTATTAGAATACTCTTTGTGCTTCACTTATATCTTTTGAGCTAGATAATTTGTCGCTTATATCCTTTAGAGCACGGTGATGGTTTATTTTATAGAAATTATTGATCTCTCATGCTTCACTTATATTATTTTGAGAGTCTTTTAGAACAGCATGGTAATTTTCTTTGGTTAAAAATTAGTCCTAAAGTGATGAGCATCCAAGATGGGTATAATAAAAACTTTCATAAAAAGTGCATTGAATACTATGAGAAGTTTGATACTTGATGATTGTTTTGAGATATGAAGATGGTGATATTAGAGTCATGCTAGTTGAGTATTTTTGAATTTGAGAAATACTTGTGTTGAAGTTTGTGATTCCTGTAGCATGCACGTATGGTGAACCGTTATGTGATGAAGTCGGAGGATGATTTATTTATTGATTGTCTTCCTTATGAGTGGCGGTCGGGGACGAGCGATGGTCTTTTCCTACCAATCTATCCCCCTAGCAGCATGCGCGTAGTACTTCGTTTCGATAACTAATAGATTTTTGCAATAAGTATGTGAGTTCTTTATGACTAATGTTGAGTCCATGGATTATACGCACTCTCACCCTTCCACCATTGCTAGCCTCTCTAATACCACGCACCTTTCACCGGTATCATACACCCACCATATACCTTCCTCAAAATAGCCACCATACTGTCGGGGAGGCTGATCGTACCCACGAACACCTATGGGGCCGGCGGACCAGGCCCCTTTGTGGTTCGGAGGGGGGCGGAGATCGCACGAAGAGCGGATCGAGGCGAGGCACACGAGTAGTTTACCCAGCTTCGAGCTCTCCGGAGAGATAAAACTCCTACTACTGCTTGTTTGATGTATTGTGTTCTTGCTAGGGAGCGATCACGAGCTACAAAACCTAGAGTGGCGTATCTGGTCTCTAGTGAGTCGAATGAACCGAAACTTCGAACCCCCTCTACGTTGCGCATGGGCCTCCTTTTATATGCTCAAGGGGTCTCCGGCAGTGGCAACACAGCGAGGGTACAAATGTAAAAACAGGAGTTGGTACACCTACCGAGCGAGTGTATGATGCAAAATACCTAACTCGACGGCAAGGGACAAAAGCAATAAATGCCCGTCGATGTCGCCCAAACAAATTAACAGAGACCGTCAGTGCGCCACCGCTTCGCCACGATGGCAAGCTTGTCGGCGCCGCTTATCGCTGCTCTCCAGCAGCGCCTGACCTCTCGACAGCGTGCATGGAATGGTCCCATGGCGACACGTTGTTGGATGAGCTGGAGCGGAGATGGAGAGAGGTTGCTTGCCGCAAAGCGCCTTGCCTTGACGAATCCTTGTCGCGTCCGGAGGCTTGTCGCGCTCGAGCCTTCCCGCAAGCTCCTCTTGCCGGGCCTTGCCTTTGCATGCCTTGAGTGGCCTTCCGGCAAGCTCCTCTTGCGGGGCCTTGTCTTCTTAATCAAATACTTTGTTCTTGAATGGCTACAAAGGAGCCACGGAGGATCTTAAGCGGTGGCGAGGCTAACCCTGCCCGCTGGTGCTGCAAGCTGTCCGTGCACGCAGTACGGGATACTAGGGTACCCTACTCTAGTACACCGGCAGAGCCCCGGGCTGGGCCGTACACGGTGCCGAGCGCTGTCGGGCCAGGCCCAAAACAGTGCACGGTCACACGCGGCCTCGATCACGTCGCAACTCGCCCCGGACCCACCACGACCCCCACTAACGGCACGCACCGGACGTGGCGTCGTGCGAGAGATCGTGGGCGTGGTCGTGGGGTTTCTTTATTAGGGAAAGCGGAACGTCCGCCCCCTCCCCCCTCTTTATAAGCGGAGAAACAGGGCAGGCCGTCCACTCCGCCATTGCTGTCTTGTCAAGAAAACCACCGCCGCTCCCCCCTTCTTCTCCGGTGCGAAGAGAGCAGCGCCCCGCCCCCCTTCGCCACAAGCGCACTCACCGTCGTCGGCCTCCTCCGCCGCCCTCGCCATGGCTCCGAAAGCCGACAAGGAGAAGGGCGTCAAGTCGGCCGAGGCGCAGTGGCTCGCAGCGCTGCGCAAAGGCGAGCCATCTTCCCCCACAGCTCGGCGCCAAGGAGCTGCGGGATGTCTTCTACCTCTTTTGGTCGGAGCAGCGTGCGCATCCAGCGCGAAGGTACTCCCGCCTCCGCTTCCGATTTGGCCCCAACTGGGTACCCCTTTTTGCTCTTTTCTTCTATTGCGGGCTTTGCCGCCTTTTCGAAGTTCTTCTGCGACATCATGAACACATTTGGCCTCCGCCTCCTTGATTTCACCCCAACGCCGTCTTGACCATGGCAGTTTTCGCGCATCTTTGAAAACTTTGTCGAGTCCACCCAAATGTGGCACTCTTCCGCCATTTCTTCGTGCCCAGCGTCGAGAGAGGAAAGCCACTTGCGGAGGGATAGCTTGGGTCTCCGTGGATCGGCAAGAAAGAAGCCTATCTGGAAGGAGAGTTCCGCAACAAGTGGGAGGAGTGGAGAGGCAATTGGTGTTGGGTCGTAGAGGAGAACCCGCAGCCCTTCACTGTCGTGCGCCAAACCCCAATAGTGCGCGGCAGAGATTGGAGTAACTTGGCGCCGGAGGATGCGAAGTTGAAGATAGCTGTGACCCGGATTTTGCGCCTCAGGCTTGCCGGATTAACCGTAGGCGCAGTTGGCGCAGACTTCCTTCGCCGCCGCATCGCTCCCTTGCAGGAGAGGAGGAGGCCTGCTTGGGAGTTCCAAAATGCGGCAGACATTATGAGGTTGCGCCCGGGCCTGAACTGGAATTTCACCGTCTTGGAGTTGGATGCGATGCTGCTCGAGCTGTTCAAGAACGACCCCGATCACCCTGAGTGGTTTAGGTTGCCGAGGGGGGTCGTCCCTGTCAGCAACAACTTCGGCGCGCATCGCATCCAGCGCCATGATGCCGCCAGCGACTCCCATGGGATCGTTCCAACCTGGCAGGAGCCCCCCGACGAGGTCATGCAGCAGTTCTTCGACGACTTGGAAGAAGTGCCGATCCGCTCCGACGAGCAGAAAAGGCTCACTCGCGACACTACCGACGAGGAGATGGCGCGCATTGCCACCAGGGTGGAGGAGGCGGCAGCAGCCGCTGCCGCTAGAGCCTTCGGGTATACCGTGGAGGAGGCGGACGCTGCGAAGGCGGCAAGCCTTGCCGAGCGAAGGGAGATCGCCGGCGAGGACGAGCTTGTCGAGCCCGAGGCCGGGTCGAGCGGACCTGCCGAGGGCGCTTCTTCTCCACCACCCAGCGACTTGCCGCCAGCGGAGCCCCCGGTTCCGCCGAAGAGGCATCTCCGCAAGGCCGGAGACGAGCCGGGGCGGCAGACTGGCGGCAGCGCGCCAGCAGCCGCTCTACATGACAAGCGAGGTTGCCAGCGAGCGCCTCACTGCCTGCGACAAGCTGGGACGGGGTCTTCTCGAGCCACCGCCGACGCCTCCAGCGGCCAGAGAGCCCTCTCCCCGCCTCGTCCCACCGAGGCGAGCCGGAGTTTGACTTCTCGGGCTCAGCTCGAGGAGGAAGGCGAAGAGTAAGCTCTTGAGATTGTGCTTGTATTTCTTCAATATTATTGCTTCATCTTGAATCTGATTTGCTTGATTACGGACTCTTTCCTTTTCAGGACGCCGCCCAGAGAGCGTCGAAGAGGGCCAAGATCCCGGCGGTCGTCGTTGAGGGCGATTCTCCCGTGGCTGACGAGGGGGCGTCTGAGACCCCCTTGCCGGACCGGCAACCCTTCCCAGAGCAGCCCCAGACTGGCCCCCAGAGTAAGTGTGCAGTTTTCTCCTTACTATTAGGTGTGCAGGGGTGCCCCTTCTTCGTTGATACCTTATTGTTTGCTTGTGTAGGAGCAGAGCAGCCTCATCAGGAGGGCTCGGAAGCCGCCCCCGAGATCTTGTCTGCTGCCACTACGCCGCTAAGGGAGGAATCTCCGGCAAGGGAGCGCCCTCCGACAAGGGAGGCCACTCCGGCAAAGGAGGCTACCCCGGCAAGGGACAGCGCCGATGACCCTCCAAAGTGGTCGAGGCCATGGCTGCGGATCCCGTTCTGCGTAATTTCCTTACACGAAAATTTCCCTTGGGCTTGCTTTCTTTTGTTTCTTTTTTTTGAACATTTGCTTGACTGCTCTTTCTTCGTCTGACGCAGAGCCGATGGAGGTCGAGGCCGCCGGCGAGGAGGAAGCGCGCGGCAACACCGACGAGGCCGCCGTCGAGGAAGAAGAGGTCGTTGTTGTGGAAGAAGAGGCCGTCGCCGACGAGCCTGTTGGCGAAGGCCACCGAGGCTGCCGACGCAGGCCGGGCGAGGGTCGGGCGATCGACCGACGGCCCCGAGGCCGCAGGAGCGCCAGCGCCTTACACCGACAGCCGACTCCCCTTCTGGCCGCTGGCGTCAGCTCGAGGAGCCCCAGCCCGCGCCTACCAAGGCCGGGCGAAGGTGTCTTCATCAAGCTCCCCAGGAACCGAGCTCCAGGCGCCGGTCGAGGAGAGACCTTCGACGGCGAGCTACTCGCCTCTGCTGGGCTGACGCAGGACGCGCGCCAAGCAGCAGCGAAGTCTCGAGGAGGAGCAAGCTGTGAAGAACTCTCTGTCGCTCTACGCGCCCGGCAAGCCAAGTTGGAGACCCGGAAGCACTTGTCGCGAGGGCAGGAGCGGACATGGAGAAGAGCGCAGAAGAGCTCCGGGCGCCAACCAAGAAGCTCTCCGCGACGAAAGCGTAAGCGCTGGGGCAACTTGCGAAGAGCGCACGGCCTTTATCCTTGAGAAGGCCGCGGTGAGGAGGAGCAGCGCCGGCTGCCGAGAAGCTCTCCGCACAGAAAGCGAAGCCGGCGCAGCGGAAGGTCAACCTGGACAGCCACGAAGAAGACCTTGCAGCGTGAGGATTCACTTGGCGGGGCGCTTAAGGAAGCGAAGGATGCTGCCGCAGCCGCCGAGGCCGCCAAGGAAGAGCTGAAGGCGAAGGTGGCACAGCTGGAGGCCAGCCTCAAGAAGAGCGGCGAAGAGCTCGCCGCGCTCAAGCATGAGCGTGAGAAGGACGCCTACACTCTTGGCGAGCTGCGGAGTCGTCTCGCTGATAGGGGCAAGGAGCTCGACGCCGCCAAGGATTCCAAGGCGGATCTTGAGCTGAAACTGACCACTCTGACGCAGACGTTGGACGGCGCCAGAGAGCGAGAGGTGGGCTTGTTGGAGACGATCAAGGCCAAGGAGGACCTGCTAGCGAATGCTGCCTCCATCCAGAGCACCTTGAGGGAGAGCGTGGAGCACTGGACTGAAGGTCTTGTGGACACCGCCGCCGACATCCACAACGAGCTGATGGAGCTGGGGATGGCGGACCTTGCATACTCCTCCGACGAGCATCTCCAACCCAGCGCCAAACTCGGTTTATTCTTCAAAGGCGTGGTGGCGGGTCTCCAGCGACTCGGGAAGAGGTCCCGGCAGCTGGCCGAGGAATCACGCCAGATCTGTGCAGGAGCCCTCGAGAAGGTGTTGATGAAGGTGGCCTTCCGCAATCCGGGCCTCAACCTTAACGGCGTCCTCAGATCCTTGCCGCCAGATGCCAACGTGGAGGAGCTCAAAGCCCTTGTCGCACCCATTGTGGACAAGGTGAACAAGATCAAGCGGATCGATGGCGACCCGCGTGAACTAGGCCGCCAATTTTATCTTTCCCTTGTCGCAGCCGATCATGTTTAGAACACTTTGTTAGATCAGCGACAAGTTATTTTGTAATATACTCTATCTTAGGCGATCAATGCAACGTTATTTCCTCTACTTGATTCCTTCCTTTATGCGTTTCGCCTTACGCATTTGGGGGACTTGCGGTGCGGGCACTTTTGCCGCGAAGGCCGAGTGCGGAACGTCGGCGACTTCTTTGGCGGTGCCGCCTCCGACAAGCAACCTTGTCGCGACTAGCCGCAGCCCACTTAAGTTGTTGAGCGAACTTCGAAACAAAGTAAGGGCGCGACTAGCCGCGAGTTGGTTCCTCTGCGCCAGAGTTTTCCATACAAAGTACTATCGTTCGAGGAAGATAACTTAAAAATTTAAAATTGATTGCTCAAACTTTGGCAACTTAGCTTTTACATCTCTTGCTTCCCGATGAAGCGAAACTTCCTCGGCGGTGCACAGTCCACGATATTATCTCCTCCTTCCCCCTGGTTAACTTGTGCGCGAGGGAGCCTTCCTTTCTTTGAGAAAAGAGAAAGAAGAGGAAATAAAGTTATGGAGTCTAGCGGCTCGCTTTTGCTTACCGGGTGTGGTTGCTGCACAAAGTGTTAGTCAAAACATGCGATAAAATGATGAAAGCATGAGTTTGACAAGTTGTGCGCAACACATGAGCTTTACTGATGCACGGGGTCTGCGCCCGGCTTTGTACAAAGGATTATATGCAACAGCGGCAAGACTTGTACAAAAGGTGGTTGCCGGAACGGGTTCCGCAACCGCCTATCTGCGTAAAACTTACGAAGATGCTCAATGTTCCGAGAGTTGCTCACCGGAATGCCATCTTCGGTCTCAAAGCGGACAGCGCGCCAGCCTAGTGACTCGTTACACCAGATAAGGGCCTTCCCACTTTGGCGTCAACAATTTGGAATTCTTGGCGGACTGAACGCGCAGAAGAACAAGGTCGCCTTCCTCGAGACTTCTGGCAATAACTTTTCGGCTATGGTAGCGGCGCAAAGCTTGTCAGTAGCGAGCAGCTCGCCGCTGACCTGAAGATCGATCCTCCTCAAGGAGCAGCGCGTCATCTTGTCGCAGCTGCTCTTGCTCAAGCTCATCATAAGCGAGCACTCGAGGCGATCCGTTATCTGAGTTCCGTGGGGAGAACTGCTTCTGCTCCATAGACTAGAGCAAAAGGTGTCTGGCCGGTGGCTCGATTTGGCGTCGTCCTGATCGACCAAAGAACCACCGGCAGCTCCTCGATCCAGTTTCTTCCGCACTTGTGCAGCCTGTCGAAAGTCCTGGTCTTGAGCCCGCGCAGCACTTCAGCATTTGCCCTCTCTGCTTGACCGTTGCTTCTCGGGTGAGCAACAGAAGCAAAGCAGACCTTGGCGCCAAGATCTTGGGCGTCTTTGCATGAAGGTGCGACTTCGTAAATTGTGTGCCGTTGTCGGTGATGATCCCGTTAGGGATTCAAGCGGCAAACAATCGACTGAAGAACTTGATCAGCCGACCGTGCCGTCACCTTCCTCATCGCTTCCACTTCCGCCACTTTGTGAACTTGTCGATGGCGACGTACAAGTACTCAAAGCCCCCAGACTTCGGGGAAGGGGCCGAGGATGTCGAGCCCCGGACGAAAATGGCCAGGATAAAGGGATCGTCTGGAGAGCTTGAGCTGGCTGGTGTATCTGTTTGGAATGGGCCGCACGCTTCACACTTGGTTACTTGTGCGATTGCATCCTGGAGGGTCATGTCGGCCGAAGAAATCTTGCCGGAAAGCTTTGTCGGCAAGTGCTCTTGCGCCAATGTGGTGACCACATATGCCTCCGTGTATCTCGCCAACAGCTTACATCCATCTTCCACAGGAATACACTTCAATTTCACACCGTTGAGTCTCATACATGCAGTATGCAGTCGACAAACTGGTACATACCATTTGCCGGGCTACTCTTTCCGCTTCTTCTTGCTCTTCGGAAGTTCTCTGTCTCAAGGAAATGGACAATCTGTTGCGCCCATCTTTGGAGCTTGTGGCTCGACAACAAGGACTAAAGGCACATCTGCTGCTGCGGGAACATCAGCTCCCACGGCAAGGACCTGCGGCCCTGCCGGAGCTTGATGTTCCCCGGCAAGCTTGCCGAAGCAAAACTTGTCGGAAGCGTCTGCTTCAACGAAACAAACCTTGGGGCCTGTCGGAGCAGACTGCCCCTCAGCACTGTTGGTGTTGATCTTGGGGACCTTCATAGCGGCGGCGGGAAACTCTGCGGGAAGTAGTCACCAGAGAGCAACTTCCTCTTCTTGCTCTGTCCGATTGACGGTGTTACGGTTGGTTGAGTCGGCTTGAGCACGAAAATCCCTGGTTCCACGAGCAACTTAAGTGCAGCACACTTTGATAGGCCGTCGGCAATATCATTACGAGCTCTTGGAACATGTTCCATTTGCGAGGCCGTCAAAGTGCTCTTCTAGCTTCCTCACTTCATCGACGTAGGCTTCCATCAACGGACTCTGATAATCTTTGTTCACTTGGCGGACGACAAGCTGCGAGTCACCCCTGACAATAAGCTTCTTGATCCCAAGGTCTATGGCGATCCTAAGACCGGCAAGCAAACCTTCATACTCTGCCGTATTGTTTGTTGCTTGCTCCTTGGGAAAGTGCATCCGACTACGTGCTTGAGGTGCTCTCCGGTGGGTGCGATAAGCGACACGCCGCACCGGGCGCCTTGCGCCGAGAAGGCACCATCAAAGTACATCAGCCACTCTTTGCTTGCTTCCTTGGCGGGAATGCTGCGTCTCCGGAATCTCTTCATCTGGCGTTGGCGTCCATTCTGCTATGAATTACGCCAACGCTACGCTTTGGATAGTTGATGTGCTTTCAAACTTGAGACCAAAGCTTGACAGTTCAATGCCCACTCAACAATCCTGCCCGTTGCTCGGATTCTGCAGTATCCTCTTCGGAAAGCGAGTGACAACTGTGATCTCATGTGCTTGGAAGTAATGGTGCAGCTTTCTCGAGGCCATGAGGAAGCCGAAAAGCAATTTCTGACACCGTAGTACCTCGACCTAGCCCCCCGCAGAGGGAACCGACAAAGTAGATCGGGCGCTGCATCATCCTTTTACGCATCTGGTCATGCGTCTGCATGGATTCGTCCTTATCGGCACGGAGCTTGTCGTGAAAGCCCCCTGCTTGTCGCTGGATGTGCTTGCCGTGGTTGCCGGCTCGTCATCCGCCTCCCTCTCCGCTACTAACGCAGCACTAACCACTTGATTGGTTGCTGCTATATATAGCAGCAACTTCTCTTGTGGCTTAGGTGCGACAAGTGTTGGAGTGGAGGACAGGTATCTCTTCAAGTCTGCGGCAGCAGCCTCCGCTTCGGAGTCCATTTCATTGGACCTACCTTTTTCGTAATCTTGAAATATGGCGAGCACGCCAATGAGACCTAGAAATAAACTTCTTGAGAGCAGCCACGCAACCGCAAGTCTTCGTACATCCTTGACGCGCTTTGGTGCTTCAATCTGCTCAATGGCCTTGATCTTGTCGGGATTAGCTTCAATCCCCCGCTGAGACACGAAGAACACGAGAAGCTTGCCGGAGGGGACTCCAAACACGCACTTCTTGGGGTTGAGCTTGAGGTTGATCTTGCGCAGATTTGCAAAGGTCTCGTCCAAATCTTGAACCAGAGTTGCTTTGTCCTTGCTTTTGACCACTATGTCATCCATGTAGGCTTCTACATTTACGTGCATTTGCGGCTCAAAAGCGTCATGGACTACCCTTGCAAATGTTGAACCAGCATTCTTCAAACCGAAAGGCATCCGTATGAAACAAAGATGTGCCACATGGTGTAATGAATACGGTCTTCTCCTCATCTTCTTCAGCCATGAAGATCCGATGGTATCCTGAGTATGCATCAAGAAACGAAAGCAAATCACATCCACCGTGGAGTCAACAATCTGGTCAATGCGCCGCAAGGGAAATGGATCTTTGGGACAAGCTTTATTAACATCCGTGAAGTCAATACAAAGTCTCCATTTTCCATTTGCTTTATGCGACGACTACAGGATTGGCCAACCACGTAGGATGGAGTACTCCTCTGACAAGGCCTGCTGCTTCCAGTTTCTTGATCTCTTCTGCTATGAATTCCTGGCGCTCCACTACTTGCTTCCTGACTTTTTGCTTGACGGGCCGCGCGTGAGGACAAACGGCCAGGCGATGCTCAATCACTTTCCTGGGAACACCGGGGATGTCAGACGGTTGCCATGCAAACACGTCGACATTCGCCCGCAGGAAAGCAACGAGCGCGCCTTCCTATTTAGGGTCGAGAGAGGCACTGATGGTAAAGGTACCACCAGTGCCGTCCTCCTTCGCAGGCACCTTCTTGGTCTTTGGCGGAGCTACCATCTTCTTGCACTTGCCGGTGTAGCTCGGTGGTGCGTCCTCGACAGCAGCGCAGCACTCCGAAGAGGTGCGCTTGCCGGAGTAAGCATCAGAGCCCTTGCCGGACTTGGACTTTGTCTTCTTCCCCCCGGGAGCTTCAGCGGCAAGTGTTTGGCAATCTGTCGCGGCTGCCGCATCCCGGTAAATCTTGTCGGCACAGATAAGGGCATCCTTCTTGTCGCCATGGACAGAGATGACGCTTATCGGGCCTGGCATCTTGAGTAAGTTGTAGGCGTAGTGAGAGGCTGCCATGAACTTGGCGAGTCTTTGGACGACCAAGTATCCCATTGTAAGGCAATGGGAAATCGGCAACGTCGAATGTGACCCTCTCAGTCCTAAAGTTCAGCTCGCTGCCAAATGTTACCGGCAACGTAATCTTCCCCTTCGGCTTGCTCCTTCCCGGATTGATTCCTTGGAAGGTGTCGGTCTCTTCTTCGAGCTCGCTGTCAGGGATTTGAAGCTTCTGGAGCACCGCGGAGGAGATCAGATTCAAGCCGGCCCTGCCGTCAACTAGCATCTTGGTGACCTTGAGGTTGCGGATGGTTGGTGAGACTAACATCGGCAAGCACCCGACCGCAGTTATGCGATCAGGGTGGTCCTCAATATCAGAAACGATAGGCGTGCTGGACCACTTCAGAGGCGTGCGTGACTCTACGGATGGTTCCGCTGCATTGACCTCCCGCATCCATTGCTTGAGTTGGCGGTGGGAGGTATGCAGGGAAGCACCTCTGTCAACGCAGAGGACCTCTGTGGCTTTCTAAAACTCCTGCTCATCGGCGTCGTCGTCTTCCATATCTTCGTCGGCGTCATCATCTTCATCCTTGTCGCGGCCGCAGGGAGGTCTGTCTCCTTGCCGTTGCTTGGCCTTGCCGCGTCATCCTCCCCGGCCGGGACGTTTCTTGCTTGCTCCCCCAGCACCTTCTTGGGCCTTCTCTTTGTCGCGCCGCTCGTACTCAGCCCTCTGTTGTTCGACAAGCTGCTCGACCTTCTTGCAGCTCTGGAGGTCGTGGCCCTTGGTGCGGTGGATCTTGCAGATCTTGCTTGCGGAGCCGTCACGCTTGTCGGCGGCCGCCACCGACTGGTGGTGGGCGTCAGCGGCAACCTCCTTGCCGGAGCCACCAGCCTTGGCGTTCTTGTCGCCACCTCCGTTGCCGGACTGCTCAACAGCTAGCACTTCTCTACCTTTCTTCTTCATGTTGCCTCGCCGCCGGCCTTTCTTTGCCGGGGCGGCCTCCTCACTGTCAGATCCTGCTTCCGCATTCTCTCCTGGGAGTCTCCTCCCTTCCTCAGCGCGTGCACACTTGTCGGCCAAGGCGTACAGCTCACTGACGTCCTTGACTTTGCACATCGCCATCTCCTCCCTCATCCTGCGGTTCTGCACATTCTGATGAAACGCGCTGATCACCGCGGCAGGGTGGACGTCTGGGATGTTGTAGTGCACAAGGCTGAATCTCTGAATGAACTTGCGCAGGGACTCTCCTTCCTTCTGGGCGAGCATATGAAGGTCACTCTCTTGGCCATGAGGTTTGTGGCCACCTGTGAAGGAGTCAACAAACTGATGGCACAGATCTGCCCGGCAAGTGCATGAGCCAATATCTGACGTTGGGCTTGAGCACGAGCGGGAAGTAGTTGGCGAGGATCTTGTCGTCCCGTCCCCCCGCAGCCTGCACCGCGATGGTGTAGATGCTGAGGAACTCCGACGGATGCGTCCTTCCATCATACTTCTCCGCACGTCTGGTTTGAAGTTTTTCCGCTGGGCCTTTGGACTTGTCGCAGCTCACGAGTGAACGCAGGGCAACCTACCGCGTCACGGCAAGTCGTCTGCTCCTCCGGGCGCCGCATGTCAATAGAAGGCCCAGCGCTTGTCGGATCGACGTCAGCGCTTCTCTCCGGCGCTCGATGCGAGTTTCAGCGTCCTCTTGTTGTCGCTCATGAAGAATTTGGCGCTGATCGCGGCGAGCTCGTGGATCCGACGACGCGGTGGAGTCGCTGTCGAGGTGGATCCGGTGAGTCGGCGACCTTGGCCTTCGTGGCGGAGAGTGCGTGGTGGTTGCACCTCCGACAGTCTCGTCGCCACCGGCTCGTGCCTTGTCGTCTTGCCACGGCAATGATGGCGTTGGTTGCGGGGAGCGTCACCGTTGGCAAAGCCGATGAGGCTCTGGATAGTGGCCCTCCACTCGTCGACCATGTCGGCCGTTGGAGGGTAGTCGAGGAGCAGCTGAGCTCTCGCCAGTAGCTTCACTGGAGTAGTGGGTGGCATTGGCGAGCAGTGCGAGGAGCGGATATGCTCGGACTTCTAACTACGTTAGAAGGAGCAGCACCCGTCCGGCGATCGTATCTCACTCGTGCCGGCATGTTGGCGCCGCATGCTGGTCTTGAGGGTCTCGATCCAACGAACTTATGGCATTGTGAACGCCATGACGTTGTTGGTCCCGCATCTCCTGAGATGGGCGCGGGGGATGCGCGGACGCCGAGGTTTGCGGGGCCTTGTCCTTGGACTTGGCAACCTCACGGACACCTTCGTCGGCGCCCGTTCCTCCGCCGGCGTCTGCCCCACCACCCGTTTGCTGCGGTGAGGGTGGGTACGACGCGACGGTTTCTGCTGCCGCCGAAGCCTTCTTCTTCGGTGGCATGTTGAGGAAGATGTTGAGTACGTTACTCGTGTGAACGTCGGATCAGATTCACACGGCCTCGACGCCCCCTACCTGGCGCGCCAAAGATGTCGGGGAGGCTGATCGTACCCACGAACACCTATGGGGCCGGCGGACCAGGCCCCTTTGTGGTTCGGAGGGGGGCAGAGATCGCACGAAGAGCGGATCGAGGCGAGGCACACGAGCAGTTTACCCAGCTTCGGAGCTCTCCAGAGAGATAAAACTCCTCTGCTGCTTGTTTGATGTATTGTGTTCTTGCTAGGGCGCGATGCGAGCTACAAAACCTAGAGTGAGCGATCTGGTCTCTAGTGAGTCGAATGAATCAAACTCGAACCCCCTCTATGTTGCGCATGGGCCTCCTTTTATATGCTCAAGGGTCTCCGGCTGGTGGCAACACAGGCGAGGGTACAAATGTAAAAACAGGAGTTGGTACACCTACTCGAACAGCGTGCAAGCAAAATACCTAACTCGACGGCAAGGGACAAAAGCAATAAATGCCCGTCGATTGTCGCCCAAATAGTGCAACAGAGACCGTCAAAAGCGCCACCGCCGCCACGATGGCAAGCTTGTCGGCGCCGCTTATCGGTGCTCTCCTCTGGCCGCACAGCCTCTCGACACGCGATGCATGGAATGGTCCCATGGCGACACGTTGCTTTGGATGAGCTGGAGCGGAGATGGAGAGAGGTTGCTTGCAGCGGCAAGCGCCTTTGCCGCGTCGAATCCTTGTCGCGTCCGGAGGCTTGTCGCGCTCCGAGCCTTCCCGGCAAGCTCCTCTTGCCGGGGCCTTGCCTTTTGCATGCCTTGAGTGGCCTTCCCGGCAAGCTCCTCTTGCCGGGGCCTTGTCTTCTTAATCAAATACTTTGTTCTTGAATGGCTACAAAGGAGCCACGAAGGATCTTGGCGGTGACGAGGCTAACCCTGCCGCGGGGTGCTGCAACTGTCCATGCACGAGTACGGGATACTAGGGTACCCCTACTCTAGTACACCGACACATACCTACCTATTATGGCATTTCCATAGCCATTCCGAGATATATTGCCATGCAACTTACCACCGTTCTATTTATTATGACACACTTCATCATTGTCATATTGCTTTGCATGATCATGTAGTTGACATCGTATTTTGTGGCAAAGCCACCTTTATAATTCTTTCATACATGTCACTTTTGAATCATTGCATATCCTGGTACACCGCCGGAGGCATTCACATAGAGTCATATTTTTTTCTAAGTAGTGACTTGTAATTCTTGAGTTATAAGTAAATAAAAGTGTGATGATCTTCATTATTAGAGCATTGTCCCAAGTGAGGAAAGGATGATGGAGACTATGATTCCCCCATAAGTCGGGATGAGACTCCGGACTAAAAATAAAAAAAGGGAGAAAGAAAGGAGGCCATAAAAAATGAGAGAAAGGCCCAAACAAAAAAACAATGAAAAAAAAAAGAAGGGACAATGTTACTATCCTTTTACCACACTTGTGCTTCAAAGTAGTACCATGATCTTCATGATAGAGAGTCTCCTATGTTATCACTTTCATATACTAGTGGGAATTTTACATTATAGAATTTGGCTACGCGTGAGTCCCTCGCACCTGCACAATACAAATAACTCCTCACAACCAACGCGATAAGGGGTTGTCAATCCCTTCACTGTCACTTACGAGAGTGAGAACTGATAGATATGATAGGATAATATTTTTGGTATTTTTGTGATAAAGATGCAAAGTAAAACAAAAGCAAAGTAAAAAAAGAAAAGGAAATAACTAAGTGTTGGAGGATTAATATGATGAAGATAGACCCGGGGGCCATATATTTCACTAGTGGCTTCTCTCAAGAGCATAAGTATTTTACGGTGGGTTAACGGATTACTGTTGAGCAATTGACAGAATTGAGCATACTTATGAGAATATCTAGGTATGATCATGTATATAGGCATCACGTCCGAGACAAGTAGACCGACTCCTGCCTGCATCTACTACTATTACTCCACTCATCGACCGCTATCCAGCATGCATCTAGAGTTTTAAGTTCAAGAAAACAGAGTAACGCCTTAAGCAAGATGACATGATGTAGAGGGATAAAGTCATGCAATATGATAAAAACCCCATCTTGTTATCCTCGATGGCAACAATACAATGCGTGCCTTGCTGCCCCTCACATCCTTTGGGAAAGGACACCGCAAGATTGAACCCAAAGCTAAGCACTTCTCCCATTGCAAGAAATATCAATCTAGTAGGCCAAACCAAACTGATAATTCGAAGAGACTTGCGAAGATAACCAATCATACATAAAAGAATTTCATAGATAATCTTGACCATAAACCCACAATTCATCGGTCTCAACAAACACACCGCAAAAAGAAGATTACATCGAATAGATCTCCACGAGAGAGGGGGAGAACATTGTATTGAGATCCAAAAGAGAGAAGAAGCCATCTAGCTACTAACTATGGACCCGAAGGTCTGAAGTAAACTACTCACACTTCATTGGAGAGGCTATGGTGTTGATGTAGAAGCCCTCCGTGATGGGTTCCCCCCCATGAGCTCTAACAGGCCCCAAGATGGGATCTCGTGGGTACAGAAGGTTGCGGCGGTGTAATTAGGTTTTTGGCTCCGTATCTGATCGTTTGGGGGTACGTAGGTATATATAGGAGGAAGGAGTATGTCGGTGGAGCAACAGGGGGCCCATGAGGGTGGAGGGAGCGCCCTGGGGGGTGGGCGCGCCCCCCAACCTCGTGGCTTCCTCCTTCGTTTCTTGACGTAGGGTCCAAGTCTCCTGGATCATGTTCGGTGTGAAAATCACGTTCCCGAAGGTTTCATTCCGTTTGGACTCCGTTTGATATTCCTTTTCTGTGAATCTCTGAAATAGGCAAAAAAATACAATTCTGGGTTGGGCCTCCGGTTAATAGGTTAGTCCCAAAAATAATATAAAAGTGGATAATAAAGCCCATTAATGTTCAGAACAATAGATAATATAGCATGGAGCAATCAAAAATTATAGATACGTTGGAGACGTATCAAGCATCCCCAACCTTAATTCCTGCTCGTCCTCAAGTAGGTAAATGATAAAAAAGATAATTTTTGATGCGGAGTGCTACTTGGCATAATTTCAATGTAATTCTTCTTAATTGTGGTATGAATATTCAGATCCGAAAGATTCAAGACAAAAGTTTAATATTGACATAAAAATAATAATATTTCAAGCATACTAACAAAGCAATTATGTCTTCTCAAAATAACATGGCTAAAGAAAGTTATCCCTACAAAATCATATAGTCTGGCTATGCTCTATCTTCACCACACAAAGTATTTAAATCATGCACAACCCCGATGACAAGCCAAGCAATTGTTTCATACTTTTGACATTCTCAAAAAATTTCAATCTTCACGAAATACATGAGCGTGAGCCATGGATATATAGCACTATATGTGGAATAGAATGGTGGTTGTGGAGAAGACAAAAAGGGAGAAGATAGTCTCACATCAACTAGGCGTATCAACGGGCTATGGAGATGCCCATCAATAGATATCAATGTGAGTGAGTAGGGATTGCCATGCAACAGATGCACTAGAGCTATAAGTATATGAAAGCTCAACAAAAGAAACTAAGCGGGTGTGCATCCAACTCGCTTGCTCACGAAGACCTAGGGCATTTTTAGGAAGCCCATCATTGGAATATACAAGCCAAGTTCTATAATGAAAATTTCCCACTAGTATATGAAAGTGACAAAATGAGAGACTCTCTATCATGAAAGATCATGGTGCTACTTTGAAGCACAAGTGTGGTAAAAGGATAGTAACATTGTCCCTTCTCTCTTTTCTCTCATTTTTTTATTTGGGCCTTTTCTCTTTTTTTATGGCCTCTTTTCTTTTCTTTTTCTTTTTTCGTCCGGAGTCTCATCCCTACTTATGGGGGAATCGTAGTCTCCATCATCCTTTTCCTCACTTGGGACAATGCTCTAAAAATGATGATCATCACACTTTTATTTTCTTACAACTCAATACTTAGAACAAGATATGACTCTATATGAATGCCTCCGGCGGTGTACCGGGATATGCAATGATTCAAAAGTGACATGTATGAAAGAATTATGAATGGTGGCTTTGCCACAAATACGATGTCAACTACATGATCATGCTAAGCAATATGACAATTATGGAGCATGTCATAACAAACGAAACGGTGGAAAGTTGCATGGCAATATATCTCGGAATGGCTATGGAAATGCCATGATAGGTAGGTATGGTGGCTATTTTGAGGAAGGTATATGGTGGGTGTATGATACCGGCGAAAAGTCTTGCGGTATTAGAGAGGCTAGCAATGGTGGAAGGAGGAGAAGTGCGTATAATCCATGGAGTCAACATTAGTCATAAATAACTCATATACTTATTGCAAAAATCTATAAGTTATCAAAGAAAAGTATTACGCGCATGCACCTAGGGGGATAGATTGGTAGGAAAAGACCATCGCTCGTCCCCGACCGCCACTCATAAGGAAGACAATCAATAAATAAATCATGCTCCGACTTCATCACATAACGGTTCACCATACGTGCATGCTACAGGAATCACAAGCTTTAACACAAGTATTTCTCAAATTCACAACTACCCAACTAGCATGACTCTAATATCACCATCTTCATATCTCAAAACAATTATCAGGTATCAAACTTCTCATAGTATTCAGCACACTCATAAGAAAGTTTGCACTATTCTTGAATACCAAGCATATTAGGATTATTTAAGAAAATTACCATGCTATTTAAGACTCTCAAAATAATCTAAGTGAAGCATGAGAGATTAATATTTTCTATAAAACAAATCCACCACCGTGCTCTAAAAGACATAAGTGAAGCACTAGAGCAAAACTATATAGCTCAAAAGATATAAGTGAAGCACAAAGAGTATTCTAATAATTTCCAAATCATGTATGGCTCTCTCAAAAGGTGTGTACAGCAAGGATGATTGTGGTAAACTAAAAATAAAAGACTCAAATCATACAAGACGCTCCAAGAAAAACACATATCATGTGGTGAATAAAAATATAGCTCCAAGTAAAGTTACCGATGGAAGTAGACGAAAGAGGGGATGCCTTCCGGGGCATCCCCAAGCTTTGGCTTTTAGGTGTCCTTATATTATATTGGGGGTGTCATGGGCATCCCCAATCTTAGGCTCTTGCCGCTCCTTGTTCCATAATCCATCAAAATCTTCCACCCAAAACTTGAAAACTTCACAACACAAAACTCAACAGAAATATCGTGAGCTCCATTAGCGAAAGAAAACAAAATACCACTTCAAGGTACTAATGAACTCATTTTTTATTTATATTGGTGTTAAACCTACTGTATTCCAATTTCTCTGTGGATTATAAACTATTTTACTAGCCATAGATTCATCAAAATAAGCAAACAACACACGAAAAACAGAATCTGTCAAAAAAAGAACAGTCTGTAGTAATCTGTAACTAACGCAAACTTATGAAGTCCAAAAATTCAGCGAAAATAGTAAGACCTAGGAAATTTGTTTATTGATCAGAAGCAATTGGAATCACTATTTTATCACGTTCTGGTGATTTTTAACAATTGTTTTCGTGAACAAAAAGTTTCTAGAAATTACAGCAAGATCAAATAACTATCATCCAAGAAGATCCTATAGGTTTAACTTGGCACAAACACTAATTAGAACATAAAAAACACATCTAACCAGAGTCTAGAACAAATATTTATTACTAAACAGAAGCAAAAGCAAAAAAACTAAAAATAAAATTGGGTTGCCTCCCAACAAGCGCTATCATTTAACGCCCCTAGCTAGGCATAAAAGCAAGGATAGATCTAGGTATTGCCATATTTGGTTTTAGGAAAAAAGAGAGCAAACTTATTATCTATGGAATTAATCTTTCTATTTTGACAAAGTACATGGCCATTAATGGTAGAAGAAAGATTAAGTATATTGCGGAAATTGGCATCTAGGCTAGCCTTTATCTCTTTGATAGATTCGTTTTGGTAAGAAAGCAAAAGGGATGTGAGTTCAACTTTCTCGTTAATGGGATGCCCAAATATAGTTTTCATTTTTTTCATAGGTATCTATGGGGTCCCCTTCAAGAAAACCCTCTTCAAAAATAGAATCCAAGACTTGTTTGAACGAAGCGGGCAACCCAACATAAAAGCTTTTTAAGTAGACCTCAATTTGGTATTGAGGTACATAGCTAGCACGGATCCTTAAGAGCCTATCCCAAGCATATTTCAAAGATTCATCAAGTAAACAACGAAATATTCCAGAATCTTCTTCATCAAGATCACTAAGGTTTTTATTGATAATCTCGGCAGATTTTTCCATAGTATTGTTATTTATGAGTTTAGATAAGACAACAGGATTGTCTAAAGCGCTAAAACCCGGGAGTGAAACCCCAACTCTTTTTGGTTCTGACATGCCGAGGGCAAAGCTAACGAAAAGAGGCAAATGGAAAAGAGAGGGCGAATAAAACTACAAGGGTGAAGTGGGGGAGAGGAAAACGAGAGGCAAATGGCAAATAATGTAATGCAGGAGATAAGGGATTGTGATGGGTACTTGGTATGTTGAATTTTACGTAGACCTCCCCGGCAACGGCGCCAGAAATCTTCTCTGCTACCTCTCGAGCACTGTGTTGGATTTCCTTGAAGAGGAAAGGGTGATGCAGCACAGTAGCGTAAGTATTTCCCTCAGTTTTTGAGAACCAAGGTATCAATCCAGTAGGAGGCTATGCACGAGTCCCTCGCACCCGCACAATACAAATAACTCCTCGCAACCAACGCGATAAGGGGTTGTCAATCCCTTCACGGTCACTTACGAGAGTGAGATCTGATAGATATGATAGGATAATATTTTTGGTATTTTTGTGATAAAGATGCAAAGTAAAATAAAAGCAAAGTAAAAAGCAAAGGAAATAACTAAGTGTTGGAGGATTAATATGATGAAGATAGACCCGGGGTCCATAGATTTCACTAGTGGCTTCTCTCAAGAGCATAAGTATTTTACGGTGGGTGAACGAATTACTGTTGAGCAATTGACACAATTGAGCATAGTTATGAGAATATCTAGGTATGATCATGTATATAGGCATCACGTCCGAGACAAGTAGACCGACTCACCTGCATCTACTACTATTACTCCACTCATCGACCGCTATCTAGCATGCATCTAGAGTATTAAGTTCAAGAAAACAGAGTAACGCCTTAAGCGAGATGAAATGATGTAGAGGGATAAATTCATGCAATATGATAAAAACCCCATCTTGTTATACTCGATGGCAACAATACAATACGTGCCTTGCTGCCCCTCACATCCGGGAAAGGACACCTCAAGATTGAGCCCAAAGCTAAGAACTTCTCCCATTGCAAGAAAGATCAATCTAGTAGGCCAAACCAAACTGAGAATTCGAAGAGACTTGCAAAGATAACCAATCATACATAAAAGAATTCAGAGAAGATTCAAATATTGTTCATAGATAATCTTGATCATAAACCCACAATTCATCGGTCTCAACAAACACACCGCAAAAGAAGATTACATCGAATAGATCTCCACGAGAGAGGGGGAGAAGATTGTATTGAGATCCAAAAAGAGAGAAGAAGCCATTTAGCTACTAACTATGGATCCGAAGGTCTGAAGTAAACTACTCACACTTCATCGGAGAGGCTATGGTGTTGATGTAGAAGCCCTCCGTGATGGGTTCCCCCTCCGGCGGAGCTCCGGAATAGGCCCCAAGATGGGATCTCGTGGGGACAGAAGGTTGCGGCGGTGGAATTAGGTTTTGGCTCAGATGTCGATTGTTTGAAGTGCGTGAGGTATATATAGGAGGAAGGAGTACATCGGTGGAGCAACAGGGGGCCCACGAGGGTGGAGGGCGCGCCCTGGGGGGCGCCCCCTACCTCATGGCTTCCTCCTTCATTTCTTGACATAGGGTCCAAGTCTCCTGGATCATGTTCGGTGAGAAAATCACGTTCCCGAAGGTTTCATTCCGTTTGGACTCCGTTTGATATTCCTTTTCTGCGAAACTCGGAAATATGCAAAAAAACAGCAATTCTGGGCTGGGCCTCACGGAGGATAGGTTAGTCCCAAAAATAATATAGAAGTGGATAATAAAGCCCATTAATGTCCAAAACAGTAGATAATATAGCAGGAGCAATCAAAAATTATAGATACATCCGAGACGTATCACTCACGCTCATGTATTGCGTGAAAATTGAAAAGGTTTGAGAACATCAAAAGTATGAAACAATTGCTTGGCTTGTCATCGGGGTTTTGCATGATTTAAATACTTTGTGTGATGAAGATAGAGCATAGCTAGACTATATGATTTTGTAGGGATAACTTTCTTTGGCCATGTTATTTTGAGAAGACATGATTGCTTTATTAGTATGCTTGAAGTATTATTATTTTTATATCAATATTAAACCTTTGTCTTGAATCTTTCAGATCTGAATATTCATGCCACAATAAATAAACTTACATTGAAAATTATGTTAGGTAGCATTCCACATCAAAAATTCTGTTTTTTATCATTTACCTACTCGAGGACGAGCAGGAATTAAGCTTGGGGATGCTGATACGTCTCCAACGTATCTATAATTTTTTATTGTTCCATGCTATTATATTATCTGTTTTGGATGTTTAATGGTCTTTATTACGCACTTTTATATTATTTTTGGTACTAACCTATTAACCGGAGGCCCAGTGCAAATTGCTGTTTTTTTTGCCTATTTCAGTGTTTCACATAAAAGGAATATCAAACGGAATCCAAGCGGAATGAAACCTTCGCGAGGATCGTTTTAGGAACAAACGCAATCCAGGAGACTTGGAGTGGACGTCAAGGAAGCAAAGAGGCGGCCACGAGGTAGGAGGGCACGCCCAGGGGGGTAGGCGCGCCCCCACCCTCGTGGGCCCCTCGTGGCTCCACCGACCTACTTCTTTCGCCTATATATACTCATATACCCCGAAAACATCCAGGAGCACCACGAAGTCCTATTTCCACCGCCGAAACCTTCTGTACCCGTGAGATCCCATTTTGGGGCCTTTTCCGGCGCTCCGCCAGAGGGGGAATCGACCACGGAGGGCTTCTACATCAACACCATAGCCTCTCCGATGATGTGTGAGTATAGTTTACCACAGACCTTCGGGCCCATAGTTATTAGCTAGATGACTTCTTCTCTCTCTTTGGATCTCAATACAAAGTTCTCCTCGGTTCTCTTGGAGATCTATTTGATGTAATTCTTTTTGCGGTATGTTTGTCGAGATCTGATGAATTGTGGGTTTATGATCAAGATTATTTATGAACAATATTTGATTCTTCTCTGAATTCTTATATGTATGATTTAATATCTTTGCAAGTCTCTTCGAATTATCAGTTTGGTTTGGCCTACTAGATTGATTTTTCTTGCAATGGGAGAAGTGCTTAGCTTTGGGTTCAACCTTGTGGTGTCCTTTTCTCGATGTTAGGGCAGCAAGGCACGTATTGTATTGTTGCCATAGAGGATAAAAGATGGGGTTTATATCATATTGCTTGAGTTTGTCCCTCTACATCATGTCATCTTGCTTAATGCGTTACTCGTTCTTATGAACTTAATACTCTAGATGCATGCGGGATAAAAGTCGATGTGGAGTAATAGTAGTAGATGCAGAATCGTTTCGGTCTACTTGTCACGGATGTGATGCCTATATACATGATCATGCCTAGATATTCTCATAACTATGCGCTTTTCTATCAATTGCTCGACAGTAATTTGTTCACCCACTGTACAATTTGCTATCTTGAGAGAAGCCACTAGTGAAACCTATGGCCCCCGGGTTTATCTTCCATCATATTAATCTCCCGTCCATTAGTTATTTCGGTCGCCGTTTATTTTGCAATCTTTACTTTTCAATCTATACAACAAAAATACCAAAAATATTTATCGTATTATCTTTATCAGATCTCACTTTTGCAAGTGGCCGTGAAGGGATTGACAACCCCTTTATCGCGTTGGTTGCAAGGTTCTTGATTTTTTGTGTAGGTACGAGGGATTTGCGTGTAGTCTCCTACTGGATCGATACCTTGGTTCTCAAAAACTGAGGGAAATACTTACGCTACTTTGCTGCATCACCCTTTCCTCTTCAAGGGAAAACCAACGCATGCTTAAGAGGTAGCATGAGTTAATTTGGCACCGGAGCAAAGTAGGTGATCCAGATTGGGGCACCAGGTGAGTAATGGAGGGGCATCGATGCCAAATGCATCACAAGTGAGTTTGGCACGTGTTTTGGCATACATAGTGGAGGGCCGTTATAGCCCACTTTTGTACTACCTCGTATTTAGTGTCAAATTTTGACCATAGATTTACCTAAGAAAATGCCAATGCATGTCACCAAAAATTATACCATTTTAAATTATGTTCAAATACGAATCCAACGATATAGTTTTTAGTGACATGTGTTAACATTTTGTCAGTTAAATCTATGGTCAAATTTTGATACTACAAAATAGGAAGAGTAAACCAGGACGGAGGTAGTACTTGCTCTTAGTGTAACCATAGAGTTACTAGTCTAATTACTTTTCACTTTGACTAGCCTAGGCTACTATAGTAGTACAACAACAAAACGATGCAGGTGATCACGTGAGAAAAAAATACTAAAAACATTTCTTTCGGTGCGGTGCGTAGATGCAGTTTTGAACACTACACTTGTCATCGTAATTTGGGAAAATTACAAAAAAATTGAGCTACGTTTTGATTACCGTTTACTAATAGGAAAGAAGTTTCACCTCGATGAGTAGCTTCTCCGTGCATGGAAAGCATGTAAGGAATCCAACAACTTGATCCAGATTGGGGCCGATAGATTTTATTGCCAAGATCTTCACTGTGCGCATAGACTGGGTCAAGCTTGTGGGAATCATTTTCTGGAAGACGGTCGTAAATACATCAAGAAGAAATTTAAAATGTGAATCTCAAGAAGACGAAGAAGAAGATGAGTGCTGTAATCGAACGATTACGGATCCAATAAAGAGTTCGGAGAATTTGGCGCACGAGCACACCAATGTTGTCAATTTCGGCGCCATTAATGACCCTGATTTTTGTTGGACCTTCTAGATCAGATACAAGCAATCTCTCAAGGAAAGGCGCATTCTCAATGACCATAACATGGAACAGCTGGAGTGATCTCTTCCCAATTGATGTCTTGTTGCGGGGCCAGCAAGACATATGAATCCATCGGAGATTCATTGAGGCGATGTGGAGGCGGATGAACCCGTGGATCTGCTCAAGACAAAGGTATTTGAGCGCAGTACAGCTACGGAGCAGGTGCTCCATAGCCTTCTTCGAGATGACAACGTCGAAGAGGTCGAGCTGCTTGAGTTGAGGGAGAAGAAGGGCGGGCGCGGCATTAATCTGGGGAACATAGCAGGAGCTGAAGCTAGCGTGGTGTAGCATTGGTGTGAGGCGGAGCGCGGACGGCGGCAGATAGCGACATCGTCCAGCTTCAAAGCTGAGCTCCTTGAGCTGATCTAGGGCGGGGGATAAGAACCACTCATTGAACTTGGCTTGGGCCTTACAGTTGGTACTAAACATGCGGATGTCAAGGCATCTGGCTGGCCCAGGGTGCGATGAAAGGATCTTGGAGACTGTGGCCATGCGTTTGCAATTCCCGTCACAGAGGCAGCTTTCAATGGTGAGGTTGAGGGGGACGCGGTGCCAGAGGGGGCGCCACCGCCGGGAGAGCAGGGCGGTCCGCATGGCAGATTTGGTGGGGAGGAGGCCAATGATGATGAGCAGCATGTCATCGGGGAGGCTGCTGATGAAGTCCAGGCTCGCCGGATGCGGTTTTGGCTCAAGCCGCCTCTGCTTGTTGGCTGCCTCGCCGTCCATCTCAACCGCCGGTGTACACGTGTGCCGGTGTGTGTTGTGTGATGGGTGTGCGCGAAAAGTCGTCCCTTCATGCATCTGTCAGCGATGGTGAAGTGTCTTGCGAGTGCGTCCTTGACGCGGAAGAAGTGTGCCCTCAATTTACTAGCGTGCGGGGTGCTACCCCGAGTGGTTTCAACTTTGTTTACTTCACTGTGTGTCAGATGGGCCTCTAATTTACTTATTTTCACCCATTGCCACATGGGCTAGCACACGAAGATAGAGAACACGAGCTGACAAGGTAGCATGTGGATTGGTTGACCGGTCAACTAAACAATATACGAAGCTATGATGACACAGTGACCGTATAATCCCTCAGTATAGAGAGTTCGAGTGTGAGGGGAGGCCCGTGAGAAATAGCAGAGAGAGAAAGAGCTACTCCCTCCGTTCGATAATGTAGTGCCAACATTTTTTAAAGTCAAAATTTTGAAACTTTGACCAAGTTTATAAAGAAATTGCTTATATCTACAATACCAAAGATAAATGATACTATGAAGTAATTACATGTTGTGATGAATCTAATGATCATTCCAGATGTAAATGTTTTTCTCCACATATAGGTGGTCTAACTTTTCCGAGGTTTGAGTTTTCAAAACATCCATATGCTTGTGGACGTGAGAGAGTACCTAACTAGAGAGAGTGTGTGTGAAATAGAAAGAGTGACTGAAAAAAGTGTTTGTGCGTGTGTGAAAGAGACATGGACAACACACGATAAAAGTAGAGAAAAAGTGTGTGTGTCTTATGCAAACATATCACACATGCATCTTCGACAGCGGAAGCAAGGTGGGGAGGTAGTGTGTGGTTGTTTGCAACCGAGAGAGAAAGACCCCTAGCACGTGACCAAGAGGGTTCTGACAAACAAGGGAGAGAGGTCGAGAGAGACGTACGGAGAAAATGCAGACACGGGGAGGAGAGAGTGTATGTTTGTCATAGAGAGATCCCCTGGAGATCCTGATGGGACTACATGGGTGGGAGATCGAGTGACAAGGTGTGTGCGCGATAGAAGATACCCCGAGATATATCAAGATAGACGTATGGATGGAAGGAGAAAATACGTGTGTTCCTGATGGCTAGTGAGAGATAATCATACTTAGGGGGGAGTGCATGCGCCTATGATGGAGTGAGGGATTATGGTACTTAGGGGGGTGCGTGTCACATAGAGAGAGAGAGAACAAGGGCGTAGAGTGTTAGATGGGTCTATGTAGCACGAACGAGACATGTGTATGTGTGAACCAGGGAGATATAAAGTTTTAGAGAGATAGAGGAGCCCCGATAAGGCTGAGTGGTGCGTCAGATAGCTGAGAGGGGGAAAGAGACATTCCATCCGCTCGATAATGCAGTGCATGTACTTTTTTTAGAAATCGAACTTTGGAAACTTTAACCAGGTTTACTCAAATGTTATTTATATCTACAATAGCAAAGATACATCATACGAAACTACATCTCATGATGAATCTAATGGTATATGTTTGTCGTTCTAGATGTAAATGTTTTTCTCCACATACATGGTCAAACATTGTGATGTTTGACTTTTCAATAAATCTATATGCTATGGACCGAAGAGAATGCCTAAGTCGAGAGAGATCAAGTGCATGTGAAGGAGAATGAGTGAGTGTGCAAAAAGAGTATTTGTGTGAAAGAGAAAGGGACAACAAACGATAAATTAGAGAGAGTGTGTGTTTTTTCGTTTCTTATGCAAACATATCACGCATGCATCTCCGAGATAGAAAAGCGAGGTGAGGAGATACACGAAGATAGCTAGTGCGTGATTGTTTGCAACGGAGAGAGACACCCCTATAGCACATGTCCAATAGAGGTCTGGCCAACAAGGAACAAAGGTCGAGAGGGACGCATGGAGAACATAGATGCATGGGGAGGGAGAGAGGGTGTGTTTGTGATAGAGAGATCCGCTCGATATCGTGAGGGGACTATATGGGTGGGAGATCGAGGGAGGAGCGTGCGCGATAGAAAGATGCCCCCGAGAGAAATCGAGATAGACCATGCACATGTTTGTGATGGAGACTAAGATTAGCTAGTCATATACATATAGGGGGGGACTGCGTGTGCCTACAATTGAGTGAGAGGCCATCATACTTGGCTAGGCATGAGATTGTGTGTGTGTGCGTGTGAGATGGAGAGAGAACGAGGGAGAGAGATAGAGTTTTAGATGGGTCTATCAAGTGCGAGTGAGATATGCATGTGTATGTGTGACCCAGGGAGATGGAGAGTTTGAGAGAGAGAGGGAAGAGCTCCGAGACGACAGAGTGGTGGGTGAGAGAGTTAAGGGCAACGAGCCAAGGAATTTATGTGCGTACGATGAGTGCACCCAAGATATTTAGCTTGGACTAGATAATCATACATAGTGTGCGAGAGAGACCTATAGATGGAGTATATATGCATGCGAACTAGAAAGACCCCCCCACACACACAAAGAGAGGGAGAGAGATGGAGAGAGAGGGAGAGGGACCAACAAGGTTTGTGTGTTGGATGCGTGCGACAGAATTGAAGATTGTCGGCGAGAGAGAGAGAGAGAGCAGGAATCCGAGAGTGGGGGAGGTCGCGTTTTATGCATCAAAGACTGATATAAACCATGTTTCGATATAAACTTGCATTCAAATATTTAAATTGGAGAACATGTTGTCTGCAATCCATTCATGAACGGAGATATGCGTATATCAAACAAGTTCATTAATTTGACTTTCAACATGTTCTTGGAGTACTACAATACTGTACAACATGCTACTCGATTGAGGTGTTCAATTTTGGATTTAGTTCACTGTTTTGACCTGGTGAACGAGTTATTCATTGAATCGAGATATTTCATTTTGGGTTTGATTCCCGTTTTTGAGTGGGTCAACTATTTGTCATATAGTAAATCGTTAGCAACGAGCATGTAAAAACACATTACTCCCGAGCATCATCTCTCCATCTAAAAAAGAAGTGGCAAGCTAATATTTCAAAATTTGATTTGAATCGACTTGGTAAGGTAGACGTGGATGCTCGTTCTCCCAAAATTTGAACGAACCGTTAAACACCCTCTGCTCGGTGGAATTTGCCCAAGCAAATAAATGGGAGACGCGAAATTACCGGCCTATGTGGGACACGCATCAATTGGCCCGTTGTACATCGAGGTAGGTTCGTAACTTCATCAAAGCGCGCCTTCTCCTCGGCCGAAATGACATGTGCCGAATAATTCGTAAACCGTGGTTGGAAAAACACCCTCTCCTCGCCCGAAATAGCTCGCGCCCACTATTTCAAAACACGCTCTCCTCGCTCGAAATCTCTCACGCCCACTATATTTCAAAACACGCCCTCCTCGCCCGAAATCGCTCGCGCCCACTATATTTCAAAACACGCCCTCCTTGCCCGAAATCGCTCGCGCCCACTATTTGGGAGAAGTAAAGTTACTCTATTATCCCCGACCCTCAGTACACAGACCCAAGCCAAGAAGCCTAAAGGCAGGGGTAGAACTGTAACTCCCCCCCACATTTCAGACAAATGCGTGTGTAAGACATGGTTCAACTCCCCTCCCAATTCCCCATTCATACCTCGTGGGCACCAAATCACCTTCTCCCCGGAAGCTCCCTTCTCCCGAGCGCAAAACCTTAGCACCTCCTCCACGGCGCCTCCACCGCACCAAATTCACAGCCTCCCTCCTCCCTAATGCCGGAGACGTTGTCCATCTGCTGTCGTGCACTGGGTCGTGTGCCTCTTACTCCGTGCTGCTGGAGCTGCCTCGACGACGGTCGCGTGAACCGTACCGGAGCCGATTCACCCCCGCCATTGTTCACGGTGCCGGAGCGGCTCCAACTTTGGATCCGTCCAGAGCCCCGGTGCTGCTTCCTCGTAGCCGTCGACCGTCACGACATCTCTGCTTCCGTGCTGCTGGTAGCCACCGCAACCACGCTGGCCTCACCGACTAGGCAGCTGGAGCTGCCTACTTCACCGGGCCGCCACATAGGTCGCACCCTCATCTCAAATCACTTTATTTAGGCGTCAGTTATCTGGATTTTTATTCTGGGCCAATGGGAAGCAGCACGCCTCGAGGCAGCGGAGCTCCTAGGCTGCCGGTTGGCTGGTGTCTAACGTAAGGGTGCGGGGGCGCAAGTTCGCCGCGGAAGCAGCGCTTAGATGGCTATCTTAGAGTTGTGTGGGTTGAAGGTACTGCCGCCGCCGGATCTGGATGACGGCGAGTCTTTGTGGATTGGCCCGGGGGCGGCGCAACCACGGCAGTGCGGTGGGGCGAGGAGCGGGGTTTTGGTCGGGGCCACGAACCGCGGAGGCAGGCTGCTCTGCCGGTGGTCGCTGGCTCTTCGAGGAAGATTCGGAACAGTGTCAGCCGGGAGGCACAAGATGGCCATCAATCCATCCGGCATAGATCGGACAAGACTAAATAAAATAAAATTGTGTGACCCCAATTTAGTCTTGATCAACAATGTACGTGTGACCACTCTCATACCTTGTTGTTGATCTCTTAGGGTATTTCTTCAGATCAGAGAGATGTGACATTCTTAACATTATGCGTTTTCTGCATCTTCAGCCACACCGTCTTCCGACTCACTGCATCTGCTCCAACAAGGGAAGCATACACCAGAAGGGAGCTATAGTCCCCACTCAACAGTTCCCTGCATCGAATGCGTGTGCCCTACATGGATAGCCACAACAACTACAGGGCCATCGACAAGTCAGCACATGATGCTCACTCCTATGGATGGTGGCCAGATAGGTTGTACCCTCATCTTACTTGTGTGCAACATTTATGGCTTTGTTATTCATCTAAGCATGGAAAATAGATTATCACATTTCACTGTATATTCATGTTGATCTGTTACGGGTCTTGCTCAGGAGTTAACGATGTTCCATAGTTCAGCTAAGAGACTTGTTCTTTAGGTAACGTTGTTCCATAGTTATCATCCATCAGCCAATTCTATCCCACAGGCTGGTGATTATAGTATTAAACCACTTCTAGTATTACCTATGTTGTTCTTTAATACTTTTGTGTGCCATCTAGTTAATCTCGAGTACAAACGTTACATATTCTGTAGCTTTCATCTGTGTTCTCCCTTTAGTTTTTGAGACATTTTGCTGCTAGTTAACCCTAGTCCTACTATTTATGTCGTCTCCTACAAGCACTCATTACATAAATATAACTACTAGTTATCTTCCATGCATGTCAGATATAATTGCACACACTGATTTATCCACAAGAACCTCACGGAGCAATGTAACGGCCAACAAACTTGACGTCAATGATACCCAATATGATGGAATATGTAAAGGCAGTTCTTCACAAGACTTGCAGAAAGATGATGAATCCTATTCACCCCACAAGGTCCTTGCTCTAACTTGGCCCTTGATATGGGTACAACATGCATATAATGTCCTGGAGTGCATCTACTCAGTTGCAATGCCTTGTTCTTGGCCTGCTGATCATGCATGTAAATATGGCATGCCTTCCTGTTTTTCAGTACCTATTCCATTCATGATAACATGTTTTCAAATTCAAGTACTGTCATTCTACTCTATCGCAATGCCATCTGCTTAGTTTTGGACATCATGCTTCTGAATATGTTATGCATCGTTATTCATCAGTATGTACTTCATCTGTCTACCATACCATGTTCTTTTCTTTACATTGAAGTGTTGTTCTAGTGGTCTCTTGCAATGCCATCTTAGTTTCCCAATCATACACGCATATGTTGCCTTAGTGTTTTTCTGTATGTATTCCGCTAGCATACAGTTTCACATTCAAGTAGTGTTTTTTTACACTGTTGTCCTGTCGTATCCCTAGCTCTTACGTCATACTCCCTCCGTCCGGATTACATGTCGCAGAAATGGATAAAACTGGATGTACCTAGAACTGAAATACGCCTAGACTCATCCATTTATTTCCGTATGGAGGGAATACATGTCAATATGTCATTCCTTTCTATTCTTCAGTACCTATTCCATCTCTGTTGTAGCATGTTCTATAATTGAAGCACCATTCTTCTATATAAGGCATGCAAGGGGAAGACGGCTATGTTAGAATTTGGAGGGTTACAAACCAGGTCTTTGCAAAAGATCCAAATGCCAGGAGATATTAAACCAACTCCAGTTTTCATAGATACTGCTCCAGCACAGAGAAACCCAACTCCCACTGATAATAAGCAGATTCCAGTGGCCAAAGAACTAGTCCGCTCCAATCCAGCAAAAGTATGTCAACTCCATTCTAAGAAGCGGGTGTGTATCCTCGCATCATGAAGTTTTATAGCATTCTGATCATATTTTCTACATGTTTCTTACCCATCTCTCTTTAGAGAATAAGGTTAAGCGATGGAAAACTTCCTCCATTGAGATCATATTCAAGGAAAGTATCTTGCGGGAATTCTCTGTGCTCTAATGCTGATAAGTACCTGTTGTATATCACTATATTTTTACATCAGCATGTATTTTGTTAACCAACGTGAATCCAACCTTTATCTGATCTAAAATTAGTTGTAGAAAAATGTTAAAGGCGACAATGTTGATTTTTGTAAGGAAAACTGCCTGGTAGTTTTGCATACTGAGCTGCATGAGTTACTATCTCATATCGTGCACATTGTTGAATTGTAGTGCTGCTCTGGTTGCCCATCCATTCATTATGTCAATGTTGCTTTCGTATTACCTTACCTGGCTGATGATAGTTCTGCCATATTGTGTTGATTTGGTGTAGGCTGGTGTGGTCTGGTTGCCCAAACGTTCGTTGTGTCAATGTTGCTTTCCTATTATCTGACCTGGCCAATGATAGCAATGCTAGTGTGTTAATTTGGTGCAGGCTGCTGAAGATAAGAAGACAAACTCTGAAAACAACAAGGCAACCCCATTGTTTCTTTCCAATAAATCTAGGCCAGGTAATATGGCAATAGCTCTTGATTAATCTGTTCGGTTCCCCTCCTAATTTATGTTATGATGCAGTGGTCGAGACACTCTCCACTATCAATAATACAAGCCTGCCAAAATTGCCATCTGAATCTGTTCAGTTTCCTCTGTCTCGAATGCAACGGAAAAAATGTATGTTTGTGAACCAATTAATGGTTGAAGCAACGATGGAAATGGTGGAGGAATCAGGGGTGCACATTTGTGCGCAACAACAACTGATCAATGTTTTCAGAGACAGTGTAGCAAAGCAGCAAGAACTTGCCCACATGCTTATGGGCATCATCCGTGCTGAGGTTGCAGATTGTGATGTTGTAGATCGTTAGGTTCTGTTCATTTATTTGCACTGGCATCAATCTTTGATTGCCCACTGGATGTAATTTCCTGTAATTTATGCTAGATGTGCAATGCTTTTCCCTGTATGTCGTACCTTTGCTTGATCGGTTTTGGTCCTGTGCATAATTGCTCGTCGTAATGGGCTCAAATTATCTAATTGGGCCTAAAGACATGTATGAACTTTAGTGGGCACATTAAGTTAATGGGCCATTACCGAACCAAAGTTAATGGTCGGCCCTCTTACCTCCCGGTCGTTAACAGCCGACATCAAAGCGGAAACAAAGGGCCCATTTGATTTCACGGGCCGTTAGCAGGCCGATACTAGGTCGGGCTACATATGGCCCAACTATACTGTGGGCCTTTAGTAGGCCCAAAGGGACAGCGGGCTCGTACTGGACCATGAAGAGCATGGGCCGCTAAGAGGCCGAAAGTCAGGTCATACTGTAAATGGCCCAACTGTGTTGTGGGCCTTTAGCAGGCCGAAAGAGAAACCGGTCTGGTATTGGACCATGAAGAGCATGGGCCGCTAAAAGGCAAAAACTCAGGTCCGACTGCAAATGGCCCAACTCACATATGGGCCGTCAACAGGCTTAAAGACACACCGGGCCGGAAATTGACCCAACACTTAAATGGGTCACTAAAAGGCCGAAAGATGTACATCCTGAAAATTGGCCCATCCCTTGAATGGGTCGTTAACAGGCCGAAACCTCATCGGGCCGATATTGAGCCCAAATATATAGCGGGCTGTTAACGGGCTCGAACTGACGATGGGCTGCAATGGTGTCAAATCGTTAACGGGCCGTTCACGGGCTGAATTGGCACATCTCGTTTGGGTCGTGGGATTAAATGGACCTGACACAAGTAGGCCTTATATGGGCCGGCCTGCTAATTCTTAGTGGGCGGCCTTTTTCACCGGAATGGGCCACTGTTGGGTCGTGCCACGTGTCAATCTATCATAGGCGCCTCCTGTCCAATGAGTGGATGAAATCTGTCCCAACGGTGAGCCGACACGTGGTTCCTCCGGTCAATGAGAATTTTACACGTGGAAAATCCCCATTGGTCCGAGCTGTTAACGGGTTATCGGATCCAAAACAGAACCCGATAGCTTAACGGCGACCCGTTACGGTGCATGCCTTGTGTCGGTCACCCTTGACGAAAGCACTTCTATGACGCGCTATTTATCATCATGAAAGTGGACACTTCCATGATGGTAATTTTGGCAATGTCATGGAACACTTCTACGACAGCACAGGTATGACTATCTTGATTCTGTCATAAAATCGTCATGGATGTACATGCATGACAGAAAACGTGACCTACTGTGACAAACACGTATCATCACGGAAGTGTATTTTTTGTAGTGTTTACTAGCGGGGAACGCTTCCTTTTGAGTTTTTTTAAGGTTTTATTGGGACTAGCATAGATGCTCGTGCATTGCAATGAGAGAAACAAGCTCCCACACACTTCTAGCGAGTCATCTATGTTGCCACTGCTCCTCTTTGTTATCATTGTTGATGGTGGTCAATTGTCTATCTATTTACGACAAATGTGATCAATCCGTAGGCAGTGAGGTAAGTCATTACACTCTAGTATTCCGATTTCACGAGTCCTTCCCTGCATCGACTTGTAATTCCTTGTGTGTTTCAACCATCACATTCCTCTTCACATGGTTCACTAATCATGTCTTGACATATGAGGCGGTGAATTTTCTTATTGACCGCACACAAGTATAATTCTGAATGCAAATTATGTTAAGGTGTGAGGCTATCAACTTCTTGACTGAACATAAGTTGCATGCACTTCATTGTCATCACCATCCACCTTCTTCGTCTCTACCTTGAACTTGGGCATGTTTTCGACAGAGAACTATGTCGTGTTCTTCCACCATGGCCATCAAACCATAGTTTAAAAAACAAAACAGGTGAGCATCCTCAACTTACATATACTTGATGTCAACACTGATTCCCCAACATTATATTTTGTTCTTCTCGCACATTGCCAAGTATAATTTATATGTACCACAGGAAATTCAAAACAACATTATCAGGAATGGAGTACGCAACATACATGTAGGTTATTTTATTTTGTGCGAGTACATGTAGGTTACTTAGTGTGTGTGATGACCTCATTTATTTAAGGGTGTCTAGAACTCAGTCGACTAAGACTTAACAAAGTCTCAGTCGAGTGACGTCAGCGCAGTTGTGGTGCTACGATCAGCATGGCTGGATGTTGCAAGCGGCGAGGAAAATTTTTGCGACGGTATTGCAAGCAATGCCAACACATGCTGCAGCCGTTCTAACTAAAATGCTACGACCGTCTATGTAGGATGTGGCGACCGATGAGATGACATGCTACAATCGATGAGGAGAGACATGCTACAACTAGCAGGACAAATGCTGCAACCGGTAAGAAATAAATGTTGCAAATGATGGGACAAAATGTTGCAAGGTCAACTGAGATTTGGTTAAATCTGAGTCGAGCGAGTTTTAGCATGCAAGCCCGTTTATCTAATGGGCCCTCTCTCCCATCCTAGAGTTCTTCTAGTTCCATTCTTTCCTGCCAAATGTATGGCATGTCTTAATTTTTTTCCCTACGTGCTCAATTGCTCATAATACGAATTTATTCCTTAATTTCTGCTCATAAGAGAATTTAATGAATGGAATTTATTTATTCGTTCCTCTAATTTATTCCTTTTTCCTGTCAAATTTATTTCCTTCTTCTAATTCTTTCCCTTCGTGCTCAACAACTCATAATCACCGGATTTTATTCGTTCCTTCCTCCATACAAGAGTGTATTCCATGTTTTAATCCCTATCCTTTATGCTCATATTTGTGACCAAATGAGATACACTCCTTGAGGCGGCTTATTAATTTCAATTCACAGATCTTGTTGTGTTCCTAACTAGCTGCAAACACTCGTCAATGGTTTGGTTGATCATAGATGATTAGTTGGTTATATGGATACTCGTGTGTTGTGGCCGGCACCGATGGACAAACATGGCAAGAGCAAGTGCTGCATCAGCTCATCTTTGTGGCCGCCCGCGTGAGTAGCAAGCTCGACCAGCAGCCCAGCAGGACTTGCTCGCTCCGTTCCTCATGACTGGCGTGATGGGGCTGGAGGGGGAAACAACGGGAGGCAGGGATCAGTGGTCGGGCATAGAGGCGTTTCTTTCGCTAGCTCAGTTTTTAAAAAAGAGGTCCAGAGCTCTTTTTTTTTAAACTGAGAAAATACCAAGGTTTTGTAAATACTGCAGTATTAAAAGCATCATTTTTATTGGCAGCCAAACACCCCATAGTAAATAAAACAACGGTAATATCAAATACGGAACAATCAAAGGGGGTCCAAAATGATGTGATTCGGTGTAAAAAAGCGACGTGGGACAATTCAATAGCTGAATGGATGACGTGTTTACTCGTTGTGTAGCCATAATGATTCGTACGTGGGAATCCATCCAATATGGCACACCGCACACGTATATGAAAAATTGAAAACCTCATCTTTTCTCAAGGCATTACCATAGCTAGCTCGATTGGCTGCACATTTAGGAATAGGATGGTAGGTAGCAAGTTCGTGTCTCCACGCTACTCATTTTTCCTGCACTGTGTTCTTGGAGTCGGCTTTGTTCGAGTGACGGGTGAGGCCCAACAGACATCAGCCTGCACACTCGAAGAAGAAAAAACAATTGAGGGGTAAAAAGAATGGTAACAACTGTCAGGACCCCGATTCTAAGTCACACCGATCTAGCCTGTAACACCTCATATCACTTTGCGGCCTCACGCACAGTATTCCCACGGGTGTCGCTTTACCATGGCTCGGGACCGTTTGCGTCTTTTGGCTCACGTATATGATAGTGTCGCTAGCATCCATATGACAGAGAACCCAGACCGACATGGCTAGTCGTGAACCCAAAGTGGCACTAACCCATGGGGACAGGCATACATGAATCACATCGAGCATGTCGGCCATTGACTTGTGAATCCGGGCTGTAGCACTGGCTAACAGGACTCGGGAACCCGGGCTGTAGCAGAGCTAAGCAGGACTCCGGATGTCACCGCGTGACATTTCCCGAAGGGATGCATACGAGAACGAAGTGAAACACACGCCGCCAAGAAAGCATCCCGGCGGTAGTCTTTGGGCTAGCGAGACTCCGGTGAACGGGTCAGAGCGGACTACTATGGCTCAAGGAAGCACTAGACTACATTTCCCCATAAGAGAGGTTGCCAAGGATAAACAACTAGATTGTCGGATCCCACACATACCAAGCATTACAAACATACACACAATATGCTCGATATGTGCAAATACAACATGGCATCACAACATAACTCTACGACTCAAGTATTTATTCATTAGGCTCCAAGGAGCGAGATATTACAAACATGGGTCTCATGACCCAACATTCAGATCATACAAGTCAAAGCACAAGCGGAAGCTTAACATGTCCGAGTACGACATCTACAAATGAAAAAGGCCGAGAAGCCCGACTATCTACCGAGATGTCGCCGAGGGCACAAGATCGTAGCTGAGGTAACAAGCTAAACGTCGAAGTCCACGCGGAACTACTAGCGAGACCGACGCGTCTCTCTGCAAAACATAAAATAAGCAAACGTGAGTACAAATGTACTCAGCAAGACTTACATCAGAACTAACTACATATGCATCATCATCAACAAAGGGGTGGTGGAGTTTGACTGCAGCAAACCAGCTTTGACTCGGTGGCTATCCTAAACTACGACTGCAAGTAACTCTTTTAAGGTGGCACACACGAGTCCACATATTCACCATTTCAATACACCACTATGGATCCGCTCCCGCCTCCCTACGAGAACGCCATCCATAGAACTCACGCTTATCTTGCGCATTTTAGAGTATCCACTTTCACTTGTCTCTGAACTGTACAGGCAACCTAGAAGTCCTTTACCGCGGACACGGCTATTCGAATATATCATATTAACCCTGCAGGAGTGTACTTCTTCACACACGCTCTCGCCACTTACCGCCATGTACACCTCGTGTATCTCGGCAACCTTCAAGCGGAAGCCTGGCGAGGGAGTCGGCCACGACCTGACTGACCACACAAGTCTCTCGTCCAGGTTTATTGCCTATTCGGGTTCCATCCGTAAGGAGATCCGACCGGGGTGTCGCTCACGACCCCAAACGATGTGTGCAGGGTTCCCAAGCCCACCTCGACGGGTGGAACTACGCTTGGTACACCGTGCCATGGTGCCTAGTCTGTCCCAAGCCCACCTATACCGGGTGCCACATGGTAGACTACTAACACTACCTACTAACACCAGAAACTAGTTGCAACTCCTGGATAGAGATCAAGTTGATTAATAAGCCGAGAGGGGCCGAGTTACCGGAACCCAATGTGTGGTAGTAACTGTTCATGGATCACAAACACAGAACTCAGTTCCTGAGGACGGTTTCAATAAGACAACCCACCATGTACTCCTACATGGCCTCTCACCGCTACCTTTACCAAATCGTGTTCACACACTTATCTCACACACAGTAGGACATGTTCACATGCCTCCGACTCATCCCCGATGAATCAGACCTGACTCAACTCTCAGTAGTAGCAGGCATGACAAACAAGCATGAATGAGTAGGCACATCAGGTCTCAAACAACTCCTACTCATGCTAGTGGGTTTCATCTATTTACTATGGCAATGACAGGTCATGCAGAGGATAAAGGGGTTCAGCTACCGCAGCAAGTAACAGATGAATCGTTGTTGTCCTAATGCAGTAGAAGAGAGCAGGAGCGAGAGAGTGGGATTATATCGGAATGAACAAGGGGGTTTTGCTTGCATGGCACTTCTGAAGATAATAGAGTTCTTCATCGGCGTCATCGAACGCGTCGTCGGAATGTCGTCTACCGAAAGGGAATAACACCGGCAAACAAGAAAGCACACAATCAATGCAATGCAACAATATGATGCATGAATGTTACATGGCAATAAGTTGTGTTTTGAGCTAATGCAACTAGCAACATGTTAAATGGAGTTGGTTTGAACCCTAGGTTCAAATTCAAACTCCATATGTGAGAGTTAAAATGCCATTTATATGATTTGTCCTAAAAATCAGCCATAAGTTGTTCTAACATGCAAGAAAATGGTACAGATGGATAGATTGGATTTTTCTGATCATTTTTCATATATAAATTATTTCATTCTGAGTTACGGTTGAATTTATATGAATTTTAGAAGTTTATACTATTTTCTAGAATTTCTGAAATATTTTAAATCCAGAAATCAAATACTGTGTCAGCATTGTGTCAGGGTGATGTCAGCAGGTCAACTGACCCGTTCCAGGTCAAACCTGACCGGTGGGGTCCATTGGTCAGTGACACAATGCTCTCTGGGTCACAGACATGTGGGGTTAGGTCAACAGCCACGTCAGCGTAGTCAACACTGACGCGTGGGTCCAGCTGGCTTATAAGCTAATCTAAGAATAAACAAAAACCTTGGTTAATTAGAAGTGGGGCCCATCTGTCAATGGCACACGGTTAACTAACGGCATCATTAGTGCTAAACTAAGGAGCCACGTCAGCGGTTAGCGCCGGCGATGACCGGAGCATGACGGCGCTCGCCATCCGGCCAACTCCGTCGTCGGGAGGATGCGCGGCTGGTCTCGGTGGAACGGCTGCGACACGGCGCGTCCAACGGTGGTTGCGTCTGTGGTTGGGGTGGCCGGAAGCAGCAACTGCGGCGAGCGAGGCGGCGGCCGGAGCTCGGGCCCGCTCGGATTTGGCGTTGTGGTTTGCAAGCGAGCGAGAGATGGGCTAGCGGGGCAGTACGTGCGTGTGCGGGTGTGTTGGACAGGTCGTGGTGACCGACTGGTAACCGGAGCATCACCGGCGATGAGCTCGGCGGCGGCGGGTTTCGGTCGTCAAGGGGGCGGCGTCTATGGCTCGAAATCAAAGGGGAGGAAGGAGGGGATCCACGCAGGAGCTCACAGTGGTTCGTTCGGTGGCCTCAGTGAGCTTGGGGAAGCGTCGGAGCGGGCGCACGGTCGCCGGCGATCTCGGTGGCCCGAGGTTGAAGAAGACGGCAGTGAGGGCGTTCGGATGCGTCCGGCGTCGCTTGGCTTGGTGATGAGGTAGCTGGCAACGATACGAATCTCGGGAACACGGAGAGGGAGCGAGGGAGTGGCTGGCCGCGGCGTTTCTCAGCGGAGTGGCCATGGCGGCTTCGGCCATGAGGGAAAAAAGAGCTGGGGAGTGAGAGGGAGAGAGCAGGGAGGCAAGGGAGCGGCCGAGGGGGGTTGTGTTGGCCGTTTCCCAGGCACGAGAACAGGGCGATGGGGAAGCAGGAGGTGGAGCTCGGGCGCGCGCGCGTCGACAAGCCTCTGCCTACTGGCAGAGGTTGAAGACGGTGGGGAGTTGGGCTGGGCCTCAGCCACA
Organism: Aegilops bicornis; assembly: GCA_021605145.1. NCBI lineage: Eukaryota > Viridiplantae > Streptophyta > Magnoliopsida > Poales > Poaceae > Aegilops > Aegilops bicornis. Next base: position 199,297,363 of record CM038670.1, read on the forward strand.
GTCTTTGGGCAGATGGGGGCGCTAGGTGGGCTGCAGGTAAGTCCAGGTAAACCTTTCTCTCTCTCTCTAATAATTGTTTACATTTTCTATTTTACTTTTCTGCGTTTGATTTAGTAATAATACTAAACCACTTTTAGAACTCCTGAGAAAATTTGTGGGCACTTTGAAAATGTTTACTAACAGCCCTCAAATGTTTTCAGAATTATTGAAGCATTTAAAATATTTATAGCCATTAAATGCTCCAATTCAAATACTTATGATTTAATCCAAAAACCTGAAATGACCTAGGGAAAACATGCACCAATTTTGTCAGAGGTTTTCACCAGTTTAAAAATGATGGACTCTTCTGAAGTCACTTTGGGTTTATTGGAAGTGATTTTATTTGAGCCTATTTGAATTCATTTGGTGCTAGGGTTAGAACAATCCCCATCTCAAGTTCATTTGAAAATTTAAACATGATGCACACATAAAGGGCTAGCCTAGTGCATACCAGAACTAGGGGTGTGACAACTCACCCCCACTAACAAGAATCTCGTCCCGAGATTCAAGACGTGAGGTAAAAGGAAAGGGGGTCACAAAACTATCACGATCTTCAGGATTCAACTGCCCTTCTCGAAGATGTTGATTCATTGCATCATCTTGATCTTGACATCTTTGCTTTGAGAACTCCATTCAACATGACCACGAGAAGGAAGGGTGACTCTAGAGGAATTGATCTTCTCGAAGATCAAGCTATTCACGATGATCGTTTGAAGGGGGTTCGGGGAAATGGCATACTCAGTTCGGAAAGGAAACTATGGTTATAGAACAACTCGGCAAACGGGAGGCACATTCCAATTGATACCGAGGATATAACCTAGTGAATGAGTGGGCTCTCAAAAACTTGAGCATTTCCATGGTCATTAAGGTTTTACCAACATCCGTGCCGAGGATCCTGGCAACACATCTTACTACCATGATGAATAGGGATGGAGGATGCCGGTGCAAAGGAGGACATCACTTTCTCAGATTTTTCCTTAGCAATGCCAAAGAAGCAAATCTGTATGATCGACCGAGAGACATTTAGCACTCCGCTTCTAATGTTCTCCTTGATGTGCTAGCATAGTCCATTTATTAAAATGGTTTGGTACCTAGAACATCAAGTAAAAGGTCGGACTTCGGGACCACAAGAATCCGTAAGGATTGACTACAGAGGTAAATCCTATGAAATCCTCATGGGGAGGTGGCCAACTTTCTTCAATCAAAATACTACAATCATAGGTCTTCCGGCTGGGTGTGTTGGCCAATACATCCACTTTACCGGTTATCAAGAGACCAATATTATAGTTCTTGGAAAATGCTCCAACCATCATATCTGCCTAAGATTCAAATCTGGCTGGTGTCAGACTAATCCAGACTCATTGAGTCTAGAAGATAAATGAAAGTTTGCAACACAAATCGACGAGATGGTGTTGCGAGATTCTCGGGAAATGAGCTACGGTAGTAAGCTCCAAAATATGAGATGGTTCTGCTACAAGCATGTGAACACGTTGTCCCAGACAAGCGTGGTTACCTGGTAGTCTTACAACGAAACACTACCAAGTTCAGGTGGGGAACCATCATTGTGGATAACGGAGTCCTTGCATAAGTCATATGATTAGCTCTTATGAAGGAACTTCTTCTCCTTGAACAAATCAGTTAGTGGCTTGGTGTGCTAGGGATACATATGGAATGAAGGTTGCGAGCCTGTCAAACCATAGCATACTTCGCACATGCACGACTGACTTGGGATGGTACCAGGGGGAACAAAAACAATCTTTCTCGAACTCACGGCGGCAACTTGCACCAAATGCACGTGAATCAGAGAAAGTCATTTCTTTCATCCAACATATTCTTCACGAAGGGGACATGAAGATAATGCTTATAAAGGTTTCCAACACTAGGTTGATGTTCAACATGAGTCATGGGGGAGACAAAATGCTGCTGATGGGCTCAACAACAACTCATCGGAATTTCCATATCACTGGACTTCCGCCATCATGTGAACACGGTGATAGTATTGGTCAGACCAAAAGATGTAATGGTGTATGCTCGAGGGATCAACCACGAGTAAGATAACATTACGAATATCGTTGGTTCTGATTTGATTTGACGATAACCCACACTCAAATCAAGGCTTTGATAAGACAATAGATCCAACAATTGACCACGGGGATCAATCAATGAGGATATCATCTTTCTTCAACACATACACACAAAGATATCCCTTTGGAATGAGCTGAGTCGGACAAGCTTTTATCTTCCAACTCTCCAAGTTGTTGTTTAGCTTAACCAACTTGCTCAGGGTATCCGACACAGATTCTTGGAGAAAGGATGGTTTACAAGAAACCAACTTGATCACGAACTTAACATAGCAGTCAGGTGACAACCTGGTAGCACTTCCAAGAAGATATTTGGAAAGTCATGAACCACCGATATATTACTAAGCTCGAGAACAATCTTGCTTTTCAGTATAAGACGATATGATCAAAGAGCAAGGGATTGATATAATCCTAACTCATTGATCGAAGAGTGCACCAGAAATAAGGACTAGGTAGCACAATCTATCTTAGAATGATGATTCAAGAACCAACACACTAAGAATGAAATTATTGTCCATTTAACTACCAAGCAACAAGGTTGCTAGGAGTATTGATTTCACACATCACGATCCACTTGTCGGCGTTCCGGTTACAATAACACGGGGACCGAGGAATGAATAATGATGGCGAGAAGTATCACTACATCAAGAGTTCATAGAATGGTGTGCAATTCTCATGACAATCCCGACATAAAGAAGGTAATACTTCAAGGTAGAACAGACCAGAAGCTGGATTGGCATTTTGATCTATGGAATACAATTTCTTTGACCCAATCCTAGATATGGATGAGGTACAGGAGTTTGTTTCTCCTAGTCATTCCGGGATATAATGGCTTGACGGACCACAAGAGTAGTAGGCATCGATTAACGGATGCACGCATGCTCTTGACTATCAATTGATAGACAAAGGTCAGAAGACAAACTAAAGGGGGACAACTCAAAGGAACATATGATTTTCTGCGTTGTGGGTGCATAGATTAGTATGTCGAACCAAGTTCAACATTTCTTTCGGATAACCCATGCGGAAAGGTAGGCCTGGCAGATTCACAACATAGGATAGGAAACTCATTGAGAGCACTCTTGTTGTGATCTTTTGGTTCAAAAGAACTTCTGCCATAAGCAGTTCATGGTATTTGGAAGAAGGAGAATACCACGGACCTCGAGGACTATCGCAAAGGTTACTAATATCCTAAAGGTACGAGCAACACTATAAACACGAGGTAAGTAGAGTGAATCTTGGGTCGAGAACCCAAGAGAAGAATACCTAATACTAAATGGCATCACGGGATGCTTTCGAGAGTGGTGGCCAGAATCATCACACCGGGAACACAAAACATTGCTAGATTACTAGGTGACTCCCTAAAACACCTAGGGTCATAATACTAACTCCAACATATATGTTGAGGCAATAGAGTACCTCAACTCACCGATTAGTGTGCTTAATCTTGCCCAAAAGGACATCAGGAACGGGAGGAAGGGATTTGCAAATGCATCAGCCTGTTTAGAAAACTGGGATGACTCGGACAGCATAACGGCTGTAAATGCTCAAGAAGATTTGAGACATCCTGCAAAAATGGTGGCATGACCACTCAACATCACACTATCAAGGTTCTGAGACCAACTATGAACACACGAAAGTAGTAGAAACTGAATTGGGCTTAAAACCAACAATCTTAAAAGTCTATGGATTAGTAACACGTCATCCTGATAGATAGATGAGAAGGCCTAGTTCTTAATCCCCATAGAAGAGAAGAGGATGACTCAGATCAGAAGGCCATGAGGTATAAGGAGTAAAAAGAGCCTTACGTTCCTTCCACAATCAATTCCCTTACATAACTAAAGCATTTCTAGACACAACTTCGACCGGTTTGGCTTGGTAATCCTACAGGCAGTCAGGCTCTGATACCAAAGCTGTCAGGACCCCGATTCTAAGTCACACCGATCTAGCCTGTAACACCTCATATCACTTTGCGGCCTCACGCACGGTATTCCCACGGGTGTCGCCTTACCATGGCCCGGGACCGTTTGCGCCTTTTGGCTCACGTATATGATAGTGTCGCTAGCATCCATATGACAGAGAACCCGGCCGACATGGCTAGTCGTGAACCCAAAGCGGCACTAACCCATGGGGACATGCATACATGAATCACATCGAGCATGTCGGTCAGCTGTGTGAATCCGGGCTGTAGCACTGGCTAGCGGGACTCCGGGAACCCGGGCATGTGAGCTAAGGCAGGACTCCGGATGTCACCGCGTGACATTTCCCGAAGGGATGTACACAAGAAAGAAGTGAAACACACGCCCGGCCAGTCAAGCGTCTGGCGGTAGTGCTTGGCTAGCGAGGACTCCGGTGAACTGGTTGTAGCGGACTACTATGGCTCAAGGAAGCACTAGACTACATTTCCCCATAATAGAGGCTGCCAAGGATAAACAACTAGATTGTCGGATCCCACACATACCAAGTATTACAAACATACACACAATATGCTCGATATGTGCAAATACAACATGGCATCACAACATAACTCTACGACTCAAGTATTTATTCATTAGGCTCCGAGGAGCGAGATATTACAAACATGGGTCTCATGACCCAACATTCAGAGCATAAAAGTCAAAGCACAAGCAGAAGCTTAACATGTCTGAGTACAGACATCTACAAATGAAAAAGGCTGAGAAGCCTGTCGGTGTACTAGAGTAGGGGTACCCTAGTATCCCGAACTTGTGCACGGGCAGTTGCAGCCCTCCGCGGCAAGGCTTACTGGGTGACCGCCAAGGTCCTCTGTGGTTCCTGTGGGGCCATTCAAGAACAAAGTATTCAAGCCAAGGAGACAAGGCCCCGGCAAGAGGCGCTTGCCGGGAAGGCCACCCAAGGCACCTACAAGACGAGGCCCCGGCAAGAGGAGCTTGCCGGGAAGGCCCGATGAGCGACAAGCTCCCGGGCGCGACAAGACAACAACCGCGGCAAGGCGCTTGCCGCGGCAAACCACCTCTCTGTACCTACGCTCCAGCACATCCACTAACGTGTCGCCACAGGACCTTCCCAGCGGCAGGTGAGAGGTCAGGCAGCCGGTGCGAGGTGGCAAGCAGCCGACAAGATTGCCATCGTGGCAAGCGGTGGCGCCCGATGGTCCCTGTTTTCCTTTGTTAGGGCGATGTAGACGGGCATTTAATGCCTTTGTCCCTGCCGCCGTGGTTAGGTATGGTACACCGTACCTTTGTACAAGTAGGTGTACCAACCACTCCATTTCCAGTTGTACCCTTGTCTACGTTGCCACCTGTCGGTGACCCCTTCAGCATATAAAAGGAGGCCCATGCGCAACGTAGAGGGGTGTTCGAAAGGTTCGACACTCACGCTCGGTCTCGTTAGCAGCTCGAGTGTACTGTAGCACCCGAGCACTCCCGAGCAAGAACGCAATACACCTAGACATGCAGCAAGAGGAGTATTATCTCCGGAGAGCTCAAGCTGGGTAAACCTCTCGCGTGCTTCGCCTCGATCTGCTCTTCGTGCGACCTCCGCTCCCCGCCGAACCAAAAGGGGCTCGGTCCGCCGGTCCCATAGGTGTTCGTGGGCCAGATCAGCCTGCCCCGACATCTTTGGGTATGGTACACTGTACACTGTACAAGTAGGTGTACCAACCACTCCATTTCCGGGCCAGGCCTTGTTCACGCTAAGTTACCCGCCGGTGACCCCTTCAGCATATAAAAGGAGGCCCATGCGCAACGTAGAGGGGGGTTCGAAAGGTTCGACACTCACGCTCGGTCTCGTTAGCAGCTCGAGTGTACTGTAGCACCCGAGCACTCCCGAGCAAGAACGCAATACACCTAGACATGCAGCAGTAGGAGTATTATCTCTCCGGAGAGCTCCGAAGCTGGGTAAACCTCTCGTGTGCTTCGCCTCGATCTGCTCTTCGTGCGACTCCCTGCCGAACCAAAAGGGGCTCGGTCCGCCGGTCCCATAGGTGTTCGTGGGCCAGATCAGCCTGCCCCGACAAAGCCTGACTACCTACCAGATCCTGCCGAGGGCACAAGATCGTAGCTGAGGTAACAAGCTAAACGTCGAAGTCCACGCGGAACTACTAGCGAGACTGACGTCTCTCTGCAAAACATAAAATAAGCAAACATGAGTACAAATGTACTCAGCAAGACTTACATCAGAACTAACTACATATGCATCATTATCAACAAAGGGGGTGGTGGAGTTTGACTGCAGCAAGCCAGCTTTGACTCGGTGGCTATCCTAAACTACGACTGCAAGTAACTCTTTTGAGGTGGCGCACACGAGTCCACATATTCACCATTTCAATACACCACTATGGATCTGCTCCCGTCTCCCTACGAGAACGCCATCCATAGCACTCACGCTTATCTTGCGCATTTTAGAGTATCCACTTTCACTTGTCTATGAACTGTACAGCAACCCGAAGTCCTTTACGGCTGACACGGCTATTCGAATAGATCATATTAACCCCGCAGGGTGTACTTCTTCACACACGCTCTCGCCACTTACCGCCATGTACACCTCGTTTATCTCGGCAACCTTCTAGCGGAAGCCTGGCGAGGGAGTCGGCCACGACCTGACTAACCACACAAGTCTCTCGTCCAGGTTTATCGCCTATTCGGGTTCCATCCACAAGGAGATCCGGCCGGGGTGTCACTCACGGCCCCAAACGATGTGTGCGGGGTTCCCAAGCCCACCTCGACGGGTGGAACTACGCTTGGTACACCGTGCCACGGTGCCTAGTCTATCCCAAGCCCACCTGTACCGGGTGCCACCTGGTAGACTACTAACACTACCTACAAACACCAGAAACTAGTTGCAACTCCTGGATAGAGATCAAGTTGATTAATAAGACGAGAGGGGCCGAGTTACCGGAACCCAATGTGTGGTAGTAACTGTTCATGGATCACAAACACAGAAATCTGTTCCTGAGGACGGTTTCAATGAGACAACCCACCATGTACTCCTACATGGCCTCTCACCGCTACCTTTACCAAATCGTGTTCACACACTTATCTCACACACAGTAGGACATGTTCACATGCCTCCAACTCATCCCCGATGAATCAGACCTGACTCAACTCTAAGCAGTAGCAGGCATGACAAACAAGTATGAATGAGTAGGCACATCAGGGCTCAAATAACTCCTACTCATGCTATTGGGTTTCATCTATTTACTGTGGCAATGACAGGTCATGCAGAGGATAAAGGGGTTCAGCTACCGCAGCAAGTAACAGATGAATCGTTGTTGTCCTAATGCAGTAGAAGAGAGCAGCAACGAGAGAGTGGGATTATATCGGAATGAACAAGGGGGTTTTGCTTGCCTGGCACGTCTGAAGATAATATAGTTCTTCATCGGTGTCATCAAACGCGTCGTCGGAACGTCGTCTACCGGAAGGGAATAACACCGGCAAACAAGAAAGAACACAATCAATGCAATGCAACAATATGATGCATGAATGTGACATGGCAATATGTTGTGTTTTGAGCTAATGCAACTAGCAACATGTTAAATGGAGTTGGTTTGAACCCTAGGTTCAAATTCAAACTCCATATGTGAGAGTTAAAATGCCATTTATATGATTTGTCCTAAACAGCAGACATAAGTTGTTCTAACATGCATGAAAATGGTACAGATGAATAGATTGGATTTTTCTGATCATTTTTCATATATAAATTATTTCATTCTGAGTTACGGTTGAATTTATATGAATTTTAGAAGTTTATACTATTTACTAGAATTTCTGAATTATTTTAAATCCAGAAATCAAATACTGCGTCAGCATTGCGTTAGGGTGATGTTAGCAGGTCAACTGACCCGTTCCAGGTCAAACCTGACCAGTGGGGTCCACTGGTCAGTGACACAATGCTCTCTGGGTCACATACATGTGGGGTTAGGTCAACAGCCACGTCAGCGTAGTCAACACTGACGCGTGGGTCCAGCTGGCTTATAAGCTAATCTAAGAATAAACAAAAATGTTGGTTAATTAGAAGTGGGGCCCATCTGTCAATGGCACACGGTTAACTAACGATATCATTAGTGCTAAACTAAGGAGCCACGTCAGCGGTTAGCGCCGGCGATGACCGGAGCATGATGGCGCTCGCCGTCCGGCCAACTCCGTCGTCGGGAGGACGCACGGCTGGTCTCGTTGGAACGGCCGCGACACGGCGCGTCCAACGGTGGTTGCGGCTGCGGCTGGGGTGGCCGGAAGCAGCAACTGCGGTGAGCGAGGCGGCGGCCGGAGCTCGGGCCCGCTCGGATTTGGCGTTGTGGTTTGCAAGCGAGCGGAGAGATGGGCTAGCGGGGCAGTACGTGCGTGTGCGGGTGTGTTGGACAGGTCGTGGTGACCGGCGGCAACTGAGCATCACCGGCGATGAGCTCGGCGGCGGTGGGTTTCGGTCGTCAAGGGGGCGGCGTCTACGGCTCGAAATCAAAGGGGAGGAAGGAGGGGATCCACGCAGGAGATCACAGTGGTTCGTTCTGTGGCCTCAGCGAGCTTGGGGAAGCGTCGGAGAGGGCGCACGGTCGCCGGCGATCTCGGTGGCCCGAGGTTGAAGAAGACGGCGGTGAGGGCGTTCGGATGCGTCCGGCGTCGCTTGGCTTGGTGATGAGGTAGCTGGCAACGATATGGATCTCGGGAACACGGAGAGGGAGCGAGGGAGTGGCTGGCCGCGGTGTTTCTTAGCGAAGTGGCCATGGCGGCTTCGGCCATGAGGGAAAAAGAGCAGGGGAGTGAGAGAGAGCAGGGAGGCAAGGGAGCGGCCGAGGGGGTTGTCTTTGGTCGTTTCGAGCACGAGAACAGGCGATGGGGAAGCAGGAGGTGGAGCTGGTAGCCACAGTCGACACGCCTCTCGCCTCTTGGCGAGAGGTTGAAGACGGTGGGGAGTTGGGTTGGGCCTCGACCACGATCTTTGGGCCAAATGGGGCGCTAGGTGGGCTGCAGGTAAGTCCAGGTAAACCTTTCTCTCTCTCTCTAATAATTGTTTCTGTTTTCTATTTTACTTTTCTGTTTTTGATTTAGTAATAATGCTAAACCATTTTTAAAACTCCTGAGAAAATTTGTGGGCACTTTTAAAATGTTTACTAACAGCCCTCAAATGTTTTCAGAATTATTGAAGCATTTAAAATATTTATAGCCATTAAATGCTCCAATTCAAATACTTATGATTTAATCCAAAAACCTGAAATGACCTAGGGAAAATATGCACCAATTTTTGTCAGAGGTTTTCACCAGTTTCAAAAATGATGGACTTTTCCTGAAGTCACTTTGGGTTTATTGGAAGTGATTTTATTTGAGCCCATTTGAATTTATTTGGTGCTAGGGTTTGAACAATCCCCATTTCATGTTCATTTGAAAATTTAAACATGATGCACACATAAAGGGCTAGCCTAGTGCATACCAGGACTGGGGGTGTGACAACAACATTGTGCACAAAAAGAAATCACTATTTTGAAGGACCGGAAATTTATAATATGGGTGAACCAGCCAAAAAAATGGAGAAACACATCATACTTTATTAGTACGTATAGATAGATGTGTGTCCCCCTCAAGAAAGTAGGAGGCGGCGGCTCCTTGAAGATAAAGCTTTTTTTATGTCTAGCCCCCGTCTCAAAAGTGCGTCTTGTATTGTTGCAGAACGTGTGAAGGCGTGTCTCCGACGGATCACATGGGATTCGATCAGTGTTTGTCTTCAATGGATTCGACCGGGCCCGGTATTCATTCGTCTGCGTTCGTATGTTTATAGTTTGGATCATTCTGATCTACGCTTCTATTCATTAGCGTCGGTTGTTCTGATACATTGGTCCTGTAGGGCCTTAGAGCAACTCCAATCCCTTTTTTTTCTCGAATACGCACGAGTGTGCGTATCATATATTAATAGAAGAAAAGGGGAAAAGAAGCCCCGTCCACAGTAATTACATAGCGTTTATACAACGCGATCCACCTTGCTAGCTAGGGCGGATTACTCACCGTATACCCACCCCTCTACCTCTACGTCGACTGGTAGAATTTGAAGATCCGCATGCAGGATGCCTGCCTGCTTCCATACAACTCCCTCAGCCTGAATTCTACGCAGCACATGCCGCACATCCGGGGATTTATCATCAAACACGATCGAGTTACGATGCTTTCATAGCTCCCATAGGACCAGAGCCTGTAAGGGGCGCGCCGTCTTTGTGTATCTTCCAAACCTTGCCACCCGAGTGCTCCACGCTCGTAGATCTTCGTTTTGCGCAGACGCCAAACCGATCATGCCCATAATGAGGCCTACCTTTGCCCATACTTCACGTGCGAAGACGCAGCCGACAAGTAGATGGTTGGCGGTTTCCTCCTCCTGATCGCATAGCGGGCAAGCGTCCTGGTGCGGGAGGCCTCGCCGTGCAAGCCTGTCGGAAGTCCATACTCTACCCATAAGCGCAAGCCACACGAAGAAACGACACCACAGAGGGGCCCTCGATGCCCAGGTGAAGGCTGCAGTGGGCGAGCCAATATGCGCGGCAAACCTAGCCGCGTACGCAGATCGGACCGAGAACTGGCCATCCTTCTCCCATGACCACAAAAGCTGATCTGGCCGTTGTTCCTCCAAAATTACTCCGTCCACCTGCACCCAGAGCTGCAAGAACTGGTCAAGCTCATGCACATTCAAGTTCGGCCCAACATCTCTAGTCCATGAGGCGTGTAGCATTGCTTCCTCCACTGTTCTTGTGTGCCTCATCCTCCTTGCCACTTTGACATATATCAACGGGGCCAGCTCCTGAAGCCGAAAGCCGTGGCACCACCTATCCTCCCAGAAAAAGCCGTTTTACGGAATGTATGTATAATTTGGAGGAAATCGTGTGATGACTAATTTTCTTTGTTCTCATAAACATCTTTCTCTAAAGCCTTTTCTTTTTTACTTTTCGTTAAACAAGCCTGGCTAATGACAAGTCTGCATGAATCAACAACCTTTCTCTCTCGACAGTACCAGCAATATCAGTACCATATTACTACAAATGTCTACGAATGTCCCGATCCCACCCGCACCTATCCAATGTCTGCACGGAGCAACAACTTTTCTCTCTCAACAATATCAGTGTCAGTACCATACTACGATGGCTTAATCAGTACTGCAGCAACAACGAACCACTACCTGCACAACACTTCCCGACCATGTGCATGCCACAGCGCACAGCCTACAGTAGAGGGTTCCAGTCTGGAACTTCCAGAGCTACAGTGCTTTTCATCGAACCATCATGGCTGCAAGTCTGCAACCACAATGGAGTACAGTACTAGCATCCACCAGCAGTAGTTGCGCTCTCACGGCCGGCGTGCGTGCACGAGCGCAGCAAGGCTGGTCCTGTCCGTCCTCCCTGGCACCCAATCCAATCTCTCACGCGACATGAGGCCAACTCCACCGCGCAACCCTATCCTGTCCGGCCCCGTCTGTTTGGGGTAAAACGAACAAAAAAGACAGCCCATCGCACAGCCTCAAACGGACAAATGTCCGGATTCCGTCCGTTTTCGACCCATCCCGGCCTAAACTTGCGCTCGGTTTGGGGTGAAACGAACGCGCGCGGACGGCCGCGACGCATGCCCTTGTCCCCCCTGGCCCGCCTGTCGGGGACACTAGCAGTCCCTCCGCTCCCAACGCTTCACCCTCTCCCCGCTTCGCCGCCACGCACCGCCCCTATTCTCCGGCCACCTTCTCACCGCGCAGCCCCCCGCCGTCCATACCAAACCACGTCTCGACATGGCCGCCACCACGTCCGCGCTTTCGCCGTAGTTTTGGTCGTCTATCGGGGGAGGTTTGGCCGTCGCCGTCCTTGCCGATGGCGGAGAGGACACGACTGCCGGCGACGGACCACGGCGGCCGAGGCAGATTCCGACGAGAGCTCCAGAGCGGCCAGTAGCCGGCCGGCAACCACCCCTGCTGTGTCGAGGTGATCATCGCGGCCTCTTGCCACCACGACCGTAAGGTGTTCGACCTTTTGCCATCAAAGGTATGGATAGTGAAACGTGCTTTTGGTGTGCTTCAATCCCGGTGGAGTATCGTTCGAAACCCTGCACTGTCATGGGATGAAAGGAAGCTTTGGAAGGTGATGACTGCTTGTGTGATCATGCACAACATGATCGTCGAGGACGAGCGTGATGGGAGTATCTTCGACCAAGGATTTGATTATCAAGGTGAAAATATTGAGCCCTCGCACCAAGACCCGGCCACATTTGAACAGTTTGTCCAATTCCACCGTGAGATGCGTGATTGGCACACTCATTTGAATCTTCAAAATGACTTGGTTGAGCACGTGTAGGATCACATTGGCAACCAATAGGTGTATTGGTCCAATTTATGTTCAGTCAAGACAATTTTGAATTGGTTGTAAAACTATTTTATTAAAGACAATTTCAATTGGGTTGTAAAACTATTTTAATTTTCAGACAAATATTTGGGTTGGAAACTAGTTTTGATGCAAATTTAGGCATTTTTGGCCCTGACGGACAGGATAAAGCAAATGGATGCGGCCGCGCGCTGAGCGCATGGTCACCGCATCCCAGAACAGGCCCGGACACGATCCCAAATCGTTACCCAAATGGACAAAAACCGGACAAAACGGACGTCCGTTTGAGGTCGCGCGGTGGAGTTGGACTGAGTGCATGACAAGCACAACCAACAATAACCGAACGACGTCTCATGTCCTCCTCGTCCCACCGTGACCCGGCATCAGCCCAGCCTTGCCGAGCAGGCCATACAGCACGTCCTTGAGAGTTCGTTTCTGCAGTAGCAAGCACGCAAACAGAGCTGCTCGTCACAATTTTCACTCAGAATTACCGGAGGAAGAAGAAAAACGGAGATCTCACCGCGCACGCACGCACGTCGTCGCGGCCGCAGATGAGCATCCCGTTGAGCATGTCCGTGGCCTCGAACACGCCGCCGCCGTCGCTTCTCTGAAACCGAACAAGTTTGAGGCATTCCACGGATTAGTACATTTCCACTGGCTACGTGCAGGCAAAGTAGCGCGCGCGGTACCTTGTAGTAATCGACGGCCAGGAAGTTGGCCCAGCGGTCGCCGGCGGCGGCGTGGCACGCCCTGAGCACGTCCGCGAGCCCCAGCGAGTGCTCCACGCACGCGGTCACACGGAGCGGCACCGTGTGGAAGTAGTTCACCAGGACCAGCGACCTCGTCCTGTTGTCGAGGGCCGGGGACTCGGCGCGGCTGTGGCACGCGCGAGAGCTCATCCCGCCATCGCCATCTGCATGTGCCACATGATCAGCATTCGGCTTCGTTCTCGAGAAATTTGCGGTTGCCTGGTGGGGGCTGACGCTTACACTGGTTTTCGACCATGAAGTTCCACTGATACGCGATCCCCTCGGCCCGCTGCTTCGACTCGTCGGAGGTGAAGACGAGGAGGCGGTGGTTGCGCCTGATCATGTCGCGGACGCGAGGCCAGTCCCCGCCGTCCCGCGGCATGCTCGACACCGGGAACCAGTACTTGGTCAGGCCCGCGCTGTCGAACAGCTTGGACAGGCCGTGGTCAGAGCTGACGTAGTCCTCCAGGATCAGCGTCACGACCTCCGACGGGTTCGCCGTCAGGAACGCCTCGACCTCCATCATGGTGCCGATTGCCGGCTCCTGCAGAATCACCAATCACTCCACCACACGTTTCAGTCCCAATGCCGTCCTAGAACGCTAGTCAGGTTTAATTTACTCACGAACGCCGTGAAGTCGAAGCACTTCCCTCCCTTTGAGTGGCAAAGCCAAATGTCGTCGCGGAAGTCGTACACGTCCAGCATCAGCGCCCGGACTCCGTTCTGCTGGAAGGCGGACCGCGCACTTCAATCAGAATCCAAGAACTGACTGAAAGTAGTAGCAAATTTGAACAAGCGACGGGTTACATTCAGAGTTTCAGACATTCAGTTGATCGGTGACGGAATCGTCCTGGTTGTAGAGCGTGATCCGCGGGACTCCGGTATGGGACGGCTCGCCGCGGATCGAGAACGAGTTGTGCGTCGTCAGGAACGCGTACTTGTTGAACGGCAACGATGTGTCCTAATAAGGAATGAGAGAAGAACAATACTGACTACTGAACAGTTGCAGAAATGGAGATGAGTGGAAGAAAACAGAGCAATGGCAGAGGAGTCCACTACTCACAGCTATCTTGAACGGGTCGGCGACCGTCGTCCGGACGCACCTTTTGCCGGCGAACTCGATCCAACAGTTGTAGCAGTAGAGTTCAGACCCGCAGTCTCCTTCTGACGAACATCGGTCGCCGAGCTGCAAATCCCAACGTCAGATCAAGCCTCTATACTATCTCCAGAAGAAATATTTCACGACCATGGCAAGGTCGGCAAGGAGGACGGACAGAAACTTGACCGACCTCGCATCGCCCGCCTGAACAAGCTGCTGCCCTTTCTAACAGCAACACCACACATAGTATTACCAGAAGAAGAAGAATTGTGCTTCCTAATCTGTGCATAATAACTCCCTGCAGCCCAATAGCAGCAAAAGCCATCAGTATCACAGACTTGGGACTGAGGATCCCACCTGAACCATTCCTGAATCACACCTGAACCATGGGACCAAGGATGATGAATTGATGATGCGGCAAAACAAGAAAAGAGCCCTGTATCCTCGTTGTTTCTTGGCTGCTGAATCCTGATGATTAAGTCCCTTTTGGCTGCGCAATGGTCATTACCACGGCATCTCTTGTGTGTTGCAGAAGAGTCGTGAGGATGTGGCTGTGGCAAGCAGATTCAGGGGAGAACCTGCCGCTTGGCCTGCAGGAATATGCTTCCAGCTTTCAAGGTCAGCATTAGGTGCCACGCATCAAAAGTGTGGCTATGCTTTTGTTTTCTTTCCCGTTTCTTGCGAAGTGCACCTTAGTCTTTTGCCCGGTTTGAACCTCGTGACATTTCTTGACGATTCATGGTAAAAAAAATACGGAGGTGTGTCTCTCTCAGCTTGGTGATTCATAGCCAAAAAATAATAGAAATTGTTGTCATATGACTTGACAAATTTCGACACATCAGCCGGTTATGCGGACAGAAATTTAACACCAGGACGGACTTCAGCAGCAGACAGGGACAGACAGCATATGCCGAACTACCGATGCGCTTTCGCTCTCAATTCTGAATCGTATCCAAATTCAGGGGGCGCGCTGACTGAAAGGCCGGTCGCTGATGCTGAAATTTGAGATGGGCTCTAGGCCCATATAGCAATTTCTGAAAAATCTCTAAAGGGTCTATGTGGGTTTATTGGCATTAGGTGAAGTGGCAAGTTTAGTCCCACTTCGAAAGTGGAAGAGGAGTTGGACCTCTTTATAAGGGTTTCTCTTCTACATGCTATTAGAGCTTGAGAAGAGATGAGGCCCTCACGCACTCCTCCTCTACGCGCTTATTTTTGCCAGTCACTAACGAAGAGTTCTCTGACAGCTGGGCCATGATCTGAGACGTCGGATCGCGGGCTGTCACGGACTCGGACGTGGGTCGAGCCCACATCTCTCCACGCGGCTGTGCCTATACAAGTGTGCGGTGCCTCCTAACCCTAGCCGCCACGAACAGATCACATCTGCTCACGCGCACGCCCACCGTCGTTCTTTTGCTGCTGCTGCCGCCAATGACTCCATCCTGTCCGCCGCGTACACGGTCGACGGGAGAGCATGTCTCCGAAACCCTGCCCCTTCGGTTCCTGTACGGGAGAGGGGCGAATAGGTTTTTGGGAAGCGACCACGCGACTGCTCGCCTTCGATCCACTACTTCCTCTACGTCCACATCGCCTTCATCATCACCATGTCCACTGACGCCGAACGTGCCGCCACCGATAAAGCTGAAGCCGACAAGAAGGCCGCCGAGGACGCTGCTGCCGCCACCACCTCCGCGGCATCTGCATGGCCTACTGGAGGGTATAACACGTTTATCCCGCTCCTGTTTATTTTCGTATTAGCAGTACTAGCAGTATGCGTAGATTTGTCTACTGTTTGCTTAGTACGTGCACGTTTAGATCAGAACCAGTATGTCGTCAATTCAGTCAATGCCATGCTAGTGATTTATCTATGGATTAAATTAGTAGAAAAAATGCCTATTTACTCAACAATACAAAAACCTATTATGTGTAGGAATTTTTCGGCAAGTGGCTTTGCCGCTGCACTGAAACCGGATAAGTTTACCGGTACGTATTTTAAGCGTTGGCAGACTAAGACCACTTTATGGCTCACGGCTATGAACGTGTTCTGGGTCACCGGTGTCTCCACGGGAACGATTGCTCCTGAACAGGAGAAGGCGTTCAAGGAGGCCACCGTTGTGTTCCTCAGAGCAGTTCTTAGCGTGATCGGAGATAAACTGGTCGACGCATATTTACATATGCATGTCGCCAAGGACTTGTGGGAGGCGCTCGAATCTAAGTTCGGGGCCTCCGATGTTGGGAGCGAGATGTATATTATAGAGCAGTTCCACGATTACAAGATGGTTGAAAACCGTCCTGTATTGGAGCAGGCTTATGAGATAATATGCATTGTTAAGGAGCTTGAGCTTCTTAAGTGCGAGTTACCGGGCAAGTTTGTCGCGGGCTGCATAATCGCTAAGCTTCCTAATTCCTGGAGGAACTTTGCCACCACTCTGAAACATCAGAGGCGTGAATTCTCTGTGAAGGATGTCATTGGTCATCAGAGTGTTGAGCAAAATTCGAGGGCAAAAGACTCGCACGGAAAAGGGGCTGAAGGGACTTCTGTGGCCAACATGGTGAACCAGAAGAACTTCAACTCCCACAAAGCCAAGGGAAAGAACGGTGTCCAACACAATACCGACTTTAAGAAGAAGGGTAAGAAGACCTTCAAGAAGAACAAGAAGGATGAGGGCTGCTTTACTTGTGGTTCGGTTGAACATTGGGCCAACAAGTGCCCAAACAAGTACAAGAAGCCAGGACAGGACTCCAAGTCCATCAACATGATTGTGGGCAACAATGAGAATGGTGCATCTGGGTACGGTAATTTATTTACTGTTTTTTCAATGTTTCAGCCCATCGATTGATGGGTGGAGACAGGTGCAGGTGTTCATGTGTGTGCTGACATTTCATTGTTCACTTCTTACCAGGTCACATGCCACGGGTCCGTATTGATGGGGAACGGCGCGAGTGCTTCTGTTCATGGTGTTGTCACGGTCGATCTGAAGTTTACTTCGGGAAGGATCGTGCAACTGAAGACGTGCAGCATATCCCCGCCATCAACAAGAACCTCGTTAGTGGCTCCCTTCTATGTAGAGAAGAGTTTAAGTTGGTTTTCGAGTATAATAAATTAGTTGTTACGAAATATGGACTCTTTGTTGGAAAAGGTTATGAGAGCGGAGGATGTTCCGCCTTTCCTCGCATGATTTTTGTAATAAAGTTGTGAACCATATTCATTCGAATGTTAATGAATCTGAAGTTTGGCATTCACGTCTTTGTCACATTAGTTTCGGCGTTATGACGCGGCTAGCCAAGTTGGATTTAATCCCGAGTTTCACTTTAGCCAAAGGTTCTGAGTGCCTTTCATGTGTGCAAGCTAAGCAACCTCGCAAGCCTCACAAGGCCGCGGAGGAGAGACACTTGGCACCATTAGAACTCATACATTCTGATCTTTGTGAGATGAATGGTGTGTTGACTAAAAGTGAAAAGAAATACTTCATGACATTGATAGATGATTCCACTAGATATTGCTATGTGTATCTGTTAAATACTAAAGATGAGGCTCTACACTACTTTAATATCTGTAAGGCAGAAGTTGAGAATCAACTTGAAAAGAAAATTAAACGAATCCGATCAGATCGTGGTGGAGAGTACTTCTCGAGTGAGTTTGATTCTTTTTGTGCGGAACACGGCATTATTCATGAGACGATGCCTCCCTATTCACCCCTGTCAAACAGGGTTGCCGAGCGGAAGAACCGTACTCTAACTGATTTGGTTAACGCCATGTTAGATACATCGGGTTTATCCAAGGCATGGTGGGGGGAGGCTATATTGATGGCATGTCATGTCCTGAATAAAGTTCCGACAAAGGATAATGACATCACTCCCTATGATAAATAGGCGCAGAGAAGGACAACACTCTCGTACTTGCGTACTTGGGGCTGTTTGGCGAAAGTCAATGTGCCGATTCCCAAAAAACGTAAGCTTGGACCCAAGACTGTGAATTGCGTTAATCTGGGCTACTCTAAGAACAGCGTTGGCTATAGATTTCTAGTAGTGAAATCTGTGGTACCTGACCAGAAGGTCGGTACAATTATGGAGTCTAAGGATGCTACATTCTTTGAGGATATTTTTTCCTATGAGAGATATGCAAAGCACTTCTAGACAGGAATCTAAAGAGACTCCTGAACCTGCCATTCCTATGAAATATTTTGAACAAACACATGATGAAAATCCTGAGGAGGATGACGAGGAAACCCTTGGTAGGGGCAAGAGACAAAGGACTGCAAAGACCTTTGGTGATGATTTCTTCGTGTACCTCGTGGATGATAGTCCCACTTCTATTTCAGAAGCGTATGCCTCTCCAGAAACTGACTACTGGAAAGATGCGGTCCGTAGCGAGATTGATTCCATCATGGCTAACGGGACATGGGAGATCATTGAGCTTCCCTATGGTAGAAAACCATTGGGATGTAAACCATTGGGATGTAAGTGGGTGTTCAAAAAGAGGCTTAGGCCCGATGGTACGATTGAAAAGTACAAGGCTAGGCTTGTGGCCAAGGGTTATGACCAGAAAGAAGAGGAAGATTTCTTCAATACTTATTCACCTATGGCTAGACTAACCACCATTCGATTATTACTCTCGTTGGCGGCCTCGCATGGTCTTCTCGTCCACCAAATGGATGTTAAGACGGCTTTTCTGAATGAAGAGCTAAACGAGGAAATCTACATGCAACAGCCAGATGGCTTTGTGATAGATGGTCAGGAAAGAAAAGTGTGTAGGTTACTGAAATCTTTATATGGCCTGAAGCAAGCACCTAAGCAATGGCATGATAAGTTCAATACAACTCTGACATCTGTTGGCTTCGTTAATGAAGCTGACAAATGTGTATACTATCGCCATGGTGGGGGCGAAGGAGTTATATTGTGCTTGTATGTTGATGACATACTGGTATTCGGAACAAACCTCAAAGTCATTGAGGAGGTCAAGTCGTTTCTATCTCAGAACTTTGAGATGAAAGACCTTGGTGTGTCTGATGTTATCTTGAACATCAAGCTAATGAGAGATAATGAAGGTGGGATTACACTTCCGCAATCCCATTATGTTGAGAAGGCGTCGAGCCGTTTTGGATACTCAGACTGCAAACCATCTCAAACACCATATGATCCTAGTGTGTTGGTTCGAAAGTTTGAAGGCACAGCTAAGGATCAACTGAGATACTCTCAAATCATTGGTTCATTCATGTACCTAGCTACGAGGCCTGACATCGCGTTTGCTGTGAGCAAACTGAGCCGGTTTGTTTCCAACCCGGGTGATGTACATTGGCATGCTATTGAGGGAGTTATGCGTTATCTGAAGGGTACTATGAACTACGGACTTCACTATACGGGATACCCGTCGGTACTTGAAGGGTATAGTGATGCGAATTGGATCTCTGATGCTGATGAGATAAAGGCTACAACTGGGTACATGTTTACTCTTGGTGGTGGCGCTGTTTCCTGGAAGTCTTGCAGAATTAACAGCATTAGACACGTCTGGTGTCGAAGCAGGATGGCTTCGAGATCTTTTGATGGACTTGCCATTGGTTGATAAACCGGTTCCGACTATCCTTATGAACTGTGACAATCAGACTGTCATCACCAAGGTGAAGAGTTCAAAGGACAACATGAAGTCCAACAAACACATAAGAAACTCCGGAGTGATAGCGTTGGAGTATGTCCATAGGGCTAAGAATCTGGCAGATCCCTTTACAAAAGGGCTATCACGTGTTGTGATAGATAGTGCATTGAGGGAGATGGGTATGAGACCCACATGAGTTTCCATGATGGTAAACCAACCTATGTGATCGGAGATCCCGTGAAGTAGGACCTGGGAAAACAAGCCAGTGGTGAACTGAGGAGAGTAACTATACTAACTCACTCCGCTAGAGATGCAATACTCTCGATATTGTATGGTAGGATGACTACTGTCTTAATGTGTTCCAAAGCTTATATAAGCAAGATGCTATCCTACAGAGCGATCTTTGAAGGAACACACCTATATGAGCCCGACTGCTGGTCACAGTCTATGAGATTGGGGTGATCTCTAGTAAACTCATGAATAGGTCAGGAGTGTGACTTATATGCTCCACCCGAGGGGTCAGCCTTCGGCAGCCTAGTACTAGTAAGACATGTTGTGAAATTTCTTTACGCCAAACTGACAATTCAAGGCATAGTCCATTGTTCAGTTGTGAAGGAGTGTAGCTACTTGCTCTAGGTGAAGCTCAACCTTAACAGGTCTTCACTGAAATACTGGTATATCAAAACAGCAATTAGAACAGAGGACACAATGGGCCCTCGAGATCTGGTGGGGGATTGCTGAAATTTGAGATGGCTCTAGGCCCATATAGCAATTTCTGAAAAATCTCTAAGGGCCCATGTGGGTTTATTGGCACTAGGTGAAGTGGGAAGTTTAGTCCC
Source organism: Aegilops bicornis (assembly GCA_021605145.1). Taxonomy (NCBI): domain Eukaryota; kingdom Viridiplantae; phylum Streptophyta; class Magnoliopsida; order Poales; family Poaceae; genus Aegilops; species Aegilops bicornis. The sequence continues at coordinate 199,318,075 of CM038670.1, forward strand.
ACCCCGAAAGTGGAAGAGGAGTTGGACCTCCTTATAAGGGTTTCTTTTCTACATGCTATTGGAGATTGAGAAGAGATGAAGCCCTCACGCACTCCTCCGCCGCCCGCCTCGCCTCGTCACGCCGCGCCGCGCCGCGGGTTGCGGGATTGAGCCGAGCCGAGCTCACACCTACGCGCTTATTTTTGCCAGTCACTAACGGAGAGTTCTCTGACAGCTGGGCCACGATCTGAAACGTCGGATCATGGGCTGTCACGGACTCGAACATGGGTGGAGCCCACATCTCTCCACGCGGCTGTGACTATATAAGTGTGCGGTGCCTCCTAACCCTAGCCGCCACGAACAGATCACATCTGCTCACGCGCACGCCCACCATCGTTCTTTTGCTGCTGCCGCCGCCGGTGACTCCATCCCACCCGCCGCCTACACGGTCGACGGGAGAGCAGGTCTCTGAAACCCCGCCCCTTCGATTCCTGTACGGGAGAGGGGCGAATAGGTTTTTGGGAAGCGACCACGCGACTGCTCGCCTCCGATCCACTACTTCCTCTACGTCCACGTCGTCTTCATCATCACCATGTCCACTGACGCCGAAAGTGCCGCCGCCGAGAAAGCTGAAGCCAACGAGAAGGCCACCGAGGACGCTGCTGTCGCCACCACCGCCGCGGCGTCTGCATGGCCTACTGGAGGGTGTAACACGTTTATCCCGCTCCTGTTTATTTTCGTATTAGCAGTACTAGCAGTATGCATAGATTTGTCTACTGTTTTCTTAGTACGTGCATGTTTAGATCAGAACCAGTATGTCGTCAATTTCAGTCAATGCCATGCTAGTGATTTATCTATAGATTAAATTAGTCAAAAAATTGCATATTTACTCGACAGCTAAGGGGTTTGCGAAGAATTGGTAGCCCCAGAGAGCTCGATCAGTTCGTGTTGCTTTGGGACAAGCTTCAATTGGTCCAATTGCAGGAAGCTTGGGTGATTCTATTCCGCTAGCTTGGCATACGAGAGATCCAATTGCTCATGTCTAGGCAGAATTCAGGAGCCTCTCCTCCAGGATGTCTTCCGGTTTTCTAGTGCGTGTGAGTGTGCGCGTGTTGGGTGGGTGGGTGGGCCACGCGTAAACATGTATTATGTTAGAGCATATACAATCGGAGCCCTCGAATCCTTCCAAATGCGGGATGGGCCTGCCACGTAGGACTGACTACAGGAGCGCCAATTTGCATATCTCCACCCTCTTCCTTGCTCGACCAATCCTTTCCTCTTCTCTCTTCTCCCTCATGTGCACAACCATCAACGGAGTTCTGCCGCCAACTTTGTATCGCCGTCATCCTCAACTCAGGGCTTCGCCACCGGAGGCTCCTACCCACACCGCCGCCAACCATGCCGCAACCGGTCAAGGTCGTCGCCGCCGGACGCCGCCCTGGTACGTCCAACTCCCCCCTATATACACCTTGCGCTCTAGGTGTTCGACGAAATGTCTGAGCCGGTTTTTTATTCTTTTGGTCTCTACTTGTAGGTCACCGATGGATTTGTCATGGAATGATGGCTACGGGAGCCCCGATTTTGACGAATTCATATTCTGTACAATTTTTTTCATATTTGTTTGAAACTGAAATGTTTGAATTTTGAAAAAAAAATCATTCATTTCGGCCTCCATGGAGGCCAAGCTCCAAAACGCCCCACTTATCCCTACTAACATATTATCTCAACATGCAACTATGTCACTTCATCGTGCAAATATATACGGAGAATGACCCACCACAACATGCAACATGATGTAAAAAGGCTCAAATGTCTTAATTATATTGTGCTACTTACGTTTAATAAATATTTTACAATTAGACGCTATTTTAAGTTGTAGTTCTTACATTATTAATCTAAATACTCATGTTCATATAATCAAATTTTACCAAAATACATTGCAAATAATCTGCATAGCAACTCGCGGGATATCATCTAACTCTATTAAATGCCGACTATCCTCAACTTTGTCCTTACACTTAGTTTGTCAAGGTGCATACATATTTTTTGTGATGCTTGTATCTGTAGCATTTAGAAGATGCACTTAATCTGTTACTTGATTTAACCACAAAGAAGTGTAAATGACATGTGGGGTACATTAGCTTACGTGCTCATGCGTCTTAAATGTATTTATAATTTTTATTATTTCATGTTATTATCATACCATGTTTACGTATTTTTATTGCAAATTTATATTATTTTCATGGATTAACCTATTAATTCGTTGCCCAAAGCCAGTTTGTTGTTACTACATGTTTATGGTTTACAGAAAATCGGTATCTCCAGACCTTAAAATACCCTCGGGATTTTTGATGATTTTTTTGGAGGACGAAGCTTTCAGAAAGCACCGGAAGGACCCGGGAGCCATTAGACGCCCAAGCCTCCGACACGCCTTTCGCCCATATTTTTCCTATATATCTTAGGACCGGTCTAGCGAGCGGCCGGCTGCTCGCTACACTTTGCGAGCGGCCGGCCTAAAACGGGAAGTTTTGTTCCTCTAATAATCTATAAATAGTAATTATTTGTCTTCAGGTAGAGCTTTAGAGTGGCCGGTGGAAAAAGAAAGTACATGGTTCCTTGTACATAAAAGGAAGTTGACAATCTACTTTGCTTTTCAATTTTTGTTTCTTAAAAAATTCATAACATTTGAACCAAACATTAAAATTAAGATCCATTTTCATCACTAAAATCCTCGCGATGTGCTCTTCGAAACAAGATCCCGCATGGATATGTTTTGACAAACTTTTTTTGTGCAATTTTATCCCCATTTTGTGCAACTGGCTAGTTGTTGATGTGCAACTACCTAATAGTCGATGTGCAACTTTTTCTCTATCCATGGATGTGCAGTTTTCAATGACAACACCTCGCCTCAAACTGCCCAATATCAAGTGAAATGTGCAACTTCGTCTGCTGCCCCATCCAACTGCTTAGTAGTCGATGTGCAACTTTTCTCCTCTAGTTGAAAGTGCAATTTTTACTATTTGCTACCTTGGTCAACTGCCAAGCAGTGGATATGCAACTTCAGAAACTGTCCCAGCCAACTACCTAACGGTTGATGTACATGTGTAACTTTCCCCGTACCCGTGGATGTATAGTTTTCATTGCTAGCACCCCTTCCCACCCACCCTAACTAGTGAGATGTGCATCTTGAGGGTCTCGCCTATAGACAACTTTTCTGCACTCTCATGGTCATGGATGTGCATTTTTTCACCATTCAACAAATCCATGTCAGCGAGATGTGCAACTTTATCTCTGCTGTTCGCCAATCGCCTAGCAGATTCTGTGCAACTAGTTCTATTGTCCCTGCCAACTACTTCCAATAATCGTGTCTAACTGAAAACAACTATGTGTGCAACTAGAACTGCTATAGATGCCAACGAAAAATGATCGCCGTGTGTGCAACTTTTCAATGACCGTGTCCAACTGAAAACAACTATGTGTGCAACTAGAATTACTATAGATGCCAACCAAAAATGAACCCTGTGTGTGCAACTTTCCAATGATTGTGTCCAACTGAAAACAACTATGTGTGCAACTAGAACTACTATAGATGCCAACAAAAAATGATCAACGTGTGTGTAACTTCCAAATGACCGTATCTAACTGAGAACAATTATGTGCGTAATATCTAGAAGTACTATAGATGCCAACAAAAAATGATTGATGTGTGTGCTACTTCCCAATGATCGTATCCAACTGAGAACAAATATGTGTGCAATTAAAACTACTATAGATGCCAACAAAAATGATCACCGTGTGTATAACTTCCCAATAATCGTGTCCAACCAAAAACAACCATGTGTGCAACTAAAACTACTATACATGTCAACAAAAAATGATTGCCATGTGTGCAATTTTTCAATGATAGAACCCAACTGAGAACAGCTGTATGTGCAACTACAACTACTATAGTAATGATCGTCTCCAACGAAAACAACTATGCACGTAACAAGAATTACTATAAATGCCAAAAAAATGAACGCCCTGTGTATTCAGTTCAATGTATTCCGTTCCACTTTCACCACCGTAGGAAAAAGGTTCAATGTTGTGCAACTTTCTAATTGTCGTATCCAACTGAGAACTGTTATGTGTGCAACTACAACCACTGCGGATGCCAACTAAGAATGTGAAGATCAATATATCTGAAAAAGTGATACAATAGTTCTGATCCACTGTCAAGCCATTGGATTGATCTATCTACGCATCACAAGTTACAATAGCACCAAAATGAGCTATGCAACAAAAACTCCCCCGCGATGAATCCGATGTTTTGTTTGCTCTTGAATGCTCCCACATACTGATCCACTGTTCAGATTGACGGGCCCAAAGCAAAGTTGGAGGATAAGTATGTAGTATGTTTGGAGAATAAGTCACTAAGCAAGAAATATTTACGAAGGAGGCTTCGAGCACTTCTCATTTCTCTCTCTATTTGGAGGATTAGGATCATCAGATCGTTGGCTCGACCGCAATGGCAGCCTCATGTCGATCGGGACTAGGCAAAGCGCTGGCAGCATGCAATCAACCAGCGGGAGAGAGGCCGCTCGGTATGCAATAGAGGGCGGCGCGATGGCCAGAGAACACAGACAAACGGCGGCGGCGATCTGTTGCAACGAGCACCTGTTTCCGTTCTCCCCGCCACTGCCCTCCTCCCTCTCCGCCTCCGGTCCCTTCCTCTCTCCACCCTCCCCCTCCCCCTTTGCCTTCCCCCACCCCCACGACCTCGACCTCTACCTCCCTCTCAACCATGCCACTTCGATCTGGTGATCTGCGATGTCGGGGGAGGAGGGGCCGCAGCTGGTCATAGCATCACCAGCAGCAGGGGCTGGAGGCCGACGGCGAGGAGCACCACCACCAGGAGCAGCACGGCGACCTCCCCAGTGCAGCCACCTCCATCCCCTCCTGGACCTCCTGCTACGGATCTCCACCGAGCAGCCAGATTCCAGCAGATGCGGGAGCGGCCACCCACCGAGTGGATGGATCCAAGGCGGACGGGTGGTCAGCAGCGTCGACGGTGATCACGAGCGGTGGGGGTCGATAGTGGAAGACGCTGGATGTCGAGGAGGAGCTGCGCATGTAAGAGGCGAGGTTGGAGACCGCGCTTGGGAACGCGCCCCGACCAGGTGGCACCTGGACACGCGGGCGACGATACGAGCCAGATCGAGCGGCCAGGAGCCGGTCGCTCGTTCTGTGCAAACAGTGCGTATGCACTTTTTAGATTTTAGGTATTCCCTCGGTTTTAAAATAGATGACTCAACTTTGTACTAACTTTAGTACAAAGTTAGTACAAAGTTGGGTCATCTATTTTGGAACGGAGGGAGTATTTCTTATTACTCTCAAAATACTCCGTACCATTTTTCGTGATTTTTCCCTGCTGCCACAAGTTCCTCTTCCAAGGAAATTCAATCTGGGGGTCTGTTCCAACGTGCTGCTAGAGGGGCATCTATCATCGGAGCCATCTTCATCAACCTTGCTATCACCATGACCATGTGTGGGTAGTTCTTAGGACCTTGGGTCCATAGCAGTAGTTAGATGGTATCCTCTCTCCCTTGTGATTCAATACAAAGATCCACTGAGTTACCTCACATGATCGGATCCATATGATGTAATCGGTGTTGTGTTTGTTGGGATATGATGAATTGTCACTTTATAATTGGATTTGTTCATGAATTATGTTGAATCTCTTATGGTTTCTTTGCTGCATAATTAAGTAGTTGTATATGCTCTTCGATCTATTTGTCTTCTTTGACCAAGTTTGATGTGTAGATCTTCAGAGGGAGTTGTGTATGGTAGTGAATTCAATCTTGCGGTGTTCTATATCCCAGTGACAATAAGGAACAAGACATGTATTGTATTATTGCTACTAAGGATAAAACGATGATTTCTTTGTCATAGTTGGATGATGGTTTTATCGTCCACATTATGCCATCATGCTTATTGTAATGCTCTGTTTATGTAAACTTAATATTTTGATAGCGGTCTTTGAGTGGTGTCGTGGAATTGTCACGGCAGATGTCCTCTTGCGAGGACTTAGTCGTGGATCCATCGCAACTAGGAAGCTTAAAGGGGTTAATCGGGACAAAGGACACGAGAGTTATACTAGTTCGGCCCCTTACGATGAAGGTAAGGCCTACGTCTAGTTGGGTTGGTATTGCTTGAGGTTTCGATAACCAGGGAGCGAGATACGCTATGCCCGGCTCTCAAGGAGTTGTTTCTTGCCCTAAGCTGCCAGCGGGTCGTCCCCTTATATACACGGGTGGACGCCCTGCGGTCTACAGAGTCCCGGCCGGCTCATAAACATTGTCCGGATCAGTGACTAGTTAATTCTACCTTATGTTACAAGTCATGTCATCATGGCGGTTTATCACTATGGGCCTTAAGTCACTGTGGGCCTCGGCCCTTTATTGAACCGCCATCTTCATGCTTGGTCTTGGGCTCCTTTCTGACGAGTCTTCTTTGCGTAACCCAGCCCCTCCTGGGCGGCTTACACAAATAGTTATATCCCAACATTAGGCCCCAGATTGATTTGAACCGGTTCACGTCCATCTTAAAATATCTTAAGAAATAAACCTTTAGCCTTCTGCCTGTGCAAAGGTTTTTAACCCGCCATGACGTCATCTTCTGGATCTGTGTTAACCCGCCGTGACGTCACCTTTACTTAAATTCATATTTTACTCCGCCATATCCTCCAATGGGTCTTTGCCTTTACTGACCATTCCGAAAACCGAGGCGTCGGGGCCGCTGGATAATGATGTTTGGTTTCCTCGTTTCTCGCGCCGTCTCAGTCGGCCTTTCCTTATAAATAGGCACGACCTAGGTCTTTTTCATTCTCCCTTCTCGGTCGTCTTCCTCTGGTCATTGTCTCCTCGCCGCTTGAGCTCCGCCGCGCCGCCGCGGATCTCCTCGTCTTCACCAACTCAGGCCAGCATCAACTCGACTTGACCCGGAAAAAACACGACGGACCTCCGCAGCAACTCTGCATCTGTAAGTTTTTTCCTCCCTGTTCCTCAGATCTGCATTAGTGATTTTTGAGTTCGTCGGTGTTCGTCGCCGTCCATCACGAACCCTTGATAGATTCTACCTCCGATGCCTTTTTCTGATCTTTAGACAGTATAAACTGCTGCGGTAGCTGTTTCGCACCCGTTTCCAAATGCACATAGATCCCTTTCCATTGCACAGAGGCCCCGTTCGAGCCTATGAGCTTCATCTGTGCCAGTTCTAGGTCTAGAAATTTTTCCTTTCAGAACAGCCGTTTGATCCAAAATAATAGCTGCAACTTGTGAAACCTGTTTGTTCCATACTTAACCAAAAAATTGTATCTGTTAAATCTGTTTCACACGGTAGCTCATGCGGCCGGTTTAAGAAGACAACACTGATTGTCAGCCTTGCTTGCTTCCCGCGACTTAAGAAAATTTAACTGCCTTTGACACCTGTAGCGGCTGAAATATCACTGCATAGTTACACATATGTCATTAGGCCCCTTCTTAAGACGCCATCTTGAGTAGACTTGAACTGTTTTCTTCTGGGTTAAGTTTGAACCGGAAACTCTTATTTTGTCACAGGCTTCAGTTTATACAATGGCACCCAAGGCTCCCAAAGCTCCCGTGACCTGCAACTGGGTCAAATCCACTGTTACGGGGAGCACTTTGTCTGATTTCATAAAGTCCGGCCATCTGCCTAAGAGGGAGGTCATGTCTTATCGTGCTCCTAACCCGTCAGAGGAGAAGCCTCAACCCAAGGAGGGGGAGGTGATCATGTTTACTGACCACATGAACCGGGGCTCCGCTCCACCCGGTTCAAAATTCTTCAGGGATGTTTTGCACTTCTTCGATCTCAGACCTCAAGACATCGGGCCCAATTCCGTGTCAATATTTGCAACTTCCAAGTTTTCTGCAAGGTGTACCTTGGAGAAGAACCCATCATACTTTTATTCAGAGAGTTGTTTTACTTAAACCGGCAGAACGAACGTACCAACGGGCCCAGTCTGGAACTTGGTGGCATCTCGATTCAGCGGCGGAGAGATCGCTTTTTCCTTATGCCGAATCGCCAAGCCATCCAAAGGATTGGAATCGGACATGGTTTTATTGCGGGACACTTCTCCGGTGAAGAAAATCCTCTGCCCGGCTTCCGCGCCTTGCGCCTTGAATCCAACCACCCGCTGCCGGATAAACTGACTGATGTTGAGCGTCTGCCACTTGCTCCCACCATTAATAAAATAAAAGCTCTTTTGGGAAACGGCTTAGATGGTATTGACCTGGTCCGGGTCTGGGTTGCTTGGCGAGTGATTCCGTTAAGCCGCCGCCCCGGCTTAATGTGCACCTACTCAGGCGAGAAGAATGATCCACTGCGTCGTAGTCCCGACGACTTACCAGATGATGTGGTGGAGGCTACGACCCAGACGTTGCTGAAAGAGGGCACGGTAACTAGTAATGCCTTTGGCTTACTTCCCATACGCAAGAAGAACCCGGCTCCGCGATGAGTCATCAACCTCAGTGAATACTCTTTACTATATTCCACCTTGCTTTTACTCATAACCCCTCATTATTTTTCACAGGCCGATGACAACTTCTGGAAGGTCAAGTATGACCATGAGGCGGCCAAACAAGCCAGAGCGGCAAAAAGAGCCGAAAGGAAAACCGCCAAGACTGGAACTTCAAATAAGAGGAAGCCAAGCGCTTCAGATATGTTCAAACTTGACGATACTGATGATGACGAAGAAGAGGTAACTTTTAACTCCCTTGACTCCTTACCATTACCTTACTGACATTAAATCTTTTCAGGAAGACACGGGGAACAGCCAAGCCGTCAAAGAAGAGGTAACTATAATCTCCTTCGACTCCGAGCCCCTGCCGCGTCAGAAAATTCGAAGAGTAACCCGGAAAGTAAGGTTTTCACATCCTTTGGCTTACCAAGATCCTCAATTTCTTTTGAAGCAACAGCAATTTGAAAGCCGGAGGCAGACCCGGACCAGCAAGGATATAGAGCTCTCCTCCGCTTACACGACGCAACCAGAAGCGTCGGGCTGAGGTTATCTCCGATTTACGCTTACATTTACCCTTTGGCTGGTTTAATTCGTCAACCTCTCAATTCATCTGACTCCAATTATCAGGATACCTCTCCTTCCTCTGGCGAGTCTATGCAATCTAACATGTCGGCTTTCAAAACTGCCCCCGGGTAATGTAATTTTGTTTACCCACTACTAGATTTGCCATTATTGCTGAGGGTACAATTACCGTCGGTTATCTATGTTCACCGTCGGATACCCTAAAAACTGACGGTTCACCGTCGGCTATCTCCCGTCGGCTATGCTTCGTCGGCCATTACACTAATAGTCGACGGTACCGTAGGATAACATTTTTGCCAACGGTAATAAGCCGACGGTGAGCCGTCAGACATAATTTTGTCACGAGTAGCTGAACGATGCTTATAGCCGATGGTTCCCCATCGGGTATTTATTTTCCAACGGTTATTGCCCCCCGTCGGTTTTCTCAATAGTCCACGGTATATCTGACTGTCAAGGTTATTTCTAACCGAGAGGAGAGCCAAACTGCCAGTTATTATGATTACCGACGGTAGGTAGACCCCTTCGGGAATTCAATTAGTTGATAGTTGGTCAACACCATCAATTTTGAAATGAACTAACGTTCTAAATCCCCCATTGACATGTTGTCTACCCAAGATATTTGTTGCACTGTAGGGCATTAGTCACCCTTATGTATTAATTGCATCGAGGGTTGTTTCTTAACAGGAGATTGTGATTCATAACTGTTCAAAATATTTGCATTTCCAATACATTTCATAATCACACAACTACACATAACCAAAAGAATATATATTACATTTAGCATAACTTAGAAAAACATCACATGTCTAATGAGTTGCATCTGAATTACATTGACCATATTGATGCATCTAAGAAGGGTCAAATGCAAAACGAAAATGGTATATAATGGTCCAAACATTTTGCATAATCTAAATTGTCCAGGAGCTTCATAAGTTCACTTTGCTGATTATCACCATATCGATCATAATGCTCATTGCCATATATATCATCTCCCTCATTATAATAGGTGCCATCCTCGTCATCAATAGGATCATTCTCAAGACTTGGACTACCTCCAATTACTTCCCAGTCCCTAAGAAATGATAATACTAGTTGTAAGAGAGATGAAAAACAATATAATGCAGCTGAAATTTAATTGAACTATAGGGAACAAACTTAATTGTCTGGCAATCATCTACACATGGACATACAAATCACGTCTTAGTGTTAGAACTAGGAAATAGTATGCATAAAGAATTATTTGTGTTACACCAGTACGATACTCTTTTTCCAACCATACTTCTTGTGAGTAGGAACAACAAAAATAAAACTACTCACTTGGTTTGCACTTTTTTCTTTTTATTCCACAAGGTTACAGACTAGTACTTTTGATCTTTTAATATAGGTCACTGCTACTTATGATAACTTGTTTTAGTAGACTTAACATGTTAACCAAGAGGAACGATTTATCAGCTTAAACTAAAAAGGTAAATCTGAAATCTACATCAACGTCTATGTGCTCATAAATCATTACACGGAGAACTAAAACCCAAGGCAACACATACAGCATGATTCAGCAACATGACAAGATGGCAAACGTACCATCAGTTAAAGGGAAATTTGGATCTGTACATTAAAACGACAACTTTGGCAAAATACCATGGAAATATGTTACTTCAATATATAGAATTGAAAAGAACACCCTGTTAAAAAATATACAATATTCAGATGGGTCTTTCATATGTTTCAGTTCATTGCCTCCATTGATGCAATTTCCACTTCTATTTTTCCCCCTGACCTACATACAGATGCCTCGACCCAAAGGCATGCACCAGGGCCAGACCACACAACACAGGCATAAGATACTAGCATATCTTCTAGGGAACGACCATGTACAAAGCTAAGCTAGCACTATTGACTTGTAGTAGTAGTGACAGCATAGTTGTGTGAATCGTACATATTTTGACGTCTTGGTTAGCAAACATTTGACATTCAGAATCAATCAGACTAGACTAGATTGGGATTGCAACCTTAGATTGCAGAGAAGTACTATACTTCTGGCGACCAATTGGTAATGGAATCCAAGAAGAGGTGGTACACCTACCAGAATTTGGCCATCTCACTGGATGCATGGGATCTGCTTGGACAATGATTCGTATAAAATCCTCAGGGGTTCCCTCTACCCAATTGCAAAATTTTCAAATCAAATGAATGGAAACATATGTACTCCAGCACGTATGAATTAATAAAAAGCAGATGGCTGTGAAGGGATTCGATTATGGTGATATGGTACCTCCTCGAAAGGATCAACTTCTGGTCGGGTAGGGAGAAGACCTTTCGTCGGGCGACTGTTCAGCTAGTGATATGGATCTCCCGCCTCATTTACCCTGCATGCTAACGAGAACAGGTCAGAGCAGAACATCAGCCCGCCGCCGCTCGACCATCAGCCCTGCCGCCTGCTCGCTCATCAACCCGCGCCACCGCTGCTCCCACAACAGCCTACACAGCCGCTCGCCTTTTCCCGCCAGCAATGCTCGCCATACTCTCGCTGCATGAACAGAAGAAAAGAATAGATCAATGCGAGATGAGAGAGGAAGTCCCGGGGAGAGAGAGGAAACGAGGCATTGACCTAAGGCCGTAGCTCGCCGAGTGCTGTGCGCCGCAACCAGAACTGAGAGCAGGGATCTGGGTGTAGGAGAGAAAGGATGGAGAACGTCTCCAGCCTCCCCGGCCATAGGTGATGTGGAATGGAGATGTGAGGGGGAGGAGGCTGATTTAGAGCTGGGCGGTGGGAGGTTGACGACGCCTACGGGGGTTGGTTAGAGGAACGCGAGTTCGTGGCTACGTGGCGTGTGGGCTATTTACATTTTTTTTCCACTTCGCGCCCCTGTGGGTTGAAACTTTCACCCGCGCATGTTAACAACACTTAAGAATATAATTTCTTCTTGTACACATTGAAATATATTTTACAACACTTTAAACTAAAATAAAATTACCTGTCGCTCGATTGATCAGCCTTCACATAGCAGAGTTTTGATTTTTGGCCAGAAAAAAAACAATTTTCGGCCTAATTTCGGCCATCTCACCTTGCCCGGGAATAATTTCAACCATCATTGTATTCTTTTGAACCATTTTTTCTAACATACATCTATTGTTAGGTTCTAGCAAACTCTAATTGACCTTTACCTTTTCTTAATGATAGAGCACACACAACTCCCTCTCTTATCAACGTACCTAGTAATAAGAGCTACTGTCGCTCACACAAAAAAACGTATATCCCCTCTCGAAACAGGCTTTGGCCCCGCTTTATATATAAAGCAACAACCGAACAAGATACACGACTACAATGTGATGAGGTAACCCTCTTACAAACCCGATCCTGAGGTAACCAGATCAAGTAGCACGCACACGACTACTCTACTGAAAATTAACATAGGAAGATCAAAGTACAACGCCACACTACGCCCTAGTACCTAAACTCCATGACAACGCCCTCGAGAGGAAGAGCACACAAAGCGTCGTCGCTGCCGAGTCCACCGGACAAAGGTTTTCACCTGGAAGCCAGACACGAAGAGGAGCACCATGACGACGTCTTTAAGAAGAGAGTGTCGCGCGCAAGCATCACCGTCGTTGGCGACAATGCGCAGAGCATTCGCCCGACAGCTTCTTCGTGTCATCATAAGGACTCCAGGGCAAGCGCGACTGGTACTGATCCCCAGCTCCAGAACGGTGCACTGAAGCAAGGCTGAGCTGCCAGCCGTTATACCTCTAGCCGCCCACACGGCAAAGAGACCAAGCCACCGGCTTTTACTTGGTCGAGTCTAACTTCCTTGGCAGGGACAAGGATATGCCAAACATACTTTTATTCTTGAAAGCATAAATGATGGACTATCTATCTCTCTTACATATCATTAATGAATTAGGAATATGTTTATAGTTGTTCTACTATACCACCAATAGTGTCAGTCAGTTTTTCCTAGGTTCCATTATCAACTGGTCAATATCGTGTTTTACTGTGTAGTCATTGATGACGCTACGTCTCTATTGTCAACTTGTTTTGGTTTGCTCCAGCTTCATCGACATGGACAAGTATTCATGTGAAACACATTTTCATGTTTATTGTCTACGTACTATAACACAAAACATTGTTGCACTTAGTCAAAGTTGCATCTTTCATATAAATTAATAAATTAAAAATAATAATTAGCCTCCTCACGATAGAATTGATTTAGGTCCATGATGAACTAGGTCAAGCGATAATATGTACATGCTATAAAGATCGTCTTCTCATGTGTGTCTAGATGTACAAGTCCGTCTCCCTCAAAATGTTGAAAAACACATACATATATTAGTCTCCGAAAGTATGAGGAAACTATCTTACTTACTCGGCACATTAACCCATGGTTTAACTCATTTAAAACCACTAGGCATGCATGTGTTACAATCTATCGTCAGAAAGTCATTTACATTACAATAATTTGGGTAAAACCACTGGCCATTGCATATGTTATCCCCATCATCCATTGAAGCGTAAAATCATGGAGAGTCAATGTCAACTGTTAGATATTGCTTTTGCTCAAACACGTATTTTCTCATATATCCGAGTGTAGCAAATGTCCCGTCGGCCATCTTCACATCTAACCGAGAGTTTTGCTTGGACTGTCAGTTATTACATTTCACCATCGGGTGTTAAATGTAATTCCCATCCGTGTAGCCAAAACCGTCGGGTATTAGAAAGAACCGTCGGGCATTACATTGGATGGCCGAGAGTTTTCCTTGGACCGTCGGTTATTACATTTCACCGTCGAGTATTACATGTAATCCCCATCAGTGTATCCAAAACTGCCAGGTATTACTAAGAACCGTCGGGCACTACATTGGATGGCCGAGAGTTGGAATTTCACCGTCAGCTTTTTTACTATACCGTCGGTTGTAGCTAGTTATACCTGTGAGTTGACGATAACTGTCGGCCATTAGTGCTCCCGTCGGTTATATCTATAATAGCGGACGGCCCCTCGGCTATTAAATTTCACTGTCGAAAATATGGTAATTTCTAGTAGTGACCTTATGCTTTTACTCATGCTTTCGTACTCATCCTTCTGCCTTTGTCCACAGCGTACAAGTAAAACCCAGTAAGAGGGCAAAGAAGAGTAAGCCGCCCCAAGACCGGTCGTGGTGAGCAGGAGCTTGGCACATTTACTCAGCAGTTCTACTCATCACCCGCCGAACCAGCCTCGACATTCCAGTACCAACCTCGATCCACCGTCAAGATATTCTCAACAGCTCGATAACTCGGAAGCTCCTAGCCGGCCAAGACAATTGATCCGAAGTTGAGATTACGAAGACTCGATTTGTTGAACCGGTCAGCCCTTTGTCCTTGCCAAGTGTTACGCCAAGGAGGAGCTTTTGGAGCGCTGAAAGGCCAAGTTAGACATTGCAGAATATACTCATTTGAGCATTGGAGAGATAGTCTCTGGCTATATCAACCAAGTACATAGCAGCCGTGACCTGGAGGTTAACATGGTGAAGCAAATACAGAAAAAAATCTGAGGTATAACTTATGCTACTTTTCTTAATCATACTTAATGTATCAGCCCCCAAGTCTATTGCTTATGAATAAATATGATGTAGACTTTAGAAAATTGCTTAGCATTGCTTTTTTCCGGCTTATAAGAAGATATTTAACCCGGGTGTAATATGATACCTTGAACTTGTGATACACATTAGCCCCCAAGTGTCAAGTATCTTTGCTTGCAAAGTGCTTGGGACTTAATTTCCATGAACCGGCATTGTAAGTTAAATTTCTTCAGCATACATTAGCCCCCAAGTGTCAAGTATCTTTGCTTGCAAAGTGCTTGGGACTTAATGTTACCTTACCATGATTCTGACTATAACCCGGCATCAATGCAGGCCACCACAAGTCAGTTTGAGTCGGAGATTGCTGACCTGAAGAGCCGCCTGGCAGCCCAGGAACTTGAACTTCAAAAGGCCAACTCCAAATTTGAATTCAGCGTCTCTGAACAAGAGAAGTTGAAGAAGAATTTTGATGCGGAAAAGAAAATCTGGGCTGATGAGAAGGCTCACTAGTAACCTGGACCGAGATAGCAAAAACATCACTTGCAGAAGTAACAGCCGAGCTGTCCGGCTTAAAGCGCCAGATATCTCAAATGGTCTCAGCAATCTTCGGTAAGTTTACTATATATAACCTTGAATGTTGCAATCCTTCCTTTGATGACTTATTTTAATTGTCATCTCCGGCTCACCTTATGTTTATGAACGCAGGCCCCAGGAGCACAAACCTCAAGCAGAACATGTTGATCAAGATGAAGGCGATTTACACTCTGGTGGAGCAACTGTACACCGTGTCACAACGTGCCTTGGCCGTTGTGGCTTTGTCAAATGACGTTCCTCATCTCCTGCAAGATGTGCTAAAGCGGCTTGCCGTGCTACCCCAGCGGATCCAAGAGCTAAGACGGGCATCTGCCAGAACCGGGGCTATAGCTGCCTTGAGCCGGGCCAAGGCGTTGCTTCCAGAATTAGACCTGGCAGACGTTGCTCTTGGATATCCCAGCTTGAAGGAAGACAGCTCTGTATTCGATGAGACAGACTTTACTGCCTGTGTGAAAGTCGTACGTCCTGTGGCTACTATCATTGGGAACGATATTGACCTTACCAAGTATCAGCCGGGCTATGACGGCGGGAACCGGAGAATTCGAACACCTCACTATGATGACGTCAGCCTGATCCCTCCAACTCGTAAGCACACCTTTGCCCCTGAAGTTGACCCAGCGAGTTTAATAGATGATGAAGCTGAGTTTGAAGCCTTGAGCGGCATTGGTGGGCCTCGTCAACCTTCCGTGACAGGGCAGTAGACGGAGAGGCGGAGAAGGATAACCCGAAATCTTCAAGCCCACCAAAGGAGTGAACCGCCAGGCGTTTATGACTTTGCGAAAACAATGCTTCATTATTCAGACTCGGGGACTCTTGTAATAGGGTAGAAAAACCTCTCAATTTTTTTCATGCCTTCGCGCATGTTTGTGGCGCTTAATACTTTCGTAAGCCGCCATCGCTATATACTTCCAGCTTATGTTTGATCTTTCCTTGATGTTAAAAACTTGCTTGCCTTATCCTGCATATAAAACAAACAGAATTCCCTTGGCGACTTATCGCATCCGGGGTCACATAAAGTATTGATAACCCGGAGTACGAACCAAAACATCATATAAAGGCCGGTTTATGATTATAATCACAATAGCATACCTACAATCTGTTTGGTATTCTCGCCGGCTTATGTGACCCAAATCATGAGAGTGATTTTAACTCCTAAAAGTTGGCATATATGATGTTCACCTGGCCCTTAATAACATTTACACTCACAAAGTATAATGAATAATAAACTTAATTTTAAAGGCCTCCGATTCGAATACGATTAGTGAACCGTTCCAAAGGAGTTAAGCTAAGATTCGGATACGATCATATAGCCCCCAGTGGCTTTGGCGATGCCGATCAAGTGGGTGTCGACAGCTATGTTCTCTTTGGTTCGAATACGACCTATGTTTGAACAGGAAGCCCCCAAGTGACCATAAGAGTTGTTTAACGACGCTGATTCGAATACGATCCACGTCAGACCCAAAGGGGTTAAGCTATGATTCAAATATGATCAAGAAGCCCCCAAGTGGGTTTGGCAGTATGCCAATCAAGTGGGTATCGACAGCTATGTTCTCTTTGGTTCGAATACGACCTATGTTTGAACAGAAAGCCCCCAAGTGATCATGGCTAGATTCAGATATGATCATAAGCCGGACCAAAAGGAAAGCCGGATTCAGATATGATCCGCTCCCTGTTGGTTTTTTCCACCACCTGATAAAGAAGACATGTAAACCTTTGAGGGTGAAAAGGACAGAGGTCCTGCTTTATTGCTTCATATAATATATACATTGTCAAAAAATATACATATTGAGAGCCGGTGGCTCAAGTATAGTAAGGCCGAAGATGGGAGATATTCCACGGCCGGCGGGTCTCCTCCTCCGACTTACGTGAGTCCTTGTGCTCTCTAACATCGATAAGGTAGTATGACCCGTTTTTCAGATTCTTGCTGACCACAAAGGGTCCTTCCCAAGGAGGGATAGCTTGTGCATATCGATCGATCCTGGATGAGCCGGAGCACTAAGTCGCCTTCCTGAAAGGTTCTGCTTCTAACCCGACGGCTATGATAGCGGCGCAGATCTTGCTGGTAAATCACCGAGCGGGCTATTGCCAAGTCTCGCTCCTCATCCAACAAGTCAAGTGCATCCTGACGAGCATTTTCATTATCAGCCTCAACGTAAGCCGCCACGCGGGGCGAGTCATGCCGGATGTCACTTGGCAGGACTGCCTCTGCTCCGTACACCATGAAGAAAGGTGTGTAACCTGTAGATCTGTTAGGCACAGTGTTGATGCTCCACAGTACAGAGGGTAGCTCCTCCACACAACAATCCGGAGCCCGCTGTAAGGGGACCAAGAGCCGGGGTTTGATACCCTTCAGGATCTCCTGATTAGCTCTCTCTGCTTGACCATTGGATTGAGGATGAGCAACAGCCGAAACATCAAGCCGGATATGTTCTCGTTGACGGAACTCTTCCATGGCACTTTTGGAAAGATTAGTGCCATTATCGGTTATGATCTTGTGTGGAAAACCAAAACGAAGATCACCTTTTCATGAACTGAACCGTCGTGGCTGCATCACACTTCTTGACCGGCTCTGCCTAACCCACTTTGTAAACTTATCCACTGCCACCAAGAGGTGTGTCTTTTTATCCTTAGACCTCTTGAAAGGTCCAACCATGTCAAGCCCCCAGACTGCAAACGGCCAAGTAATTGGAATCATCCTCAACTCTTGAGCCGGCACATGAGCTTGTCGTGAGAATTTTTGACATCCGTCACATTTGCTGACTAGATCCTCCGCATCAGCATGAGCCGTCAGCCAATAGAAACCATGACGAAAAGCCTTGGCAACAAGAGATTTTGAGCCGGCATGATGACCACAATCTCCTTCATGGATCTCACGAAGTATCTCCTGACCCTCTGAAGGCGACACACAACGTTGAAACGCCCCAGTGACACTGCGGTGATGTAATTCACCATGAACGATCGTCATAGATTTGGACCGCCTGATGATTTGTCTCGCCAAGGTCTCATCCTCAGGCAACTCTCCCCGGGTCATATAGGCCAAATATGGCACTGTCCAATCTGGGATGACGTGAAGAGCTGCCACCAGCTGTGCCTCCGAGTCTGGCACTTCTAGTTCTTCCTCTGTAGGTATCTTGACAGAAGGATTATGCAAAACGTCAAGAAAGGTGTTAGGCGGCACCGGCTTATGTTGAGATCCCAGCCGGCTTAAAGCATCAGCCGCCTCATTCTTCCTTCGATCAATATGCTCCACTTGATAACCTTTGAAGTGCCCAGCCACAGCATCAACTTCACGACGGTAAGCTGCCATAAGGGGATCCTTGGAGTCCCACTTGCCTGACACCTGTTGAGCCACGAGATCTGAGTCGCCCAAGCACCTTACCCGGCTCAAATTCATCTCTTTGGCCATCCGGAGACCATGGAGTAAGGCTTCGTACCCAGCTACATTGTTAGTACAAGGAAACATAAGCCGGAGCACATAACAAAATTTGTCACCTCGAGGGAAGTTAAAACAACTCCAGCACCTGAGCCTTCTAACTGCCTGGACCCATCAAAATGAATAGTCCAATATGTGTTATTTGGGTTCTCCGCAGGTGCCTGCAACTCTGTCCAATCATTGATAAAATCCACCAGGGCTTGAGACTTAATAGCAGTCCGAGGCATGTATTTCAAACCATGAGGCCCAAGCTCAATGGCCCACTTGGCGACTCGTCCTGTGGCCTCCCTATTATGTATGATGTCTCCTAGAGGGGCAGAGCTCACTACAGTAATAAGATGACCTTGGAAGTACTGCTTCAGCTTCCGGCTTGCCATGAGCACTCCGTAAATAAGTTTCTGCCAATGTGGATACCTTTGTTTAGATTCAATGAGCACCTCACTGATGTAGTAAACCTGCCGTTGAACCGGATGCTCCTTGCCAGCCTCCTTGCGCTCTACCACGATGGCAACACTGACGGCTCGGGCGTTAGCAGCCACATATAACAGTAATGGCTCCCTATCAATGGGAGCCGCAAGGACCAGCTCGCATAACTATCTCTTTAAATCTTCAAAAGCAGATATTAGCGACATCACTCCGCATAAAAGTGTCTGTTTTCTTCATCATCTGATACAACGGTAGGGCCTTCTCACCTAACCGGCTTATGAACTGGCTTAAAGCAGCAACACGACCCGCCAGTCGCTGAACATCATTAATGCACGCCGGTTTAGCCAAAGAAGTGATTGCCTTGATCTTCTCCGGGTTAGCTTCAATGCCTCTGTTTGAGACCAGAAAACCCAGAAGCTTGCCTGCAGGTACACCAAATACACACTTGTCCGGGTTAAGCATCATCTTATAAATCCGGAGATTATCAAAGGTCTCCTTTAAATCAGATATCAAGGTTTCCTTCTCCCTGGATTTCACCACGATGTCGTCCACATAAGCATGAACATTGCGCCCAATTTGATCGTGGAGACAGTTCTGTACACATCTCTGGTAAGTCGCCTGAGCACTCTTGAGCCCAAATGGCATAGATACATAGCAGAAGGCTCCAAACGGAGTGATGAAAGCCGTCTTCTCCTGGTCCTTAACTGCCATTTTGATCTGATGATAGCCAGAGTAAGCATCCAAAAAACTCAATCGCTCGCAACCCACCATAGCATCAATGATTTGATCAATACGGGGGAGGGCAAAGGGATCAGCCGGACAAGCCTTATTTAAGTCCGTGTAATCCACACACATCCTCCCGGTGCCGTTCTTCTTGAGCACGAGCACCGGATTAGCTAACCACTCCGGGTGAAAAACTTCAACAATGAACCCAGCCGCTAAGAGCCGGGCGACCTCCTCTCCAATAGCTTTCCGTCTTTCCTCATTGAACCGTCAAAGAAATTGCCTGACCGGCTTATACTTCGGATCAATATTAAGAGTGTGCTCAGCGAGTTCTCTCGGGACATCCGGCATGTCAGAAGGTTTCCATGCAAAGATGTCCCGGTTCTCAGGGATGAACTCGATGAGCGCGCTTTCTTATTTAGGATCCAGATTGGCACTGATGCTGAACTGCTTAGAAGAGTCGCCTGGAGTAAAGTCAATAAGCTTCATTTCAGTGGCCGATTTAAACTTCAACGCCGGGTCATGCTCTATAGTTGGCTTCTTCAAAGAGGTCATATCCGTCGGGTCAACATTATTTTGATAAAACTTTAGCTCTTCCGCTGCACAAACAGACTCAGCATAAGCCGCGTCGCCTTCTTCACACTCCAAGGCTACCTTTCGACTCCCATGCACAGTGATGGTGCCCTTGTGACCCGGCATCTTAAGCTGCAGGTAAACATAACACGGCCGTGCCATGAACTTGGCATAAGCCGGCCGCCCAAACAGAGCATGATATGGACTCTTGATTTTGACCACCTCCAACGTCAATTTTTCGGCCCTGGAATCATATTCATCTCCAAAGGCCACCTCCAATTCAATCTTACCGACCGGGTACGCCGACTTACCAGGCACAACCCCATGGAAAACGGTGTTGGATGTCTTTAAACTTTTGTCAGTCAAACCCATGCGTCGAAAGGTCTCGTAATAGAGGATGTTGATACTGCTACCTCCGTCCATGAGTACCTTGGTAAATTTATATCCACCGACCTGAGGCGCCACCACCAAGACTAATTGACCCAGATTATCAACCCGGGGCGGGTGATCTTCCCTGCTCCATACAATAGGCTGCTCTGACCACCTCAAGTAACGGGGAACTGTCGGCTCAACAGAATTCATAGCCCTCTTATGAATCTTTTGGTCACGCTTGCACAAGCTAGTGGTAAACACATGATACTGCCCACTATTCAGCTGCTTCGGATGGCTTTGATAACCCGACTTCTGCTGTTGTTGTCCCCCTTGACCAGGCTGCTGTTGATTATAGCCGCTTTGATTTCCCTGAAAGCCGGAACTTGAACCGCCGCCCGGGCCATGAAAGCCACCGGCTCCTGAGCCGCCGCCCGATCCATGATTGCCATCAAACATGTTGGAATTCTTGAAATCCTTCATGATCGCACAATCTTTCCATAAGTGGGTGGCGGGTCGTTCCCGGGTGCCGTGTCTCGGGCAAGGCTCATTGAGTAGCTATTCAAGAGATGGGCCTGACCCGCCAGATCGAGGGGGCGGTTTTCCCTTACGTCTCTGATTGTTGCCCCGCGCATTGGCATTGGCCACAAACTCCGGGTTACCCTCAGCCTTACGCTTGTTGCCTCCTTGATTCATCGGGTTATGCTGCTGACCTTTTCCATTGCCATTTTTCTTTCCCTTCCCTGTCTTTTCCTCATCAGACGCGGGATCCTTGGTACTATCAGAGTCGGAGTATTTGACTAAAGCTGCCATCAGCGTACTCATATCATTGCAATCATGCTTAAGGCGCCCTAGTTTCTGCCTTAGCGGCTCAAAGCGGCAATTCTTTTCCAACATGAGGACTGCAGAGCCGGCATCCATCTTATCGCATTTAATGTATTATCTCCTTGACCCGGGCGCACCCAATGAGTTGTGTATTCACCCTCCTCCTGCTTACAATTGGTCAAGTCCACAATTGACATAGATTGCTTGCAAGTGTCTTTGAAGTTCTGGATGAATCAGGCCTTTAGCTCTGCCCATGAGCTAATAGAATTGGGCGGCAAACCCTTTAACCAAGACCGGGCCATTCCATCCAACATCATGGTGAAATACTTAGCCATTGCTGCGTCGCTGACCTCCAATAGCTCCATAGCCATCTCATAACTTTCAATCCATGCTCCGGGCTGTAAGTCGGCCGTGTAATTCGGCACCTTTCGAGGTCCCTTGAAGTCCTTGGGTAGACGTACATCACGCAGAGCCGGCACCAAACAAGGAACACCACCGGTTCTAGTAGCCACTCCCGCCTCAACGGAAGTCGTTGGATGCCCTTGAAATCTTGATGAGCCGCTGTTGAGCCGCTTCATTGAGCCGCCGCTTCGTCCTCCTGACGTATTCGGTCTTGTACCGGGTTGTAGCCACCAGGCTGGTTACAGCGCTGGGCATTGCTTGACAAAGCTTCTGACTCCATGTGCCTGCTGTAACTTGGACTCCGGTTTTGATGAGGCGGTGCTAAGCAAGGCGGAGGAGTCGAATGAATCCTATCCCGGCTATAAGAATAAGTCTCTTGCTGAGCCAGGGCCGTCTGAACAAGTTCTCTGATCCTCCGGGTCTCCATCGTTGTTGGGTCATCACCGTCCACTGGGAGAGCCAGCAAACGCGCCGATGCTGCGATTAAGTTCTCCATGGGGTTGGAAAAGTGACCCGGTGGTATTGGTACATAGTGGGGCGGGGCCATACTCCCATGAGGAGGTGCCATCTCTCGAGGCTGGGCCGGTCCTCCCGCTCCGGTTGTCATGAACTGATTTGCTTCGGGCGGGTTACTAGGACCGGCACCGGGTGTAGCAAAAAGGTTCCGAGGGTCGTAAACCGGAGGCAAACATGATTGAGTTTTCTGGTGCCTCCTTCTCATCACCTCATTAGATGCGTTCAGGCTCATATTAAGCTAGAAAGCCTCTGACTGGAGCTGCTGCGCCCGTGCATCCAAAGCCGCCTGCTCAGAAGCTAACCTGGTGTCCTCACCGCCAAGGCCTCCTTGGCCCGAAGCTATGTCCTCACGCACTGTGCCACCTCCGCGTTATGCTCATCTTGATTTGCAGGAATAACCGTGGCGGTTAACAGGTCGTAAGCTTATCCATGAGATCCATCAAGATCTCGAGCTGAGCCGGGCGACAGGCCTCCTGCCCAGCCGCCTCGACCCGGACGTTATTGCTGCGGTCAGAGAGTTTTGGCCGGGTTGAGTCCCAGCCATGAAGACTCTCGCCCAGCTTGGCGGCTCATAGGGGTCCGGAATCGGAGCCATCGGAACAGCCCCAAGCATGCCATCTTGCACTTGATACAACGAATCTGTTGAACCGCGGACGAATCACCATCGAGAGAGGACGGCCTCACCACCATCTTCAGATCCTTCAGAAAGTTCCTCTTCGTGGATGCAGCCCACGAAGGCACGCTCATGACGGGTTGAACTTCGGGCGGGTCTCGCCGCCGAGCCGTCTCGACGAGGTCGGTGCGGTTGTCCGCTCGAGGCCCGGCTCACCAATCCGCCGATGAAGACGTGGATTCCGTCGAAGGGACCCGATGCAGTACTCAATTGAGCCGGCGTCGGGGCCCCAGCCTTCGTCGTCGATGTAGATCTTGCCGGGCGACTCTTGGTCATTCGCCAACTACGTATCCCTTGAGCCCTTCAAGCTGCCCTTCAAGAACTCAAATCCACCGTCGCTGGCCCCATGGTGGGCGCCAACTGTCGTGGAATTGTCACGGCAGATGTCCTCTTGCAAGGACTTAGTCGTGGAGCCATCGCAACTAGGAAGCTTAAAGGGGTTAATCGGGACAAAGGACACTAGAGTTATACTAGTTCAGCCCCTTACGATGAAGGTAAGGCCTACGTCTAGTTGGGTTGGTATTGCTTGAGGTTTCGATAACCAGGGAGCGAGATACGCTATGCCCGGCTCTCGAGGAGTTGTTTCTTGCCTAAGCTGCCAGCGGGTCGTCCCCTTATATACACGGGTGGACGCCTGCATGTCTCTGAGTCCCGGCCGGCTCATAAACAGTGTCCGGCTCGGTGACTAGTTAATTCTACCTTATGTTACAAGTCATGTCATCATGGCGGTTTATCACTATGGGCCTTAAGCCGCCTGTGGGCCCTCAGCCCCTTTATTGAACCGCAATCTTCATGCTTGGTCTTGGGCTCCTTTCTGATGAGTCTTCTTTGCGTAACCCGGCCCCTCCTGGGCGGCTTACACAAATAGTTATATCCCCAACAAGTGGAGTATCAGCTGTAGATGCATTTGGATTAATGGTCTATATATCACGGACATGATGCCTATACAAGATTGTGTCATGAATGCTCATAGTCATAAATACAAATATTGCAATTTAATTGATGTCCAACTATATTTTGTTCACCACAACACAATTATCCTCCTTTGGGAGACGCCTCTATTTAATCTATGGCCCAGGTGTATTTTTCCTTAATTTCAATCATGGTTATCATTTTATTTTCTTGTTGTATCCTTTTATTTATTTTATCTATTTATCAATTCCTATCATACCATATAATTTACCCTTGTAGCTAGCAAGACAAGAAGATTGAAAAAACCTTCTTGAATCATTAGGGACAAGTTTGTTTTGTGTGTTGTGTGTAGGTACCAACCATTAGTTTTTTAGAGATAATCCTATTGATTCGGTAAACCTTGGTTGTCAATCAGTGAAATAATTATTGCTAGGTCACATCACTCTTATACTTGGGGGTGACAAACAACTCATACAGGAGACCAAGCAAGATTTGTGAAGGCATTGCCGTTACCACTTTGATTTCTTGTTATCTATCTTGTTAGTTATATTTTATATATCGTTTGTTCGCTTTGATGCTTTTCAAAAAAACTCAAAATACCAAAAATATTTCAATGTTATCCTTCTTTTACCTTGTTATAAAATAACATCGTGGATATGGAATCTACAATTTCTGAAGTTTTCAAACATGCTACATACTTTGAACGAGTAGCTAATAATAAAGAGATTACAGAGGAAGGGTTATTGGAATAAACACCCATGAGTGCTTCGGCCCCACAACCATCGACCAAGAGGAGGAGCAATAGCTCGTTGCTCCGAGGAAGAGAACGACGAGTTTACCTACATGGATGGCTTGTCAGGCGAGGAGGATGAGGAGGACAACAACTAGGCGGCGGTGGAGACGGCGTAGCGGAGGTAGTAGTAGTTTGCGATGTCGATTAGGGACATTGTATATTTTGAAAATGCCGCTTAACGATATTTCAAAGTCGTAAAATATATGTAATGCGACGATTTTTGGCCACTAGCATATAGTAGTTGCTAATAATGTCTATCGTGTTTGATGACAATTATGAACTGTTTGGCTGCAAAAGAAAATTGCTGCTTGAATTGAAACTAAAATCATGAGAGCAGATAAAAAGACGATGATGGCTGCCGTTCGGCGATTTTGTATTTTGCGCAGAGGCCTGTCAGCCTTCAAAGTATTATGAAGCGCACTCCATATAGCCAGCGGGTCACGATTCAAATTATGGCGTGTTCAGCTCTTCTAGAGTTGCTCTTATATTTGCCCAAACCATTTATTCACTTGAGGCATGTCTGCTACATATCCATGGCACGCCTCCACGCAGATGACACAATCACCAACATATTCACACGCGACACACGTACACACAGAAACAGAAGCGATGCACCCGGCCGGCCGGTTCGATGGACCCATCACTTGGCGCTGAACCCTGAGAAGAAGCGGTTGATGGCGGGGAAGACCTCGGGGCGGTGCGCGCTGACGAAGCGGCGGAAGGCGTGCTGGCTGTACCTCTCGCCCTCCTCCGCGTTCTCCAGCACCGCGCTCTGCCGGTTGCTCTTGCTCACCCTAAACAAGAGGGCAAAACAGTTAGCCATATGCATGCATCGAAATCATCCGATCGATCGGGGGTAGCTTGGAGGCCTCACCTGACGTCCGGGTTGAGGAAGACGTTCCGGGTGAGCTGGAAGACGCACATCCCCGTCACCAGCGACATCGCGCCGATCAGCGGGTAAACCTGCACCACCACCAGGATCGTTAAGGTAAGATACAAAATTATTCTGATGTAATCGAACGGTCTTGCACGTACATCTGGCTTCAACCAACGGCCCATGTCGTCGCCTGGCCTAGCGCTGCGCTTTGCGATGATGTAAGCTCTGGAAGGCACTGCTCTTTGCTTTCCCCTCGTGTTCTTCTTCCCGGCCAATGGTTTGCCCATTGTATCCAGAGATATATATACATACATACGTGAGTGTCCAGCGAGGCGATCGAGCAGGATCAGGAGGCTGCGACGACGTCTCGGAAGACCGATTTCTGTGGGCGAGCCCGGGATCTATCGAGAAACCATGAGCGGCCTGCTGTTTTTGGAGCTCGCTCGTCAAAGGTTGAACAGTTCCCGTGTCAGGTCAGCCCGCCCGCTTCTCTCCCGCGGCCGATGCCACGCCGGGTCAGCGTTGTCGCACTGCCTATGCGTCGTCATCGTATCTCTTTCGTTTCGGTCGATGGGCACGTACGTACGTACGTAGCATTTCCATAGTCAAAACTGGCATCTTCCTGCCACTCGATGGAGACGAGAATACAGATAGGCCTGGATCTCTGAAACCATGGGAGCAAATCAGGTTTTGAACATTATGACACATTGATACGGCGTGGCGTGATATTTACGTTGATGCGACCAAAAAAAAGGTAAGGAAAGGATGGATACACAATTTCCCTCTACTATTTTAGAGTCCAATTTCCCTAATCCAGAAGGTGGTGGAAACCACTCGACCACCTGTCTACACATATCAAGGACCCTTGATGCCTTCGCTTCTTGGCCAACCCGACGTCCATTAAGGGCCAATTCTTTTGAGCGGCTTAAAAAATAAGCTGCCTCCCCATCTTAAATAATAGGGCAAAGATAGGTGCCGGCGGACCGGCCCAAATTTCAATCGGTCCACGCACGCATGTTGGATCAAAACGCCCTGCGTCGTTAGATTTTTCTCGTGTCCTTGATCTAAACTTTTGACCTGCACGCACCCAAAAAAGAACCCCGTACAGTTCACCGGACGAACGTGCCGCCCGCGCTTGTCAGCCACCGGCGCTCATCCTCGACTAGCCGCGCCGCCGGCACACGCCCGAAACCACCCTCCGCGTGGGATCCATAACGCTAAACCAAATCGTCAGAGTGTACGTTGTACGTACAAAGCTAGCTTGCAAGCAAGCAGGCAAGCATCTTAATTGATCTACAGTAGCACATGCACGGTGGGCTAACTTCAACGGGTTCGCGTCGCGAAACTCTAGTCAGAAGCTCTCATAAACAGACTTGAGCTAGCTACAACAAAATCACGCGATGATTGAAGCTTTTTTGCACGCCGGTCGTAGCTTCTGGGCTAGTCGGTGGTAGCTTTTTTGTTGCGCGTTTGCAGCTTCCGTGCTGGATGGTTGTAGCTTTTTTCCGCCACCGGTCGTAGCTTTCATGCTCGCTGGTCACAACTTTTTTCATGATGGGTTGTAGTTATGAACTGCACGGTTGCAGCTTCACTATTGTTGGTTGTAGCATTGGTCTTCGCCAGTTGCAGCACCCGCCAACGCCGGTTGTAGCTTCCGTGGAAACACGAGCCTTTATGAAGCCTTTTTCCATTGCATGTCTTTGGTTGAAGCTTTTTTAATCTACAATTGAAGCCTTTTCTATCAATGGTTGTAACTTTTTCTGTTGCGCACTGTCTGGTTAAAGCTTTTTTCATCTATGCTTGAAGCTTTTTTTCATCTATGGTCGCACCTTTTTCCATTGCATAGTGCCTTATTGAAGCTTTTTTCATGTACGGTTGAACCTTTTTTCTGTCAACGGTTGCAGCACTAGCCGCCTCCGGCTTTAACCATATCCGGGTGATGTTTTTTCATGAACGATTGTTCTTTTTCAGGTGCTGGTTTCAGCTATGCGGTTGCACAAATCTGGTTACAGCACACACGCAACAAAAAGCAACGCTGATTCCAGCAAAAAAATGCCACCAATTCCAGCAAAAGATTTGTCCGGTTGTAGCATTGGCAGGGGAACAATTTGAGGTGCGCGGGAAAGGAGATGATTGCAGCCTAACGAGAGAGGAAAGAAGCAACGAGGCAAGAGGAAGAAGGAAGCAGAAGAATAAATATTTTTTTGAGAATAATAGAAAAAAGTTTTTTTAGAGTAGCAGAAAAAAATTACACGAACCTCATAAAAAAGTTACACGGAAGAGATAAGGAAAAGGACATCTCACTTAAAAAGGCCCATGAACTCACTTGACCCAGTCCGCTTCCACGGAGAAAAGTGAGCGAGCGAGCGGCGACCGGCCGAGCGCTCGACCGGTCGTCGGCAGGGAAACGTTTCCTAAAAAATAAGCCGCTTCTAAAATTTGTTGAGATTTCTATATTAGTTATCTCATAACTAGTTTAGAAGCCCCAATAAGTGAGGAAAACGGCTTATAGAAAAAGCTGAGAGGGAGACGACTTATTTTTTAAGCTGCCAAAAGAACTGGCCCTAAGAAGCTATCCACGAAGGCGTGGTGGAGAAAGAGCTTTGAAAAAACATTCTCATGAATAGGTTTTCTCCGTGCATGTTAGATTGCCCAGATGGTTACGACTTTTCGAGTAAATTCTTCATGTGTCATGGAGTCCATGAGGGAGAAGAGCCATTGTCTAGCCGATGGTTTTGAAGATCTGCAATGTAGGTCAATGATCAATTCACCCCTAGTGCCCATACACATCTTGCCATCGCACAACTGATTAGCGAGTGCCCCGTGAATCTCATGCGCCACATAATTCACAGGTAATGCTTTTGGCTATGTGTCTTTGCGCTAGAACATCCTGTGTTAGAAGTGAATGTTGTGCAAGCATCCACAGAAACACCTGCGACTTTGAAGGTACACACACTTCCCTAATTTTCTCTAGTGGCTCACATGGCTGGCCGACGAGCTTAGCCTCCCCTCTAGCCATTCCTTCCATTGTTGCTTTTGTCTTCGCAAGCATCTGGTAAGCCAAACGACCGATGAAGATTACCGTCTTTTGAAAATGCCATGCTGAGTAATCTTCACATAGCCGGGCGCTAATTGGGATACCCTTATAATGCCCACACACATCAACAAAGAATATTATCGAAGTCGAGAGCTCCTTTCGGTGCTTCAGGCGGCAGGGAAGCTCACTGGTGCCCACGCACCAACGCCCACGCACCAACGCCCACGCACCAACCCTGGTGGGCTGACCCATGTATATTTCACATTTATTTCCCCTGGTCCGCTAAATTGCATTAAAAAACAAAACAATAATATAAAATCATAAATTCAAAAAAGTTCATGTATTTTGAAAATAATCATTAATTTCAAAGAAGTTCATGTATTTGGAAAAAACATCAAATTTGTGAAAAAGTTCATGGATTTTGGAAAAAAAGTTTGTCGAGTTTGAAATTTTTCATCATTTTTTGGAAAAAGATCATCAAATTTGAGAAATAGTTCACCAATTTTGGAAAAAAATTCAATGAATCTGAAAATATTTCACCAATTTTGAAGAAATTTCATCATTGTTTTTTAAAAAGTTCATAAAAAATTAGGAAAATTTCATTGATTTGAAAAAAAGTTCATCAAGTTTGAAAAATGTGCGTTTAAAAAAAAATTTAAATAAAAAGGAAAAAGGAAAAAGATAATAAAAAAGTAACAAAAAAAGAGACAATAACCAAAACCAAAAACCGGTCCAAAAAAACCCACGACAAAAGTAGAAGAAAAAACAGCTGGAGAAAGTATAATAAAAGAATAAAATGAAATCTATTATCATGATGTGTCGTTTGCCTGGTTGGTTAGTAAACGTAAGTTGGAGATCGCCGGTTCGAATCTCAGCCGCGCACGTTTTTGCATATTAAACCCAAAAAAACTGGAATGGGCCAGCCTAGCGCGAGGGGAGGGGTGTGCGCCGGTTTGCCAAATGACCTACAACCGGCGCCTGAAGTGCTAAATAGGAAACATCGTCGAAGTCTTCCTACATTCCGCTCTGCCGACGAAGACTTGTCAATAAAATCAGGCAGCCTTCACATGATTATGGGCCTCTATATTAGAGGAGAAAAAAAATATATCTCTAGCTCCAACACTTTTATGTAATGAGTATACAGTGTACCCGGCCCAAACAGCGAGATTTGCATTGGACCACACCCGGACGAAAAAAAACGGTGCCGGGCCGCCGCCCCTAAAATATCTCCGGGCCTGGCAAGGCAAGCCGCGGGAGCACGCAGACGAATGGGCCTCTGACAGTGGACCCCACTCGACGGGAACACGTAAACCACAAGATCCAGTCACGGCTAAAAGCTCCCCCTCCCCACGTTTGGACGGAGTTCCTTCCATCTCTCCCCCCTTCTTCTTCCTCCCCACGCCAGCCGCCGCCCGGGACCTAGGGTTTCCCCGCGCCGCCGCCGCCGAATCGCAGGAGGAGGAGGAGATGGGCACGCCGGAGACCTCGCGGGAGCCGTGCCCGGACCGCATCCTGGACGACGTGGGCGGCGCGTTCGGGATGGGGGCGGTGGGCGGCTCCGTCTTCCATTTCCTCAAGGGCACCTACAACTCGCCCAACGGCGAGCGCCTGCTGGGCGGGGCCCAGCAGGTGCGCCTCAACGCGCCGCGCGTCGGCGGGAGCTTCGCCGTCTGGGGCGGCCTCTTCTCCGCCTTCGACTGCACCATGGTCTTCGTGCGCCAGAAGGAGGACCCCTGGAACTCCATCATCGCCGGCGCCGCCACCGGGGGCTTCCTCTCCATGCGCCAGGGCCCCGGCGCCGCCGGCCGCTCCGCGCTCATGGGGGGCTGCCTCCTCGCGCTCATCGAGGGCGCCGGCCTCATGCTCAACCGCGTCCTCGCCGCGCCGCAGAACCTCCCGCCGCTCCCCACCGACGACCCCAACCTGGCCGCCGCGATGGCGGGGGGAGGCGTCGGCGGCTTCCCAGGCATGCCCCAGCCACCCGTGCCCCTGTGGAGGTCGGGAGCTCCAGCGGCGGGGGTAGTTGGTTCGGCGGCCTCTTCGGCAAGAAGGAGGAGGAGAAGAAGCCCAGCGGCAGCGGCGGCAAGTCGGAGATATTAGAGAGCTTTGATACGCCCAGCCCTCCGATACCATCGTTCGACTTGAAGTGAAAAAAAGGTGCGGTTTTTCTCTCCGATCTGTATTTTGGATTCAGTTTCAGATGTTTTCTCAGTTCGATCCGGTTTCTCTCTTAGCTTGTTTATTACTTGGTGATGAGGCCGTCCGCGCTTAAGAGTCCATGTCGTGTACAGCAAGAAGCCTTATTACCTCCTTATATATCAGGGACGATCGATCGTGTTAAATATACTCTCGTTCTGAACCCCGGGAAGATTTTAGTTCACCACAACACATCGAATCTTCAGATAGGGTTACGCAGCTAATACTATGTCGGTTCCTGTCTCCGAGAGAGATATCTTCGAGAGAGAACCGTGCCCAGGCCGCATCATTGATGATGCAGGCAGTGCTTTCGCCATGGGTGCTGTCGGTGGTTCTGCCTATCACTTTCTCAAGGGCCTTCATAACTCGCCCAATGGTGCGCGAATTACTGGCGGCATGCAGGCCGCTCGCATGAACGCCCCTCGACTAGGGCGGGAGCTTTGCTGTGTGGGGCACCCTCTTTCCACCTTCCACTGCACCTCAGCCTACGTGCGCCGGAAGGAGGACCCCTGGAACTCCATCATAGGTGGCGCCGCCACTGGAGGGTTTCTCTCCATGCGGCAGGGCGTCAAAGCTTCTTGCCGCTCGGCACTCGTGGGCGGCTTTTTCCTCACCCTCATAGAGGGCGCCGGCCTCATGGCCAACCGTTTCGCACCGCAGATGCTCCCGCCGCCCCCTGCCGATGATCCCAACATCGCCTCCGCCATCTCGATGGGAGGAGGAGGTGGCTTCCCAGGCCTGCCTCAGCCTGTCGTGTCCCCTGCAGAGGTCGTGAGCTCAAGCAGTGGGGGTAGCTGGTTTGACGGCCTCTTCGGCAAGGAGGAGAAGAAGCCCAGTGGCAGTGCTGGCATGTCGGAGATATTAGAGAGCTTCGAGGCGCCCAGCCCTCCGATACCATCGTTTGAGTACAAGTGAAAGGAAGGTGCGGT
Source organism: Aegilops bicornis (assembly GCA_021605145.1). NCBI lineage: Eukaryota > Viridiplantae > Streptophyta > Magnoliopsida > Poales > Poaceae > Aegilops > Aegilops bicornis. The sequence goes on from CM038670.1 coordinate 199,349,988, forward strand.
GTTTGTTTGACTGCTCTGATCTGTATTTTGGATTTAATTCAGAAAGGGTGTTGTTTTTAAGTCTGATCCACTCCTTGTTTCTGATACTTTACCTGACGAGGTGGCAATGATTTATTGAGGTGTCTGTTTTAAATGATTCTGCCGCTGAGTTTTTCTTGCTAATGCAACATGCCACTTCATTTTCAGTACTTGTCCATGCCGTATAACCAAGAAGCCTTATTAGTTATTACTTTATTAGCTTCCAATTAGAGAACATGATTGATTGTGGTATATAGCTGCTGTGGTTTTATTTCATCGCTCTGAGCTCTGAGGAAGCTTTTGTGGTTAATTATATCCTGCTGAGTTCTGCCTCCTACTTCCACCACAAAGCACTAAATCTTCAGGTAGGGTCACACGACAGATACTATGTGTACCTTTCACCATGGGTGTGTGACCCTACCTGAAGATAATTAACGGACCCATGCCCAGACCATATTTTTGATGATGCGGCGCCATGGATTGTGGGAGGTTGTGCCTTCCATTTTCTCAAGGCTGCATGCCCTCTAGACTGTAAAATAGCTTTATGTGATCTACGAGTAGTTCAGTTCAGGACGTAGGTTTGTGGAAGACTTTCAATGTTGGTTGCTTCATCTTAAATTATTAGTGGTGAGTTATTGTATGGCTGTCCGTTTATAAGCTGGTTGTTCTTCTGGCCAACGAAACATAACCCAAAATAAAGCATTTGCAAGTATCAAAATTATTGTAGAGCTTGTCATGTTCTGTATGGACATGAGAATAAATCTGTCAAGAATATTAGGCCTGGTCTGCTTTTATCATGTTGTCCTACTCCATTTGAGAACTCATAGATCTGTGTTTCATTGTGATAGGGAATTTTTATCTAGTCCTGGTTATGGATGGGCTGCCTGCATTGGCCATTTACTTGGACTGAATTATTTCTTCTGACAGACAAAAGAAAAAAAAATGTTCTATCTGGCTTACAAAATTGACATTCCTGTTGATGTGAATGCAGTTTTCTTAACCAATATCTTGCTACATTCTTACCTTTTTATATGATGTTAGGGATTGATTGTCCCTCTTAGCATCTGAAATCATGTCCCGAACATGCCCCTTGACTGCCTAACCTAACTTGTTAATAAGATATAAATTCCATATTGTACTTACTGGGTCAATAAAATCTTATGCAAGTAGCAGATACGGCTCCCATGGATTTGAAGATATAAAGTAGATTTTGGTTTCAAGCTGTTTCGATGCAAATATGGAAGCACGACACATGATTTTAGCTTATTTTTTTCCGGTTATCAGGGATCAGTTATTTCAGTTCAGTATTTTCACAATTCTTTATCCATGGTCCTTGTTCTTCAACTGTACATTTAGGATGCCACCTTGGAACTTAAAAAGAAACAAGCTGCTGTAAGGTCAAGTGCCCCAGGAATGCACTCCCATTGGACGTTTTACTAGTGAATGGCTCTAATTATATATGGAACTAAGAAGGTCTCCATTGTTTTGTGTAATCTATCGAGATGTATGTTATCCGTCATATGCTTTTTGGTCCCGTGCTCTCTGTTTGATTTGATGTTAAACTATGGCGTGCTTTTGTTGCGCAGTGTGCAGGTTCATGTGGTTTGGTTATTCTGTTGTTGCCCGAATTAGCTCAGTTTTTCCATGCTTGCATGCTCAAATGATGGGCCTACTTCCTGCAGGTAGAGTGTGTGACAATTTGTTCCTACTTCCTGCAGGTAGCTGATGGCGCCGATGCGCAGCGGTGCTTGATCCACAAGTAGTAGTCTGAAGCTGGGAGTGCAATCTACTTCATCTCGGAGGAGGGGGTAGACGAAGCTCAACTTCTAGTACTGTTATCTATCGGCCGACCAGTCGCTGGGAAAAGGTTTTGGATTATTAGTTTATTGTACGCGAGCTTTTTAAACTTTGCATGTTCTTGTTGTTGCCGTGGTAGCGACGGTAATAATGCCTATAGCGTCATATGGTGCAGATGTACTGCTGCGCTTGAAAAGCCTTCAATTAAAATTACGCCTGTCTGTCTGGTCTGTCTTGCATCTGGTGTGATACGAGGGTTCTTCTGCCTTCCTGTTTCGATGTCTGCAGTAGTAAGCACATTGCTTACCGATGGTTTGATACCAACAAGGTGAGCTGACCAGTTTTGTTGAACGGTTTTGCGGAACGGTTTTGAGATCAGGAGGTTATCTACAGTGAGGCAGTTCGTTCCCTGAAGTTCTCAATTCTGCATATAGGGCATCCACTGAACTCCTTTCAAGTCAGCCGCTGTCCATGTTCTCAGCTCTGCATATAGGAACATCACATGCAGTGAAATCCTGGTTGTTGAAAATCCTACTTATTTCTCTCCCTCCGATGTGTCACGGTGCCACCACAAAGCCATCATTGGCGCGTTGCCCTGCATCCAATGATCATGCCAGAAACAAGTCCCCTTGCCATCTCCAAGGTGAATAGCAGTGGAAGCTTTGAACATCACACACACATCCTTATCAATAGGAAGAGGCAATGTCCAGCTCTGTGCAACATTGCCACAACCACTTAATTTCAGAGCCTTGCCTTGGGTCTGCAGGTTAGGGATACCTAAACCACCGAATTGTACTGGAGAGCAGACGACCAAACGCTTGCCCACACTAACATGATCAACACCAGTCCAAAGGAAGGCACGCCTAAGCTTTTCAATCTGGTTTATAATCCGTTTGGGCGTGTCAATACTATGAGTTGGAAGATCGTCATTGCCGAGGTCACAAAGCGGACCAGAGGTAGGTGGCATCCGACAGCTCCTGAAAAGCACCCCATTTCAGTTATCACACAATGGCATACCTAAATAGGTTCCCTCAAAAAAAAAAAACCCTAAATTGGTACTCCATTCGGTCCCTTTTACTCTGCGTATTAGATTTGTGTAAGTCGAACTTTGCAAAGTTTGACCAAATTTATATTAAAAAATATAAATATCTACAATACCAAATATATACTCCCTCTAATTTTTTATTTACTCCGCATATTAGCTTCGGTCAAAATCAAACTTTGTAAATTTTGATAAAGTTTATAGAAAAAAATATTAACATATAAAATAACAAATCAATACCACTAGATTTATTATTGAATATATATATAGTGATATAGATTTGTTATTGTAAATGTTCATTTTTTATAAACTTGATCAAACTTTATGAAGTTTGACTTCCGTCAATCTAATATGCAGAGTAAATAAAGACAGATGAAGTACTATAAAAATAAATTTCATGATGAATCTAACAATGTTGATTTGGCAGTGTGAATGTTGGTATTTATTTCTATAAATTTGGTCAAAGTAAAGATACTTGCAAACTAAAAAGTACTGGACGGAGTACAAGGGAAGCTCGCGGTTTGGCAACCAATCCCTGCTTGGATATCTGATAGATCAAATTCTTTACATCTAATAGGCAGGATCCTACTTTTAGCCAAATTGGTCTTGGCCAGTGGCAGCACCAAAAAAAAAAAAAAACAACAGAGCAGCGACAGTATTCGTGTCCTAAAGACAAGGCTTGCTGAAAATTATGACGTACCCGCATAAATTGAAGTCCGGTGCTTAATGACTTGGTTTCCAAGGGGAGAGAGGACACCTTGCACTTGTGCATGGTTCATTAACCTTCCCAAGAAGAGCCGACTATTTTGCGATGCACCAAAGTTGAAGACGGCGGCGTCAAGGCGATCGCAGCGAGGCGCAGAGGCGATGGCAAGGCCTCAGACGGGAACGGCCTAGAGTAGGAACGATGCCCTGGTGAAGGGGAGTCTAAGGTTGACCGATCGAGTGAACATGGCTGGGGCAGAGGGATGGCTGGGGTGATGACGGTGGGCGATTACCAGGGGAGGCCAGGGCTACGAGTCGGCTCGGCTCTAGGCAGCGCCTGCTAGCCGCGGGAAGGGGGAGCAGGCTGTTAGGCCAGAGCATGTCGGAGGCTCGCGCCATTGGTTGTGAATCCAACGGTTCAAATAGAATTGACTGTAACTGATTTTGTTTCCGGAAATAGTAACTGGCGAACGTTCACCAGGGAGCAACTGCCAGCGAACGCCTAAGCTGCCACATGATTTTTTTTAGAGAAAAGGCATACGCACGACTTTATAATTAAAGCCACCAGGCAACAACTAGCAAGTACGATTACATGGCACCCTAGCAAATCATGGCACACAGGCCAGCACCGAAACCAAAAGGGCAGAAACTAAGACGTCGTCCGAGAGAGCCGCAGCAGGGAGGAAGCCGTCGACTGCATCCTAGATACCAGTGGCGAAGCTTGGGCCGAATCTTTGGAGGGGCAATGGGCTAAGGAGGGGCAAAACTATGAGATTTAGGCTGTTTTTACTGAACATATGACAGAAAAACTAATGAGTAGTAGGTGTTTTTTTCTTGGGCTGGGGGGGCCACCGCCCAGGTTGGCCCCCATGAAGCTCCGCCACTGCTAGATACCATATCGTCAAAAGCCTCAAGGTCCGCCTCCTTAATCAATAATCTCCAATGCTGCAAGAAGACATTAGCTTTAAATAAGCAGCTCACAGGGTTAGCCGGGAAGACATGCTCAATAGTAAACTTGTTTCTAGTAGTCCACAGCCCCTAACATATCGCAGCCCAACCAACCCAAAAAGCCCTTTTGGTCACCCCAGATAAAGTAGAAGCACATTGACGCACGTACTTGAAGGACGAAGGGTTCCAATTAACACTAGACCATGATGGCGCATGTTGCCGCGCCGTCTATTTTAACAATAAAATGATGTTTTTTCTATATATGTCGCCAAAAAACATGAAGTTAACTTGCATTAACATACCCATAATTGTGTACTAATCAAATGGAAGATTAATCAGTTATACAATAAAATAAGGCACATATGATGGACTTGGGTAGATGATTTGTTTTCTTCTTCTACACTTGACTTCTATCAAGTTAGTATAGAAAATGAAAAGAAATTGAACAAATAAATATTTTCTTATTAAAATTACACTTTTCAAGAAATTACATGCATATTAATGATGGCAACATAGCTCGTATGAAATCATATGGAGTAGCATGAATAGCGCTCAGGAAATGGCAAGTATCTTCAACACCCTCAAAAATTCGTATTGCCTGTGCCATGCATGTGAGCAAACCCTGATCCAATTCCGATGTTAGTGCATCTGCTCCTGCAGCAAAAAAAGAAAGGCCCCAACCAGTATACACAAGACTACCATCATCTAGCATTGACGCCTTGCATAACCATTATCTCGCATTTGATGCCATCCTTACCAAAAGGGCAGAACGATACATGCATAGATCAACAGTCAGGTGGAAGAATATTAAATACTAAATAAAATATGAATTTTTATAAACCATATCCAATTGTCTTGTTGTAATTGATCCCAAATAACGCAAAAATTTCCAATAATGACTGACGTAGCAGAGCCCATGGGCACCATCTCCTTTATAATCCCCAAGAAATCACAACAAATCTAAATAGAAGTGCGAAGAGCAAAAACAACATATCAATATGACAATATTAACAAAAGGTGAATTTAATCACATCAAGAGCGATTTAGGTGCCCACCTTGAATTATTGGTAACTGTGGCCATGGATCAACTTATGACTCAAGTTTTGTGTTCAGTTGTCCTACCATATGTGTATCACACAGGTTCATACTTACGTTCTCACACATCTGAATAACGGTCGGGAGCAGCTTGAGGCGATTGACCTCAGGGATGAAGCCGTCCGCAAAACATGGCTTTCTAAAAGAGCATGATTTCACAAACCAGTGGTCATTTAAGGTGCTGGTCAAAATGGAAAGTAATCCCCCCACCCCCAATAAGAAGAGATAACCAAAAATGCAGAAGTTCTAAACTGAAACTATGTTAATAACACTAATTAATTTGACAAGCGTAGGAGTTCTGTCATCAACTGATGGACCAATTAGTACTTTATATTGGCTCTTCATGACAAAGCAAGCACATACTTCTAATCACATTCCATCGCCGTGCCTATCATTTTGACAATAGAATGGTCAGGATGCCGTGTTTATCTATCACTGATCAAATAATTAGTTGGAGCTTGGATTTTACGTGTATGTATGGGAAGTATGATTGTTGGATCATTCTTTATTTTCCTTCGCCTAAGATGCGCCTATGTTAGACATCCTTCGGCATGACATTGATATATTGAAACCAAACCCTCCATCAAATAAAAATGAATGTGTTCTCTCATATCTAAAATAATGAAGTTATATGAGATGCATCCATATTACCACAGAATTGTGCATTTCACAATGACTTGCTTGCCTTAGAGTACACCTGAAGACCACCCTCATATATATCCAACAGGACGATACCAACTATATATGTGCAATAGGTTGCAAATCAAAGCATTAATATATATGGCTCTTTTTTAGTATTCAATCCTGGGATCATTTTTCAAAAAATATTTCTGTTTTGGAGAATCAGACCTAGATATAATATTCATCTCAGCTGAGAACATACAAATTAGCAACTTGTCTGCTTCTCTAGTTAACTCTTGCTACTGCACCGAGAAAGAACAATTACTCCAAAACATTGTTTGGCGAAAAGTACTGGAAGGGCTTATTCCCACTGTTGATTACTGAGAACATGTTGGGAAAGATATCTTTATACATTTGGAAATGGGAAATGTTTGGATGAGAGAATTTACTGAAATTCTATCACGTTATGTATACAATGGCAAACAAGTCAAAACAGTATGTGCAATGAATCATATATTGTGTTAAAATCAAACGTTGCATGCCTCAAAATAAGCTACCTCGTACAATAAACCTTTGAGGGGTAATATTTTAAGCTTCCAAAAAGCTTGGAGAAAAAATGTATGGGCATGCAATAACATGGAACATGGAACACAAGGTCAAAGTCTAGTGCAATACAAACATATGATTTATAGGAGTAAGTTTTGCTCTACGTATTTGACAAAGGCGAATTAAATTTACGTATTTGACAAAGGCGAACTAAATTTTCGTCTTTAGCCTCCTGTCAGTAAAATTCTAATCGTGTAGTCGTGCACTGCTCAACTATCTGTGGTAATCAAATATTGACCAAGGAACAATCCTGACATACAGAAACTTCAGTACTTAGTGGTTGGAGAAGTCAAAGACTTGTTATGTACAATATACACATAAATAAAAATGGTGTGATCAGGAGAAGCTAAAGATTTCCTATGTAACAAATAATAATGATATGATCGGCTACATACTGATAGAAAATTATGCCCAGAACAAATTAGGCATTGCTATTTCTTCAAAATAAACACCAAATTGCACTTCATAATTGTAATCATCAAATGATAAAATATGAAGGCACCTGGGCATAGTCAAGACTCCAAAGCCATACGTTGATCTGTAGCAAGTGACATGATCAGAAAACTTTCTGCACAAATCAGTAATGAAGAGTGCCCATCGGGAGTAGCACAGAATGAAAAACAAACATTATGATTCTGAGGAGAACTCGTCGATCAGTATGAAAAGAAGTGCCACCGGCATGACTGATCGCCAGGCACCCACAACGAACAACGGCACTCATATTTGGCATTACAAGAGGAGGGGAGTGAAGGTGATCGATTGAGATGAACGGATCAGGACGCGAGACCCCGCGTAAGAGAGAGGGAAAAAGCAGAGCGGCCTCTGATGGCAGCTCGCCTAGAGAGACCGCAAAGCGGTGGCAAGGCACAGATGGCTCCGTTGCTGGAGGTCAATGTCGCGAGAGAGGCGCCGCCGCTACCGCCTAGCATCGGCCGCCACGCTAGGGTTTGCTAACGAAAGGAGGATGAGCGACACCGTTTTTTTAGAAGAAAAGGAGGAGCCATGGAGAATGATAGAAAGCCCATTGGGCCCAAATTTACACCAGCCTGCCAAAATTGTGATCGGAGTAGCGGCCCAGCACCGTTGGCGCTCGTCCCTAGCGATTAGTGTGAGCGGATGTGGGATTGAACGCTAATCTAACAGCCGGAAACGCATCAAAGTGATTATCGGACGGCTATGGTGCTAATGGTCTAGGAGGGCTGGAAAGTTGCACAGTTTTAATATCGAGAAATCTAACCACCGGCTGGTGGTTTCCAACAGGCGCGTACGATGCGATAGCCGTTCGATCCGCATCCAACAGGGACGACGCTCCCGCCCGTCTGCTTCGCTCCCTTCGATCTTTCTTTCTGGTCCTGTCGCTCCTCCCGCTTTTTTTTCTTAAGCGCTAAAAAGACGCATCCGGTGGGGATCGAACCCAGCCCGACTGGTATTTGTTTGAAGCGGACAACCAACTCACCAAACCTCATTTGATGTCCTCTAAATGAAAATTAACTATGTGACCTTTCTACCTCCTGCATGTTGGCCATTGGTCCCCCACCCTCTCACCATGTGAATGCAAGTGTTGTCTCTCTCCCCGTGTGATAGACTGCCTGGTTGTAGAGTGAGAGAGAGAGGGAGACGTGAGAGATGGATGAGATGACATGACCTTTTTCAGGGATACATCATACATGCATGTTTGCATGGTACTGCATGAGCTGGCCTTTTTATGTGGGCATGCATGCATGTCGTATGCGGCTCCATGAGCCCATGCACAGGTAAGTCATTTATCTCTATATGCAGATGGATAACCAGGTTAATAAGGCTAATTACTACGTGTTTTGGTCTTTGGAACCAATAAATTGGGATGAATAAAGTACTAGTCATAGTTTTTTGTACATGGAAACTCCAACCAGGAAACACAAATCTTGTCCTTTTTGTTCGCGTTTTGTATGTTTGGGTCACTAAAATGAAGACCGGACCGACGTACGCGTCTGGACAGAGCCATTAAACCCAACGGTGCTGCTCCAGCCGGTGAGAAGTCCGTCCCGGCATTTCACCCCACACCAAGTGGGGGCGGCACCTCCCAAGGCAAAGTGCGGCGATAACTTATGTGCCTCGGTGCTGATAACTTTGGCGAGAGGGTGATAAAATGTACCCACGTCAACTTTAATGTTAATAGCACGGTAACTCACTCATCGCAAACCTGATAACTTATGTGCCCCGGTCCTGGTAACTTTGCCGCCGGTGGGGGACAGGGGCGGTTAATGAAATATACCACCGTTAACTTTTGTGTGAATAGAATGATAACTCACACGCCGCACACCTGATAATTTATGTATCCCGTCCCGATAACTTTGGCATGGGGTGTGTGTGTGTGTGGGGGGTGATGAAATACCCCTGTTAACTTTATGTGAATAGCATGGTTAACTCACATATCACAGACACTGCTAACTTGTGTACATCAGTCCTGATAACTTTGGCATGGGGGGAGGGGTTGATGAAATATCTCCTCAGTAACTTTTGTGTGAATAGCATGGTAACTCACACATCTCAGACTTGATAACTTATGTGCCTCGGTCCTGATAACATTGGCAAGGGAGTTGTTTAATAACATACCCCGACAACTTCGTGTAATTTTTTGGTACTATACGCATCATATACGTGATAACACATGCACAATCACCACAGTAACTTTAACCCAAGCTGATAAGAAGGTTAGAACGTTTATGCCCCGGTAATATGTGTGTAAACAACGTGGTAATATATGTAGCACATGTGTGATAAATTACTTAGCCCAGAACTGGTAACTTTTGATCCGAAATAAAAGTCATCGGAACATATCAACATAGGATCTAGTTTCGATGCCTTCTTCGTGGTGTTTTTTTTTATGAAACGATTTTTTGATCGGACCGAAGATTTGAGCTACAAAACATTTTAAAGTTTGAAAATAAGGGGGAATCAAGGATGACATCAACTTTTCGGTCTTCTAAATCATTTGCACAGGGGAGAATTGGAGGACCACTTTTTATGCCCCGGTAATTTCTATATAAATAAGATGGCAACTTATGTATCATATATGTGATAACTTACTTAGTGCGGGTTTGGTAACTTTTGACCCGAAAAAAAAGTTATCGAAACATACCAACATGGGATCTAGTTTCGAAGGTCTCGTCGTGACGAATCTTTTATGTGAAAATAGTTTTTTAATCGGAGCGACAGTTTGAGCTACAAAAAGTTTTGAATATAAATTTTTAGATGGAATATTTCTTTTTTTCTCTTGATGAGGTCAACTGGGCCTGGTCCGAAGCCTTGCACTTACCCAGGTCCACAAAATCTTTCGGTAATGGGCCAATTTCTGTTAGAATCAAACGAGAAACCCGGAAACGATTGAAGAAAAGTGGAAAAGCGGGACGATCGAAGGAATCATATCGATCATCCGGATCTGTCGCTAACGACCAGTCGACTGGTCGTTAGCACAGTCCTTTTAATATATCTAAATGAAGCCATTGTCGGATGCAACACCAAAGAAGTTTAGCCAAAGAGCAATGGAAGAAAATATGCTTGGTGTTTTCAATAGCCCCACAAAGCACGCATCTATCAGAGCCCGGGCCATTCCTTTTCCGGATTTGATCAGCCGCAGGAAGCTTCCCACGGAAAGCTTGCCACATAAAGATTTTGATCTTAGGAGGAATACGGGCCTTCCAAATATTCTTAAATTTCGACGTGTGAGCACCAGAAATAAGCTTAGCGTAAGCAGTCTTAACCGAAAACCGACCAGAAGAGGCATGAAGCCAAATGACCGGATCATCTTCGTCCGAGAGCATAGGGAAGCAAGCAGTAAGACGTTGCCAGTCTTCCAACAGTGCAGGAGAAAGGGATCGACGAAAGGCAAGGTCCCAATTATTAACGGAGAGCTCGAAGATAGAGATCTCCGGATCAGAGCAGTAGGAAAAAAGGACCGGGAAAGCCACCGCGAGAGTGGACTCCCCGACCCACCAGTCTAACCAAAACCGAGTGGACTTACCATTTCGAACTACGAATTTAACCAAAGACTGAAAGATAGGCCGGACCTTAACAAGCTGGTGCCAGAACTGGGAGCCACCCGAGGAAGATGCGAACATGGGACTCAAGTCCGGGAAATATTTGGCCTTGAAAAAGGATAGCCAGAGGGGATGCTCTTCGAAGGACATGATTTTCCACCACCATTTTACCATGAGGCACTTGTTCATAACCGAAGTATTAATTATCCCTAAGCCTCCCATGGTCTTAGGTCTTCAAATCAGTTTCCATTTGACCAACCTATACTTGTGCTTGTTATCGGAAGAGTTCCAGTAAAAAGCACCCCTGTGTTGTGTCAAAGCCCGAGTGAATGCCTCCCGACAAGAGGTAAAATCCCATTAGGAACATTGGGAGGGAGGACAAACAAGCGTTGGTGAGGGCAACCTTGCCCGCTTGGGTGTTGTAACACCTCGCCATGGTAAAACCATGTTCCCTACCTTGGTGACTGCCGGAGCGAAATCTTTAGATATAAGCTTATGAGGGGAAATTGGGAGGCCCAGATACTTGAAAGGAAAAGACCCCAGGGAACAGTTTAGGAGATGCGCAACTCTCTGGGCCTCGGCATCGGAGACACCAGTGACAATGACTTCGCTTTTTGAAAAATTGAATTTAAGACCCTACAGGGCTTCCAAACATAGGAGTAGGAACTTCAGATGTGCGATACTGGCCTCGTTAAGCTCCACCATGATAATAGTGTCGTCCGCGTATTGGAGATGGGTAATGCCATTGGGAATAAGATGAGAGCAGACAGGGGAGATGTGACCAGCCATAGCAGCCCGAGACAAGATATGAGAGAGGGCGTCCGCGACAAAATTGAAGAGGAGGGGGGAGGCCGGGTCACCTTGTCTGAGGCCCCTGCCATTAGCAAAAAAATTACTGATCTGCCCATTGACCGACACCGCCGTGTGACCACCCGTGGCTAGCTGCATAATACGGTGCACCACCGCACCATCGAAACCCTTAGCAAGGAGAACCTGGCGGAGGAAATGCCAGCTCACCGAATTGTAAGCTTTTTCAAAATCAAGCTTGAGAACCACAGCTTTAGTCCCCTGGACCCGCAGATCATGGACAATCTCATGCAAACAGAGCACACCATCTAGAATGTATCTACACCTTTATGAACGCGGATTGAAAAGGGCTAATGACACGATGAGCAATCAGAGAAAGCCTAGTAGCCAAACCTTTGGCAGGAAACTTCGCGAAGTTGTTGATCAAGGCAATAGGTCTAAATTGGGTAATCAAGTCGGCCCCTTTGACTTTAGGAATAAGAGTCAGCACAGCGTAGTTCAGCCTAGAGATATCAACGGTTCCCAGCCAAAAGCCTTGGAGGGGGGGAGGGCTGGATGAACAGTAGACGGTGGAGGGGTGCCCGTGGAGGGGTGGTTGAACAGTGGCCGGTGGGGTAGCGCGCGGTGGAGGCTGGATGAACAGGAGCTCGTGGAGGTTGGAGGAGGTCGAGGTAGCCCGTGGAGGCTGGAGGAGGTCGGCGGTGGAGATGAACAGTATCCCGTGGAGTCCCGCTTTGCGGTACGCCACACCCCTCCCGATGAACAGGACCCCCGTTTCGACCGCAGCGCTCCAACACAAGTACGTTTCGTCCGTTTTGCGGTACACCACACCCCTCCCGATCAACAGGACCCCCATTTCGACCGTAGGAGGTCCGTTTCCTCCGTTTTGCGGTATGCCACACCCCTCCTGATCAACAGGACCCCCGTTTCGACCGTAGGACGTCCGCTTCTCCTGCTTTTGCGACGCCAGCCCCTCCCGATCAACAGACCCGTTTGAACGTGGCGGTCGAACACAAGGCCGTTTCTCCGCCAGCGGTACGCCAGGCCTCGTTTCCATCGCCTGTTCCGTCCAAGCCCTCCCGATGAACACGACCACGCATTCCGTTCCGACCCAGCCGGTTGGCTCCCCATGAACACGACGACGACGCTGTTTCTCCGTTCCGACCCAGCCATGTACGTATGCGCGATAGGCGTTCGAGACCCTGCCCGTATGTACGTACGTGGCCTTATTTTCTTTCTCGCACCCTCGCCGCTGTACGTGCGCGCCTCTACTATGACACATGCGCGCCTCTACTACAACACGTGCGCACCTCTACATCCACCAGTATATATGTACGCATATCGTCATGACCAGAATGACAACGCTACGTACGCTTCGACCAGGTGGGTCCCGACTGTCAGGCACTTCCTTGCGTGCGAAGATGTAGCTGGTGGGTCCCAGCAGTCAGGGGGGCGAATCATTTTTTTCGGACGCACTTCCTTGCGTGCGAAGATGTAATTGGTGGGTCCCAGCAGACATGGGGAAACGTTTTTTTCGCTAAATACGGTGGCCCGTCGGATGGGTCCCCGCTGTCAGGTGAGGAATAATTATTTTGCGCGTAATAAGAAGGCACTTCCTTGCTGCGGCCGTGGACCCAGCTGTCAGCCTCTCCACGTACAGTCCACGTCCGATGGAAGCCATTCCTTGACCACGTTGACCACACCGCGCCGAGAGCACCAGGGCGGTGGACGACGGCGAGGCCTAGGAAGGGGATGACGCAGAGCCGGGGAAGACGCGACAGTGAATGCCCACGCGTAGAGGAGTATGAGGGTTCACTCGTTCGGCTGCGGTGTGAGGTTGTCGTCATCGCAGAATAATAGGGGGTGTGGGTGCGTAGAGGGATGGCCTGCCCAGCGGTGGGAGTAGTAGGGGGCAGTGAGGCCTCCATGGCATCACAGCCGGCCACGGGCGGCAGGAGCAGGCGGCATGATCGGCGCTGCTTTGGGCGGCTGGAGCAAGAAGACCAGAGGTTGAAGAAGCACTACGACCGTTGGATGGACATCGTACGGTCACTGGAGCTAGAATCGTTCATATATTGACTAAAGTTGACAAAGGCCTCCGTCCCAGTCAACTTAGTAGGCCCACAAGTCAGCCTCCCACCAAGGCTGGTCCCATCTAGCAGGGGGTATTCATTTTTTTGTGCACAATAAGGAGGCACTTCCGGCGGGTCCGAGCTGACAGCGGGGGGAAAGTTTTTTTCGCAAAATACGGTGGCCCGTCTTGTGGGTCCCAGCAGTCAGGGGGAAATGTTTTTTTTCACGAAATACTGGTGGCCCGTCCGGTGGGTCCCTGCTGTCAGGTGGAGGAATAATTATTTTCCGCGTAATAAGGAGGCACTTCCTTGCGGCTGCCGTGGACCCAGCTGTCAGCCTCTCCACGTACAGTACTCTTCCAATGGAAGTCGGTCGTTGACCACATTGACCACGCCGCGCCGAGAGCACCACGGCGGTGAACGACGGCGATGCCTAGGAAGGGGACGACGGGGAGCCGGGGAAGACGCGGCAGTGGAAGCCCGCGCGGAGAGGAGTACGAGGGTTCACCGGGTTCTGGCCATGTGTGAGGCTGTCGCCGCAGGGCCTGGCCAGCGGTGGGAATAGTAGGGGGCGGTGAGGCCTCCTCGGTAGCACAGCCAGCCACGGGAGGCAGGAGCATGCGGCACGACCGGCGCTGCTTTGGGCGGCTGGAGCAAGAACACCAGAGGTTGAAGAAGCACTAAGGCCGTTGGATGGCCATCGTACGGTCACTGGAGCTAGAATCGTTCATATTGATGAAAGTTGAAAAAGGCCCCCATCCCAGTCAACTTAGTAGGCCCACAAGTCAGCCTCCCACCATGGTGGGTCCCAGCTAGCAGGGGGAGTATTCATTTTTTTGTGTGCAATAAGGAGGCACTTCCGGTGGGTCCGAGCTGACAGCGCGGGAAACGTTTTTTTCACGAAATACGCTGGCCTGTCCGGTGGGTCCCAGCAGTCAGGGGGGAAACGTTTTTTTCGCGAAATAAGGTGGCCCGTCCGGTGGGTCCCTGCTGTCAGGTGGAGGAATAATTATTTTGCGCGTAATAAGGAGGCACTTCCTTGCGGCCGCCTGGACCCAACTGTCAACCTCTCCACGTACAATACTCTTTCGATGGAAGTCGGTCGTTGACCACGTTGACCACGCCGCGTCGAGAGCACCAGGGCGGTGGTCTGGACGATGGCGAGGCCTAGGAAGGGGACGACGCGGAGCCGGGGAAGACGCGGCAGTGGTAGCCCGCGCGGAGAGGAGTACGAGGGTTCACTGGTTCGGCTGCGGTGTGAGGCTGCCGTCACCGCAGAATAACGGGGGTGTGGGTGAGTAGATGGATGGCCTGGCCAGCGGCGGGAGTAGTAGGGGGCGGTGAGGCCTCCGCGGCATCACAGCCGGCCACGGGAGGCAGGAGCACGCGACACGACCAGCGCTGCTTTGGGCGGCTGGAGCAAGAAGACCAGAGGTTAAAGAAGCACTACGGCCGTTGGATGGACGTCGTACGATCACTTCAGCTAGAATCATTTATATTGATTAAGTTGACAAAGCCCTTGGTACGCGTCAACTTAGTAGGCCCACAGCTCGGATTTGGTAGAGAACATATAGCCCATTTGCGATTTGTAAGAATGTACAACCCATTTTTCAATTCTAATGGAATTTACTATAGCCCATTTACGGGTTTGTTAAAAGTACAGCCCAACTTCTAGCTAGGACAATTATTAATAATTTCAAACAACCGCTCAAAACAGAATTAAAAAAAAATTCCCACATTTTGATGGGATCCGAAATATTTTTATCCGAAATTTCTAGTCAGGTTAAATATAATTTCAAAATAAAGTTGTATCAGGTTAAAATCCAACGAAATATTGCGCATGCAACAAGTAATGAAATTAAAATTTCCAAATTCCAAAAGTAATATATTTTTCAAACTAATTACGTGTTTGGTGCATAGTAATTGCCCAATTATTATAATTACATCCCATTTATTATTTCTTAAAGTCCATTTTCTTGTTAAGCCTAATGCATACCTCCTAGGAAACTTTGCAGCCCAGCGGGGCGGATAACAAGTTGACCCGGATATTGTGTACAATTGTCGGCCCAGTTGCATTGCTGATGTTGAAAAAAGGCATGTGTAATACAGTACAACCTAACATGGTTACTCAGCCCACATTCAGGGACGCCGGAAAGGCCCAAACAAGGCTTCTGTACAACTTTTTGAAGTCACCAACCTCAGCTAATAACTTAAGAAAAAAGTTAGATTACAGTGGAACCTAATTAAAAGCTGTCACGAGCAAATAAATAATTCAACGGGTCCCACTTATGCGTGTGCGCGTGTGTGTGCGTGTGTGTGTGTGTGTGTGAGAGAGAAAGATAGAGAGAGAGACCCATCGGTCGATGCTCGTAAATACATCTTTCAGCCATATGCATTGCTGATGCTCAGTAAAAACTTATATAGTTGACACAATCATATAGAACATCATAGCACACTGAATTTGCATACAAAAATTTCATGCAAAGTGCACAATCAGGATGGAAGTAGTGGATCGCTACGGGAAGGGCTATGTTGAAACCAACGAAGTCGTACATAACGATTCATCGTCTTTATAAATGACGGGGAAATATTTTGAATGTTGTGCAAAGAAAACAGGCAGACAACACAATAAGTTCTGCTAGCACATTAAGTTGACGTACAATCCTTTCTAAAAAAAGTTCAGGTACAAAATTAGAACAGGTCACAATCAAATGTACTGGCATATCAGTGCTTCAGACCCATAGATCGGATTTAACTAGTACTATCTGACAAGATTCAGTTGTTACCTCAAATTAGAGCACATCCAAGCAGCCAACCCTGCCTCTTCTCCCAAAGAAGAAGTGGCCTCCGCCGCGCAATGGAGTAGGCCCTATGCCATCCATCGTTCCGAGCAACACGGGGAAAGTCTGACGTTGACTCCTGTAATGGACGTCGTTGACGGACCCTGGCACCAGCGGCGGCGGCAGGACTTCGATTGATGGATTGACCACTTCTTCGACATGCACGAACACTCGATACAGGTACATCCTAACGTGGTCCGCGGCGGCCTTGGTGGCGACGAATAGTACAACCCCGGTTCCCGCAGCGGTATCTCAACACCAATCACCTTCAGTATGGTGGACGGCTTCTTCATCCATGCCATAACCGTCAGAGCCCAGTTGTCTGGAGGAACAAACATACTTACAAGCTCACCTCCAAGGTCGTTGATAAGCTCGTTCATGGACTCGCTGTTCCAAGCACATCGAGGCATGCCGTGGAAGGTAAGCTTTGTTAAAAACTCAAGCTCAGAGGGCACCGAGCCCCATCCTGGGTGCCACCGATCAAAGCTCACCGATGCGCCATCGCAAAACAAGCGCCGGAAGATTCGAACACACGATCGGTCGAAAGTTGTTCGGAACCTGACGAAGAAATCAGCCGGTGGCGGACAGACTTCGACGAGCAAGTCACCTATTTGGATGCCGTCCGCAATGCCAAGAGCTTTGACAAGGTCGTCCGGCGAGACGGGAGGCCGGTCGTTGTTGATGGTTACCATCAGCACTTTGCCGGCAAACTGGACGTCAAGCGCCGCCATGCCACTGTTGAGCGACAGCACGCAGCGACCGATGGCAGGACGGACCTCAGGATCTCCGGCTCGAAGATCCGCGTTGACCGGCGACATGATAGTGCGCTTGAGTACGAGAATGTGAGGGGATTTGGGGAACTGGAGTAGGAATCAAGATTCCAGAGGTGGGGAGGGGCGGAGACTGGGGATGAAAAGGTAGCATGAATTTCGAGCACGCGCCAATATGCTCTCGGCGCGTAAGCGCACGAAAACACCGGTGGCGCCCACATGTCGGCCTAAGAGTCCTTATTCTTTCTTTTTTGGAGAGCCCGGCCTTTTTTTCAGGATCTTTTGAGAGCCCGGCCCGAGAGTCATAATTGACCTGTTTGGCATTGCGTTACTACTCGGCCCATATTCAACGACACCTCACCGGCCCAAACAAGTGTACAACATCGAAAAAGACAGTGAGCTCAAATTATATAACTTGAAAAAAGGAGATATACTCAACCTTTGGAGAATGGTGATGCCCTCATTTAGCCCACCAAGAGTTCGAGACAATAAACAGTTCGAAACAACAATATATACATCATTCAAACACCGACTAGTGACTACTATCGACATAAACAGCAAGACATGATAGTTCATAAGAAGTCTTGCTACACCACCAAAACGCACTCCATCTGCGGCTTTCAGGACTCTCGTGATCCAGACGAGAATGGCATTCTAAACAGAAGCAACTATTACATAGAAAGAGTGACATAGACGAGGATGACCAAATGACAAGGAATATGCATAACAAAAGAAAGAACTACCCATCCATAACCAGCAGCAAAGACAACAAAGTCATTCGAAGAGATGAAACAACACCTTCATAATTTGCGGCCCCGCTTCAATGACCGGTGATCCGGAGACACCAAGATTCCACCCTTTCGATGCAACAGCCCAATTACCTATCAACCTGAAGGCTTGAACCACATCATCGCTGTCAGAATTGAGACATCCAAGGATCAAAGTTAATCCGGATGCCTTTGTCATTCTCACCTTCTTTTGGCTGCGAAATTTGTATCGTTGACAATCGAGGAGTATGCTCCTGAAGTCCTAGGGCTCGCCGTGTAGACACAGTTTTCCATAGCAAACAGAGCCTCTCTGCCATCAAGGTCCTTGCCAACGGTGATCTCCTGGTTAATCGGATAATTGAGTCTGAGAAACAGAGAGTGTGAACCAAGGCTGTTTACCCGCCTCCAACTAAAAAATCCTAAAGGCCCCAACAAGCTGGTATCCTGCTCATAGACATAAAAGCCACTGTCCGGATACTCATGTATTACACGGTGCTTGTATACAGTGGGTTTTTTGCAATATAACTTTTACGGCTCATGTGTCTGAATGATCATCAGTCTTTTTCCGTCATCTGATCGAGCGAGGAACCAGTTGTGCTTCCCTTTTTTTGGCAAAGGTGGTGTAATTACAAAGGGCAGTAACTGTAGGGACACTGCATCATATCAAAAAGGACATGCATTGTTAATGTAAGATCAGCATTGCTCAGAGTATGAGTAGGATAATGCAACGAACATTATTGATATGTCCTGTTGGGTGGGAGGAAAATACAGGAAATGTATACTTTGGGTTCGAAAATATAGAAGTGCCATGCATGGTTATACTCATGTTATCTCGCAATCGATTCTTCACAGGAAACTACCATGTCATGCATGTTATGTAATCATGTTCTGCCCTCGCAAACAAATTCTTCAAGGTAACTAACAGACCATGCATTGTTATATACTCGTGTTCTTGTGAGGATATTATTCTAGCCATTGATTGCCGAAGGGCGAATATAGGTATGTACACATGGTAAGCATTGCAGGATTTCACTACGTCCAAATATAGAGTTCTCCATATGCACATTTACTTCCCTAATGTATGGTTAGATGAAACCAACGATTGTGGTGCATGTTTCTACATCATGAAAATGAGGAAACTAACATGGCCATTGATACACACTCATATTTAGTAGTAGTATATAGATTACTGTAAAATAAGGATAATATCCATATATTCCTGACCGTTTGATTATTCAGGGTACAAATTGGCTGTAATGACATGATCACAATCGCATGAATTAACTCATTCCAAATATAGCTGATTTACGGCATCACTAATATATTGCCATAGTTCTACTCAAATTCTGCTCAAACAGGGATATGCCAATCATCGCAAAAAGTTCAAACAGTCTCATGGCGTCATCATTAACATGAGACGGAAACAACTTACACGCGCCGTCCCAGCAATACGTGGTGCCATCTGCTTTGTCGATCGCGTAGATGATGCCATTGTGTTCAATAGCATCACAGAAGTGTGTATCAGCTTTGACCATGATCCACGGCGAGCGGAGGGGTCTCCAGCTAAAAAGGCACCGCGTAAAGATAGGCGAGTCTGCGGTCGAACAAGGCAATTAGCTTGAAGTCTTGTAATTCGCATATGTCGTGTGGGTACTTGGCAGATTACAATCTTACGCAAAACAAGGTCCGTCCAACCGACATAGTAATCTAGATGACTTGGACGCGATGGTAATACTCTATATAATCCAACCGAGGAAGGATAATCTCATGGGAGGTCTGGAAGTTCACAAGCACCAACTTTTCCCGTCTTCTCTGACGGCAGCCATCCAGTGGGAGTTCATGCCGACCCAGTACATACCTGCCAAGAAGTTTGGGGCGATGGTGATAAATATCGATGTTGAGGGAAATGATGTCTGGCGACACACTACATACCGCAAAGAAGTTTGACTAATGGAGATCGGATTGAAGTCGAGGGGCATCATGCACGCCTCCGTATCATGGTGAGCCAATCTCGCAAGACCAGATAGCAGCAAGCAGGGTGTCTTGAAAAGCTTAGGCCTCACTTCAACGATGGCCGTGTGCATGTCCCTCGAGCATGCAGCCAGCCGCAGGGCGGTCAACATATCCATACACGAACAACAGAGGTCGAGGATGTCACTGGGGAGATTGCTCCAATCGCGGCTCATATGGATGCTGCGCGGTTCGCGTTCGACCATGGTGGAGTTTGGAAGGGGCTTGATTCTGAGGGAGAAGGATGTCGGTGCTGGACCGGCTAGCGAGGGAAAAGTGGTACTGGGGGAGGCGAGTGAGGCGACGGTACACGGGGGCACAGTTAGATGGAGGCGGAGACGGAGAAGGAGAAGGAGATGGAGATGGAGTGGTGCTATGGGAGCGGAGAGGGAGACGAGGCGAGGCGCCAATGTGCTGTACAACGGCGGTGACAGACTGCACAGTGCACAGGGTGAGGCTGACTTTGGTAACCTGAACACGCCGCCTCGCCTGGACTAGTGTCAGGCGCAGGGTGTTGTCACTTCACTGTGAGGACCGGATGAATAGTATTTTGACCATCAAGTGTACCACAGTTGTACTACTACTAGTAGTAGTAGGAACATGAGTACTCGATATTGTGTAGCGGAAATAGGTCTCCCGTGCTAGCATGCCTGTTCACTTCATCGTTCGTATCATCCATATTGCAGCGTAACCAAATTCTCGTGCATGCCCAATCAACGCCTGCCGCGATGAATGCGATGGTGGATTACGGTGCATCAAGGACGGCATGCGATCGTTCCACACTTGAGAAGAGGAAAAATGGAAAGGTAGAATGCGGCGAGAGGAAGAGAATGCTGGCTAACGAGGCTGGGAGGGGATCGAGCAGGAAGTTAATGCTCCACGCCTAAAGGTTTTGGGGAAACCTGATTTTCATAAGGTGACTTATACTCACCTAAACGGAGAGAGTATTCCTCAACCAGAGAATGTTGTGTCTCCCACTCACGCGCTAAAAAAAAAGCTACGACACATTTTTTATCTGTTTGCATAGGTCCCACCTATCAAGAAGGATGGGCACGTACACGAACAGGTATAACTCCTCAGTCTACCCGCATAGCCTTTTCGTTTAGTCTACCTAGCCGTCTAATCAACTGCCTGCACACCACTTCTCCCATTTACTTCTCCAACGGGAACCGATTCGCATCGGCTTCTTCACCTCCCCTTCGTCTTCATTTGCATCCAAACCCCACTGCGTTCACATTGTTTTAACCTATTTAAATAATCATCTACTACTTCATTTAGACTAGCCATCTAATCCTAATTCTCCAAACCATAGCCCTCCGTTCCAGCGGTTCAAAATGGCGAAAGAGATCGAGATGCAGGTTTTTAGCGTCCAACATGTCCTCGTCGAAGGCTCGATGCGCATAGTTGCCACCGTCACCGTCCACCCAAGGGTTGTTCGGCAGTGGATCAACAATGTATCCAACCCCCTCAAAAAGGTAGAGACGAGGGTCATCGGTCTCGACGCAGAGTACACGGAGCGTGCCCCTGGGAAGATCCAGCGCGCCGCCGTCCTTCAGCTGTGCCTCGAAGATGATGTTTTGGTGTACCACATCATACACTCGCCCTCCATACCAGGTGAGCTTCACGATTTCTTGTCTCGGGAGGACGTATACTTCTGTGGGGCAGCCATCGAAGGGGACAAACAGAAGCTGGAGCCGTACAACCTTGATTTGAAAAGCATCGCTGACCTACAAACCAGAATCAAAATTCACGTAGAAGATTGTGATAAACAGACAACATCCCTATTCGACGTAGCAAATTTTGTGCTCAGTACAAATCTTCAGAAGGGTGACGAGGCTGTGGCATTAAGGTAAATGCGGATGGGAGAATTATCCCTTGATGTACGACGGATAAAATATGCTGCCCTCGATGCCCGTGTGAGTTTCGAGATAGCTGCATGGTCCAAAGAGCTTGTTGCGAAGCCGTCTCCCACCGAGAATGAGAACAAGAAGAAGAAGAAGAAGAAGAAGAAGAAGAAGAAGAAGAAGAAGAAGAAGAAGAAGAAAACGCTGCACCAGCAGGAGGGCATTATGGATGGATGAACTATTTCCTCTCTTGTAAAAAATTATTCCCTCTCGGTGTATATTGATATAGATGGACTATTTCGATGGTGTGCATGTCTTTGGAACAGAGTAGTAGCGTGGGTCCGCTTGACTATAAGGAACTATTTATCCGCATATATAGCTTTCTCTGCTACTCCTTCCAGTGATCTGTATGCAGGGCATGTGTCCGTAGACATGACAGCTTGTCCATGGAAGTTCAACTACGGCGACCATCACGTTTCATCTTGCGATTCTCGCGACGCCTCTCCAACCCACGACACCACACCCCCGACGTGCGCCTCACCCCTCTCGGCCGCACCGCCCCTCTGCCTTTGTGTGCATGACATGTGGGCCACCTAAAATGCGGCGAGCATCAAGTTTCTACCACAGCCACCCGCGATTCCCACAGCGCCGCTCGAACCCATGAAACCACACGTCCCCGACCTGCGACTCACCCCTCTTGGCCCCATCCCTCTCTGCCTTGGGGAGCATTACATGTGGACCATTCACCTATCGGGTCCACATGTTATTGACTCAAAGGTAGGTGTAGTAAAGCCAAGCTTCGATCCAGACGGCCACGAGAGGAAATGTAACTCTGTGCCGGGGCTTGTGGTGCTCCCAAGCACGAACTCGTGCCAAACTCGAGATTTGTTTCTTTACTATACATGCACATAGCGATTTAATGGACATTGTAATCTCAACATGTGATGGGGAGCTCTAAATTTGAATTTGGAACTTATAAAACAAAAAGATTCAAAACAAATAAAAAGGGAGAGAGGGAGTATAACGTAGGATGTGTCCCAAACAAAATAAGTCCCCTGGTTTGTCACCGCGAAGATGCGGTTAGAAAGGATCACAACGTCTTCCTACTAAATGCGACAATAAATCGGCCCATGACGGCATGGTCCGCCTTTGACCGCCATGTGCAAGGTTCGTGCTATCTTTTATTCAATCTCACCGTGGATCCATCGTACCAATTCATGCGGTGGCCCGTTGCATGGCTGATCCCAATGTTGGACAAAGGTTCTCTGAGAGCGGTGTCACCGTTGTAAATGTTGTGCAAATTGATGTTGGTACCCTCCCGTACATATGCAAGCCAATCTCCACTCGCACCGAGCCTAGCCTGTAAAACAGTGGGAAGGGGGAGAATTAGGAAATGGGCATGGAAGTAGTCTTTAGAATGCATTTACTACGTGATCAAACTCATCTTACCTGCTCATCGGAGGAAATCCGAGTGCCCCTCAACGTCGGCATCTCAAGGGACGTCAATTTGCAACTACGGCCACGCCGCGCTGGAGAGACCACCAAGGAAACATCCTCGTGCGTTCGACGGAACATCAAGATGCATTTGTATGAGTAGTTTATCTTGTGAGAGAAAAGGATGAACGTGTGAAGGCCTCTAGAGATAGAGATGGACACTACTACTACCAATGTGCTGGCCCGTGCGTTGCAATGGATCCAAACTAGTACTAGAATAATACTTGTTCACGTGCTTGAAATATAAACACTCTAGTTTTGATATACATGTGTCAGCAGACATGACAGCTTGTCCATGGAAGTTGAACCACGGCGACCATCACGTTTCTTGTTTCTACCACTGCCACACCCACACGCGATTCCCACGACGCCGCTCCAACCCACGGCACGACGTCCCCCGGCGTGGACATGGATCCTCGGCGTGGCTATCAACGCCTTGCCCTGCCTTTCCTTCGGCGAGGTGGGACCCACGCTTATGGGTCCCACATGTCAGTGACAGAATGGTAGGATTGTTCGTGCCCCTCATCCCTCTCGGCCCCACCGCTCCTCTGCCTTTGTGTGCATGACATGCGGGCCAGCTGAACTGCGGCGACCATCAACTTTCTACCATAGACACACCCGATTGGACGCGGTTTGCCTGCTCCGCTGCTGTGCTCCGATCCGTACTCCCGCACCATCGAATTTTCATCCAGCGGCTGTGACACATTTCGTCCCGGGCATCAATCCTCACCGAGTACTTATGTACTACAGGTAGTACCCATTGGTGTGGCCATCTACGCCAGAACGCCCGACGCCCGGTGTGGTACCCTCGCCACGGCCACGCCACCACCGGCGGTTCATCTCGAGCAGGTGAGTCGCGAACCACGCCACCACCATGAGAATGACATGTGGGCCAGCCGCATTTAAGGCCCGCATGTCATTGACTCATAGTCCGAACCGAGCCATGAAGTTCGGTCCCATGGGCCCCGAGAGAAATGTAACTCCTGCGGCAGGCCTTGTGGTGCTCCTTGATCTGAGCTCCTGCCAAAACTGGAATTTGTTTCTTACTACTACCAGCTAGTACTTGTAAGGTACACGTGCATTGCACGCATGAGATTCTGGTGGTTTGTGCATTATGCTCCTACATGTGGAGTTTTGTGGATTCTAACATGTGGCAAAATCTGGTGGAATGTAAGGTTAGGCAAGTTTGATTAACTCAGGTGAGTGTTTGGTTCAAGCCACACCTTAGGCAAGCCACACTGGCCCCATATGACATACATACAAAAAATGTGGCAAGATTCCCTTAGGCTTGCCAACTTGTGGCTCTCATTTTGAAGAACTTATTAATAACTTTGCCAGAGCTTAGTTGTGGCAAAGTTAGTCATGAATTAAGTTCAACCATGGAGTCTTCTAGATTATACATGTGGCAGAATCTGGTGGATGATATCCAATGGCCAGTAGTGCTCGGATTTGCCATCTTTGTATCGTCGGATTGGCTTCATCCAATGACCAACTTTCAAAGTTTTGCACACACTATATAGGGGGTATAGATATAGATGTGCCAGTCCGTTGCAATGGATCCAAAGTATATCTATTTAGTGGAGTGCACTCTAAACACATTATCTATTTATTTTTCTCTAACCTTCCGTAGCCATGCAACCAAGCCACATAAGCTTCATGGGTGCCCCCCACATCATATTATTCATACTATGTTGATTGAAAAAAGATAAATAACCCAAAACAAGATCTTCCCTTTTTTGTTCCTACGATGTTGTGTCGTGCACGTATCTACTAGTTGTATAGTGGTAGTACTAGTAATATAGTATTAGGAGTACAAACTTGGTAAGTACTAGTAGGAGTAGTACTAGTACGGAATGCTCCTACTCTATCAACGATCCCCGTGCTACAACTAGATCTTCCCCTTGTTTCTGTTTTCCAACCCGGCGGCGGGCGGGGTGTCGGTTTGCTCAACGGGCGGTCCCACATGAAATTGAAAAATGCTAGGCACAGGGGCGGAGGTACGTGAGGGCCAACACGTGCCCTGGCCCGCCCAAACTAGTAGGATTTTCGTAGTTGTACATCCAGTTTTGAGGCATGGAACGTCAACGCAAGGGTAATTTCTATAGCCTGGCTAGACTAGCACGCCCAACGTTTTGCTTCAAGCTCCGCCACTGCTAGGCAACACGCCTTCCCTAAGCTATGTGTCGTGCTGGACGGGCCGTGTTGTACTCGATTCCGGGCGTGTGGGGTGCGGCTTGAACGTGGCATGCATTTTCCTTTTACTAGCAATGTGCCTGTGCGTTGCGACAGATCCAAAGTAGTAGAATAGTAGTATTTGTTCACAAACTTGAAAGAAATCACTATTGTTTTGATATACTCCTAATATATTACTCCCTCCGTACCTAAATATTTGTCTTTTTGAGATTTCAAATGGACTATCACATATGGATTATATAGACATATTCTAGTGTTTCTAGCAAGATGCCCACGCGTTGCACGAAGTTGATGGAAAAGGTAAGCACAACTTATAAATTGACGGATTGAGTACTAGTTACAGTGATGCATATAATTAAGCAAAGGGATCGCACATGTCGGTATTGACTGGAACGAGAATCCAATCCATTTGAGTTAATTGCCTGTATGATTGTCCCTCTATAAAAAGTTAATTGCATGTACAATGTACACGTGACTTGCAGGGTGGCTACAACCGTCTGAGAAAGTTAAAAGAAACAAGTCCATCCTTAATATTCTAAGTACTCTATGGGTTCCACTGTCAGTACAGTAGAAAAAGAAGTATATATTAAATAAGTAGAGTAATATATAATATACAAATCTAAAGTTAAAAGACAGAATTCGAACTCATGTCATCGCGTTGCGAGCATCCGGCGCTAACCAGCCCATCACATTTTTGTTGTAGACCATGCTGGAGATATATCTCCATGTCTACTCTTATATATACTCCATTCGTTCCTAAATATTTGTCTTTTTCAGATTTCAAATGGACTACCACATACGGATGTGTATGTAGACATATTTTAGAGTGTAGATTCACTCATTTTGCTACGTATGTCTTTTCGGGAAGGGGTCAGATTTGTCCTTGATTTATTTATGAGGTATCCAGATGGCACTACACCGCCAGAAAAGAGGGTAACATCAAAATTATGGACTACTTTTTTGAGTATGTTGGTAAGGTCCGGTCATAGTCACTTGTTGAAATCTCTAAAAAGACAAATACTCCCTCTCCGGAAATACTTGTCATCAAAAGGGATAAAAGGAAATGTATCTAGACGTATTTTAGTTTTAGATACATCTATTTTATCCATTTTGATGACAAATATTCGAACGGAAAATAAACAGAGTTGGTGATGATGGTGTGCATGCCATCCTGCAATATAGGCCGTCGGATTTATATCTAACGGATAGGAAAGAAACTCTGGCAATTTTGCAAAAATATACCCACACATCTCTCCATGTTCGCAAATAAGGCCTTCCCTCGTTCAGCCTTTTCTCTCACAAGATAAACTACTCATACAAATGCATCTTGATGTTTAGGTACAGCACGGGCAGCTAACTAATTTCTTTTAAAATAGTTGCTGCGATAATTGGGTTGAAGTGATATATTTTATGTCATCTGAATGATTTCAGATTCACTAGTAGTAACAAAGAAAAGGTTGCCTTGTTAATTAACAGAAAACAGGGTGAAAACTATCACATGAGGCCGGTAAAAACAAGGCACACTGGGTTCAGCGTCGTCGTCACTACATCTGTGCGCGCGCGAGAAGTCTACATATCGAGGGGGCTACCGAGCGAGGCACCAAGACACAATGTTTGAGAGAGAAACCAATTGACAGATTATGATCAGATCGAGTTGTCACCTTTCTGCTGTCATTGTTGGGGGGGGGGGGGAGAGAAAGACGTATCGAGAGTGTGCGCGGTAGGCATAGAGGCACAACTAGAGTGTGTGTGTGTGCGTTTGAAAGAGGAGTCGATAGATTATTATCAAGATCGATGTGCCACCCTACTCCTTCGGTGCCGGGTAGTGTGTGTGTGTATGTTTGAGAGAGAATCTAGTCGACAGATTAGTATCAAGATCGAGGTGTCACCCTACTCCTTCGGTGCCGGGTAGTGTGTGTGTGTATGTTTCAGAGAGAAGCCGGTCGATAGATTAGTATCAAGATCGAGGTGTCACCCTA
The DNA here is from genome assembly GCA_021605145.1 of Aegilops bicornis. NCBI lineage: Eukaryota > Viridiplantae > Streptophyta > Magnoliopsida > Poales > Poaceae > Aegilops > Aegilops bicornis. The sequence continues at coordinate 199,377,615 of CM038670.1, forward strand.
CTCCTTCGGTGTTGGGAAGTGTGGGTGTATGTGTGGGGGGGGGGGCAGTGACACTCACATATCTCTACCCTTATAAAAAATAGAGTTGGTGATGATGGTGTTCCTGCCATCCTGCAATATAGGCCATCCGATTTATATCCGACGGACAGGAAGGAAAATATGGCAATTTTGCAAAAAGATACCCACACCCCTCTCCGCATTTGCAAATAAGGCATTCCCTTGTTCATCCTTTTCTCCCACAAAATAAACTTCTCATACAGATGCATCTTGATGTTCCGTTACAGCACATGGGCATCTTGCTAGTAGGGAGAAGGAGTTTGTGTGACACATATCTAGCTATATTAAGGGATAGGTAGATAGCATATGTGTGAGACATTATTATACTTGATACATTAGTGGCTGTGGGTGGGGCGGAATTAAAGGGCTGGGCGTGTTAGACATAGAGAGCGTGTGTGTTTACGTGTGAGAGACTTGTAGGGGCCAGGGGTAGAAAGGCGAATTTAACCACGACGGAGGTAGAGAAATACACGAAGTGCGCGTGTGATTCCGATGCCCACAGGAAATGAGATATGTATGCGTGTGAGAGAGATTGCGCAATTCATTCACGTATCACTATCTAGCGATCGTGGGCGTGCATCGCTTGAACATAAGTCAATATCTACTTCGTATCGTGGCCAAAGGTACAATATCGATTCAACGCTATAAAGATTGGACACTCACATATCACATTTTTTCTATTTAAATAAACCTTTTCAGTTGTGCATGCCAAAGTTACAATGATGTTTCTTCAAACAACCAATGTAGCTATCATGCACATGCACCATTATTACTCTTGCATTCAAATTCATTAGTCTTGGATGATTTAAGTTTCTATTTTGAAGTAATATATGTAATATTCATATATGAATTCAACGGTGCATAATTTATGAAATGGAGGCTATGTAATCATATGAGGTAACACTTTTAAGTAGCTAACTACAATATCCATTTCTTTTGTGCGCCTCTACACTAACACGTCAATGCATTATGTTTAAAGTAAATAACCAATGTCACTAAATTATCTATTTACACGAGAAATACATAGGCTGAGCGTTTGATCCTTTTTTGTGAACGCGCCACTACACCCGTACGATTGGCCGCGCCCGTGTGAACGGCCAAGTTATCGGCGCATCATCCCGAGTTATTGTCTTTTTTTCTGGGGTGGACTTCACACCAGTTATTAACTGCTGACGCGTGCCCCGTGTACACAGTCTAGCATGACCTTCCCGCTAGCACGGTCCAAAATTAGTTGAAACTGGATACGAACGATCCCATGCGTAAAATCTCCGCCTCCTTCTAAAATTTCTGCCACCTTAGTCTTTAGCATGCGAAATCCCCTTTTGTCCTTGATGCACGGAGACCAACAGTTACAATACCGCCCTAATCTACATGATAGGTCGGGCTGCTTTGGTAACTTCCGTTCCCCCACTACACGGCACCCCATTTCCTCTCCCCTCCATAAAAGCGACTAACTCCACGACCAGAGCATCTTACATCACGTCGTCCATTACTTCGCCGCCCTTTCTCCCTCCCTCTCGAAACCCTAGACTGCTCATCCACCGCGTACCATAGCCCATTCACTGCCAGCGGCGTCCACCTCACCGGATCTGCTTCTGCGGCCACATCTACCCTCCCACCTCCCCTAGAAACAAGTAGACTGCTCATCCACCACTGTACCACAACCCATTCAGTGTCGGCCTTGTCCACGGCGCCGGATCTGCTTCGCCGGTACTCTCGTCAACCGTCGCGCATCTGCCGCGGCTCATTCGTACTCCCCATCTGAGACGCTTCGTCCACACCCGAGCCGCCCAGCGCCCGTCGACGGCCTCTGAGCCTCTTCGCCGTCACCTTCCTCTACCCGCCCGGAGCCGCCTCGCCGACACCTTCATCAACCCTTGCGGAGCCGCTTCGCCGAGACGAGCATCATCCCGCCCGGTGGTGCTTCCCCTATTCCCTTCTCAACCCTACCGGGGCCGCTTTGCCAACTCACAAGTCCACGGCCTCAGATCCGCTTCCTCGCACCCTCATCCAACCTACCGGAGCATCTTCTGACGCCTCGTCCACGGCCGCAAATCTGCATCGTCGACACCACCCTTAAACCAACCACCAGAGCAACCGGCGCCCGTCCACCGCCGCAGATCCGCGCCGTCGACACCATCCTTAACCCAACCACCGGAGCAGCTTCGGCGCCCGTCCACGGCCGCAGATCCGCCGTCGACACCATCCTTAACCCAACCACCGGAGCAGCTTCACCTCGCCCTCGTCCACGGCCACAGATCCGCTTCGCCCACACCGTAGTCCACCCTACGAGCCGCTCCACAAACACCCTACTCGGCGGTTCTAGATCTCCTTACGGACCCGACGGCCCGGTCAGCGTCATCACCCTTGACGTTTATAACCTGATTCCCACCGTCTGGAGAGATGCCAGGCACCCGCCACGGCCTAGGTACTTGTCACCTTTAAACTCGTCCAGCATCACCTGCCCGATGTACGTCAAATATACTAACTTGTCATTGTTACCTGTTATGCAGCTGGCAAAAACTACAAGGACGATGTTGCTTCTGGATCTAACAGCTTGGCCAACCAAGATCCTGGACTGAGGCATTGCTATGATCTTGTAAGCACATCTCTCTCTCTCTCTCTCTCTCTCTCTTGTATTGTTCTCACCTCGCCAAGTGCTTTGCTAGGATTTTCGACCCGATAATCCCTTTGTGCGAACAATGATTTCTACTCTTGGCTGCTAAATTAGATATGTAGATGTCATACATGATACTACCTCGTACCTCCGTTCCTAAATATAAGTCTTTCTAGAGATTCCACTATAGGATACATACGGAGCAAAATGAGTGAATCTACACTCGAAAATGCATCTATATACATCTGTATGTGGTCCATACTGGCATCTCTACAAAGGCATATATATAGGAACAGGGGCAGTATATTACAAAAAATCGTAGGTGGCATGTAGGAATTCCAGTGCACTACATTAGGCTCCCTTAGAGTGCCTACCAGTCTAGCATACAGAGTCATGGCTAGTTTATGGTACGCACACAATCGTTAATTGGTGGTTTAAATATGCGCAAGGGATATGCAATGTAGTATCATGTAGAGATGTCTGAAATTAGCCATGTCAACTTGCAAATAGGGTTACACAATGAAAAAGTACAAGATGTATGTGGCAATTTCATGGAACATCGCAAAAAAAGGAGAGGCAGCGGTGAGCCTATACAGTGTGCTATGGTACGTCACTCCTCCATTGCAATCATTGTGACATGTTATTTGTATGCCAGTTCTATTAGCCAAGTTTCTTAGGGACAGTTATTACGAGTTATCCTAAGAAAATAAGCACCTGTGAACATAAGCTCCATGTAATACACCAACCAGTTCTTTTCATTGCGTTTTCAGCTTATGATCAGTGGAAAGTCTAGATTGCATTATATATATTTTTCATTTTTCTGCCCATATGGAAATTAATTAAACTTGCAAACATCACAAATTGAACCCGGTGTAGTAATTAATATAATAGGAAAACAGACCATCACTATTTGCTCAAAATGCAAATACAAAGATACCATCTATTTGGCACAATCTACTTTGGTCAATGTTTTCCATAGAGATCCCATTGCCTAATTTAAACGAAGAACGCATGACCCGCATTTAAATGAAGAACAATTATTTATTGAAATTGATGGTCCAAGTGGCTGGTTATTATCATATAGCAGCACCACACGAAAGCATCATATAGCAGCAGCAGACAGCTCATAGCAACTCATCATACAAGCAGTGACGATGCGCAATTCATCATATACCGTGACAGCTCATAGCAATTCATCATATAGCATCGGCAGGAGCAGCTCATAGCAATTCATCATATAGCAGCAGCGAGGAGCAGCTCATAGCAATTCATCATATAGCGGCGAGGAGCAGCTCATAGCAATTCATCATATAGCGGCGGGGAGCAGCTTGTAGCAACTCATCATATAGTAGCAGCAGCTCATAGCAATTCATCATATAGCGGCGGCAGCAGCTCATAGCAACTCATCATACAGAAAGCAGCAGCTCATAGCAATTCATCATATAAGCGGCGGCGAGGAGCAGCTCATAGCAATGCATCATATAGCGAAGCGAAGCAGCTCATAGCAATTCATCGTATAGTGGATCGAGAATGAAAAATGGCAAAAATCGAGGAGATCCTCACCTTGTTGGATGAGCTCATCCTTCAACAGCACCTCAAGGCCATGGCACGGGAGGAGGAGGGGAACAAGGTGCCTTACGCATGATGTGGCATCGGCCCGTGGTGTGCGGCGCCCGCCCGGAGTAGTGCGTTGGGCCGAACCACAATGGAGCAATTCTTGGAGACCATGAGAATGAGGGGCGGCGCCAGAGGAGGAGCAGCCAGGAGATTTTCCCTACCCACCGGCCATGTAGCCTAGCTGGACATAGCATCGTCGAGGACCGGGCGAGATGGGACCCGATGGCGGCAGCTCACCTGGAGGAACCCTAGTGTTGCGGCGGGGATCGAGGTAGAGAGAAAGGGAGTGGAGATGCAAGCGGGCGTGGCAATGAATGCTTGCGTGTTTGTTTTTACTTGAGGGTCGTGTGACACGGGCGTCGTGATTGCATTTTGAGTGTAATATAGGCGACAACATGAGTCATTTCACTATTCCCTTCCTTCAATTTTTAGTGAGGTTCTACCCGAAACACCCCCCTCAAAGCGAAATTAGTTAAGCCCAAGCCCATAACTCAAAATGACTTCTCTACATCTTTTATGGCTTATTTTGACAATATGCCTGAAAAGGCGTAATCGAATCGACCCTTAACACGCAATTCAATTGTGCGTGCAATGATGAATCACTCATGCACGCTATCTGTACATTTAGGCATCATCATACATGGCATAACCTAATACATGTGCATTCCATTGTAGAATCTAGAATATGCAATGTTTATGTTAGTTCATACGTTGCACATGATGTTTAAATGCCCCTTAAATCTGGTCAGTCAAGTGATGGTCTTTAAGCCTCCTTCTTTGCTTCTTTTCTTGATATGTAAGATTTGCTCACACATCTGTTCAATTGCTTGTTTGCATCAGCCAGCCATACTAGGACTGTTTGCTTTTATTACTTGTTGTTCTTGACCTAACACTCTAACAAAGCTTGTCAACGATTTAAACACTAAGGGATGCTGTAGTGGGGCCTTGTCTAACTCATAGGTGACATAAAGGTTTGGTCAGACACTCTGATGGGCTCTCCAAGAGTACCTTGAGATCCAGTTCAAGGTATGCCTAGTTTTTACATAGTCTTGAGATATAGTAAATGCTCATTTCATTGTGTGCAAGTGCAAGAGATGCGGCATGTTTCATTATGTGGTGTTTTTTGTTATAATCTCATCCTTTTGTGTTCACAGACCGGAAAGTATGCATATTTATCTTCCAAGGAGACGAGTAACTAGTTTGTGTCACCTTGCGGAGGGTGCAATGAAGATAAGATTGAGGATTTCCAAGTACAAGATGTTAGGAAGGACCCTTGCAAGAGAAGTAGGAGCTGCTTGAGCCTCTTCAACCTACTAAGGTAAGTCCTTTGTATGCAACTCAACAGTTCAATTCCTTGTTTGTTTCAGGCATAGTTAATTTTCTCTTTTCAATTGCTTTATTTGTCCTCACTTAATGAGATGCCCAAATAATTATGCCTGATGTTCGGTACTTGTATCACTATTAGTTGACATAATTAAAGGCCTTACCATTTAATTACTCTGCAGAAGTGTGCCTGAAGCTTTGAAGTCTATTAACCAACTATTATTGCATGAGGCTCACAATCTAGTTTATACTACGTTAATGATTGCATAGTTTTGCCTGCTGTAGTATGTTTGTATGAAACCCTCTGCTGTTCATTATGCTCCCTAAGACTTTAATTGAGGTACAGAATGGCCAACTGCTTGCTTACTTATACGCAACGTGCTATCCAAATTGTAACTTGTCTGTGTTTTCGATTGGGCCCAACATCATGCTCCTCTGGTGAGCTAAGAGGGATTTCAGTATGCAGGCTGCACAGACATCTTTTTTATAATTTTTAAAATATCACCTGCTTATGCTTCATGACGTGTAACATTTTTTGTGTGAAAGCGACGTGTAACATTATTGTTAGTCCTGTTTTGCCATGTAGTACAAAATAGTGTCTTGTTCGCTTCCTTTGTTGTAACTATATTTTTGCCCTAGTCATGTGTACTTACAGAAACATTTCAGGATGAAGTGACATCAACACAAGAATCTGCGAGCAGTGCGGCATGGCCATTACCGAATGATTATGGATTGGAATTGGAATATGCTGATGTTCTCAAGCATCAACTAGAGGTGGCAAGACAACGTGTACATGATTGTCAACATATAATCAACAAGTTGAGACTGGACATGCAGGTATTAGATGCAGGAGTCAAAAAATGAAACAAGACACCGAGGTAACCATGAAGGAATTGGAGATTTTGCAGACTGAAATTTGTGCTATCTGAATCCGGCCAATCCTATTTTCTGAAGAGATTATAGTTCAAATGGAGTTAAGTTGATGCGCGTCCATGATGTATGAGCCGTATTTGCCCAGTGTATGTAATTTGTTGTTTGTGTATGCTTTATTATCACCTGTGCCGTACCATAATGCCCAGTGGGTATAATCGGCTGTAATTTCTTTATTGTATAGTGTAGGATTATTCTACTTTTCTGTGCCTTGATCTCTTTGTTGTATAGTGTATGCTTTTTAGTAGGATAATTCTTTGAATATGCTATATCGTTAAAACGGGGGCCAACTCGCCCGACCATGGGCCTTCTACGTCTCGTAGGATCCATGGGCCTTCTACGTCTCGCAGGATTCATGGGCCTTCTACGTCTAGCAGGATCCATGGGCCTTCTATGTTTCGCAGTGTCCATGGGCCTTCTACGTCTCGCAGGATCCATGGGCCTTCTACGTCACGTAGGATCCATGGGCCGCCGACTCATTTATGGGTCTTCTACTGGCCTTTAATGGGCCATAGACGGGCTTGTAATGGAAATCGTACGTTTTATGGGCTGACCATAACGGACCGTTAATAGGCTGTATTTGGCGATGCTACGAAAATGGCCCAACAGACTAACGGACCACAAACGGGCCAACTGTAACGACGGGCTGAATTTGGCCCACAAGCAGAAAATGACAGTAACGGGCCGTAAGTAACCGAATGCTGCAAATGAGCCCAAGAATAAATGGGCCCTCGAAGGCGAAAGTTAACTTGCTGAAAGCATTAACGGAATAACGGCCCGTTAATGGGTATAAAGTGTTACACTTTGTTCATTACGGGCCGATTTCACCATGGCCGTTAATGGGTGTAAAGTAATACACTATTCATTACGGTCGGTTTAAAGACGGGCCGCTAATGGGCCAAGAGTTACAAAGGGCCTCATATGGGCCGAAAGACGTCATGGGCCATACATGGGCAGAAGTGAAAACGGGCTGGATCATATTGGATGGCCCAGATGACGCTACTGGGCCTAATTCGCATAGGGCGTAACGGGCCTTGGGTTAGCGGGCTGTAAATGGGCTATATGCAAACATGCCATTAACAGGCTTTCCATGGGCCGGCCCGCCAGCTTTTGACCAAGTCAAACGGGCCGGCCTTTTGACAAGAATGGGCCACTGTTGGGCCGTGCCACGTGTCGATGTATCATAGGCGCCTTACATCAAAGTGAGTGGATGACATCTGTCCCAATGATGAGTCGACACGTGTTTCCTCCGACCAATGATGATTTTACACATGGAAAATCCCCATTGGTCGGGCTGTTAACGGGTTATCGGATCCAAAACCCGACCCGATAGCTTAACGGCGTTCCGTTATGGTGGATGACACGTGTCGGTCACCCTTAACGAAAAGCACTTCGCGGACGCGATTTATCGTCATGGAAGTGGACACTTCCGTGATGATAATTTTGGTAATGTCATGGAACACTTCTACGACAGCACAGGTATGACTATCTTGATTCTATCATAAATTTGTCATGGATGTACATGCATGAAAAAAAACGCGACCTACTATGACAAACACATATCATCATGGAAGTGTATTTTTTTTTGTAGTGGCTCACCACTGTTGGGGACGCGGCCGCTCTTGCGGGCTGTGGAGGCAGGCGAGCGCAACGGCGTCGGACGAGCACGAGAGGGGCAGGCCGCGGCAGAAGATGGACCCAAAGCCGCGCCCAGGTCAGCATCCATCCTGCGGCACATCCTAGCCACAAACTGCTTGGATCCGCCAGACGCCATGCTACGAGCAGAGAACTTCTTAACAGATGCCTTCTTCTTCTTCTTCGAGGCCAAAGGGCTGGCCGGGGGCAAGTCTTCGATACCCGAGAGGGAAGGGGAAGCGGGATGGGCTGGGAGGTTAGAACACACCGCAGAGAATGGTGTGCCCTTGGACCCCCCAGAAGCCCCCCCCCCCCAACAGCATCACGCCGCTAATCCTTGGCACCCCCACCAGCCGGGCCACTCTCCTTAAGCAAATCTTGGTACTCAGGAGAAAGCCCATCCCACTCCGACTGGGTGAAGCGGTGATCATTAATTACCATGGAGAGAATCATCCTGGAGCCCATCATCATCCTTGCCTTTGTCATCATTCCCAGACGCAGGCGGGGGGGGGGGGGGGGGAGGGGGAGGCGACGCCGAGCCCGTGTCTTCCTCGACCCGAACACTGAGCCGGAAGCCACCGGCCGAAGGGAAGACATCGATGGAGCCGCGAACACAGAGAGGATCAACCACCCACGCCCGCAGGCGCACCTGCCCCAAGACAGCCAAGGACTCCATATCAACCTCAATGGGCTTGCCGACGAGAACACTGAAGGCCATGATGAAAACAGAGGAGCGCAGAGCAGGGGGAACATCATCGACAAGGACCCATACCTCAGACAACAAGGAAATCACTCTAGACCCATTAGATGCAGTTTTAACAGAGACGACCAGTTGATTGAGGGAAAGCGTGAAGCTGGTACAGGAGGATATCATCCGGAGGCTTTCCTTGGACGGAAAAGTCGCAGCAAACTCGAACTCAGACAGCCGGCGAACTTGCCAGTCCCATCCCCCGTCGTCCCAGAGTCGTAGTTCATCGAGGAGGACCCGAGGGGTGATGCGCTTGGACTGGACAGAGATGATACCGGAGTTGGAAAGCGCTGGGATTGGGACGACAACATGAACCTCACGGTCGAGGGCAAAGAAGGAACAACCAGGGAGTCCAAGACCGTAATGAACTAAGCTTGGAGGCTTGGAGCGATTCTGGCAATCAACAGTGAGGTGGCCATCTTCTCTACAGATGAGGCAAAATGGAGCTGCCACATGATCTTGATCCTACGTTGCATGTCAAATGACTTTTTCACACTCAAAACTAAAGAAATGACATGGCAGTTTTGCAAAATGGCCAGCCAGTTTCTCCAAGTACACTGAAACTGCAAATGAAATCTCTTGTGGCGAGCGTTCGCCAAATATGCCAACCTTTTTTCCCCGGCTTCCTGATGTATTGGCTATTCCAATAAAACAAACTCCTAACCGCCGGCTCATGAAAGAGTGGATCGAACCGAACCCTACTTCCATTCCACCACAACGCATCGATTGATTCTTCAGATAGGGTTACGCAGCTAATGCCATGTCGGCGCCTCTTTTGGACAGAGATCCATGCCCAGACCGCATCATCGAGGATGCCGGCGGTACTTTCGCCATGGGCGCCGTGGGAGGTTCTGTGTTCCACCTTCTCAAGGGCCTCCACAACTCGCCCAATGGCGCGCGAATCAGCGGCGGCATGCAGGCCGTGCGATCGAACGCCCCGCGGATCGGCGGGAGCTTTGCCGTGTGGGGCACCGTCTTCTCCATCACCAGCTGCGCCGCGGTCTTCGTGCGCCAGAAGGAGGACCCCTGGAACTCCGTCGTCGCCGGCGCCGCCACGCACGGGTTTCTCCACCTGCGCATGGGCCTCAGAGTTGCAGGCCGCAGGGCGGTCTATGGCGGCTGTCTCCTTGCGCTCATCGAGGGCGGCGCCCTCATGCTAAATCGTGTATTCGACGCAAAGAAGAACCCCCCGCCGCGGCCGCGCCCTGCCCACGACCCCAACTTGGCCACCGCGGCGATCCCAGGCCCGCCCCTGCCAGCCGTGCCCCCTGCGGAGGTCGCGAGATCGAGCGGTGGGGGTAGCTGGTCTGGCGGCCTCTTCGTCAACAAGGAGGAGAAGAAGGCCAGCGACAGTGGCGGCAAGTCGGAGGTATTAGAGAGCTTTGAGGCGCCCAGTCCTCCGATGCCATCATCATCTGAGTACAAGTGAAACGAAGGTGCGCGCGGTGTTAATTGGACTGCTCTCTGGTCTGTATTTTTCACTCGGTTTCAGGAAAATGTGCTGTCTTTAAGCTCGATCCGTTCCTTGTTTCTTCTACTTTCACGGGAGGAGATGGCAATTATCGCGTACTTTAAACTTGCACGGATTTAGCTTGGTTTTTTCATTCTTGCACTCTCGATGATACAGAGTTAAGCTTGTGACAGTTTGTGTCCACTTTAGGATCCAACAATACAAACCGATATGCCTCCTCAATCTCGGCTTTACAATTTTCACTAAAGTTTCCTCCTAATAGGCTCAACACGGTAGCCGATTATGTTGTTCGGTCATCCCAAACGGCTTTCATATAAGAAAGGAATATACTCGGTTGAGTAGTTATT